>CP092884.1:10962266-11102980 GCA_030710605.1 Cordylochernes scorpioides
GACCTAAAGCTGTGCCGGCTAGCAATTAATGTTAAAGGGGAAATTAACCAATCATTTTTGGCTAAACAAATTTTTATTTAGACCAATGAAATCTTTCAATGTACATCAGGTATATTTATTAAAAACAAAGAAAAATTACTTAATCGAATCACGCATATATATATAAGATTTTAAAAAAGGTATTAAAAAACTATATATATGGTTAAAAGGGAGGTTTTAAAACTATATATAATTTTATACAAAAGAAAAAAAAGGCCTATTATGCCAAAGTCCCAGATTATCCCCAACCTACCTCGACATCCAGCCATCCAAGTCCACGATTCGAAAAAAGGGGCTGCTAAGGCCGCAGCCAGCGGCCTCAGCCCTCCGCAACTCCAAGTCTTTTTTTGCTTCTCAGGAAAAAAAATCAAATTCTTGTTAAGAAAAAAATGTAAAATCCGAATGTAAATACCAAAAATTTAATATCAAAAATGTAAATATCCCGCTTCCTTGCCCCAGTGTTGCTGGACTCACCCCCAAAGGCTATCATCACTCTTCTCTCTAAGAAAATAAAAAATAAAAAAGGCATCTTAAAAAAATGATAAAAATAAATTAAATATAAAAATTAAAGAAATATTCACAAAAAAATAAAATAAAAAATGCGAAAATATTGAATAAAAAATAATTTTAAAAATATAATTATTATTGTTGATTCTGGGCATCTTGGGGTCAGCTTGGGAAAGGTTCAGGGCTCGTGGTGGAGCTGGTGTTCTCAATGAAGATGGTGGAGTCAGGTCAAGCACTATAGGTCGGTGGCTTGACTACAGGGAAGGGGTGTCTGAGTTCATCTTGGACTGGCTTGTGGTCAAGTCAGCCACCATCGGACATGTGGCTCGACCACCAGGAAGGGGTGTCTGAGTCCATCTCAGACTGGCTTGGTGTTGGTGGGGCCAGGTCATCCACCACAGGTCAGGTGGCTTGACTACAGGAAGGGGATCTCAGTCTCTGGCTCAGTGCTGCCAAGGCTAAAGGTGGCTTCAGGCTCCATCTCGACACCTCGCAATCACCAGAGGTTTGTGGCTTAGATGGACATAGGTGGGATATGGTTAGGTTAGGTGGGGTTCTGGGTTACTTTGGCATTATGGTCACGAGGTGTCCCAACAAATCTAGTGAAAATGTTATGAGCCATGCACTTTTATTTTTAAAAATCCTTATTTTGTGTGTGTGTGTGTGTGCTTGTCTAAATATTTATTCAAATAGATACTTGTCATTTAGAACCTTGGAGTAATTTATGTGGCTTTTTAGTGAGATTTTTTTATTTTGTTTCAAATAAAAAAATATTTATATTATTCAAATGAAAATTTTCAAAATACAACAGTCTCAAAGATATTGTAAATAATGAAACCATTTTTATGTCATAGAAGGCAAGTTATATGAACTAAAAATAAATTATATATTGAGAAGTATTCAAGGCATTCAAGTGAAATGTTTTTGTAAAAAAAATATATCAAAAAAAGTAGACTGGATTTCTAAACATTTACAATGGTTAGAATGACATGTATTTATTAAACAGTGAAGAAAACTACACACAGTAGCTTTCCTTAAGAGAATGCCTAGAAACGTCGCTTAACCCTTCTCTCTAAGAGGTGGCCTTTCATAGAAGATTCTTTCAAGTCAGTCAAAGAGAAAATCTCTGATGAGATTTCAGCTCCAAGAGAAAAGCTTTTAACCATATTTTTAGGCGATTTTCTTTGAGAATTCTATTGATACATATTGTCATAAAAATAAAAATATTGTTATGACAAATATTGAATATTTTTATAGAGAGAAATTAGGTTAGGGAGAGAGAATTGACATAGTTTTATTGACCTCTTGTCAATATATGTAAAGTGCACAGTCCGTACTATTTATGTGATAATAAAAATTTACAATGATGATGATGATTATAACAGAAAATGATTAAAATTTACAACTATGTACATGGCGCCTCTGCCACCGCTGCAGAGTTTGATGAAAGATCGCTAGTGGGATTCCAGCGACACCACGTATTTCGCGATCTACGAAGAAAACGTAGATGGCATGCTTCGCCGCTGAGAAGATGGTGATGGCCTTGTCCTCGAGGCCCACCGCGTATATCCAAGACTGCAGGTCTGTCGGCCGCTCGGTTATGAGGCCCGACGCCTCTTGGATGAGAGGGCGGACGGCGCTGCAGGACCAGTAGCGGTGGGCCAGCGACAGGTCGCTGGAGCCGCAGGCGATGCAGACGGGCTGGCTCAACGCATGGTGCCCCGGATGAGGCAGGGCGTGCTGGGCCAACCACAGAGCGATGTCCGCTGCATGGCTTCCGAAGGGGCAGCGACGGAGGGATGAGAACTCCAGGATGGTGAAGGGCACGTCGATGAAAGGCGCCCTGCGCCGGAGATACCGCGAGATGGGAACGGCGGCCAAGGCTGGGATGCTCCAATATGCGACGCGCAGTACGTGTGCTGATGCGCAAAATGCGGGCCGTCCCGTGCAGCACCACGGCTTCCTCCAAGCTCCTCTCCTGATGCGAGCTCCCCGCGTTTTCCGCCACCAGACTGCGGCAGAATGAACCAAGGGCGCTGCATTGTCGTAGGTGCTTCTCGTCACTCTGGTGGTGAGCAACGTAGCAGGACCAGCCCAGGTCGCCGACGGGCACTTCTCTCCACCTTGAGGGAGCCCAAAGCGATGGTGTCGCCAGGAACCTGCAGGCACCGACGAGAGGCAGGTTGAGTAGGGCGGGAGTGGGCACCATCCAGTGGTTCAGGCTCAGGATGGAGGAGACCTGCTCCCACAGATCCAGCAGCCGACGGCGACGGGGCAGCAGCTAGGAACCCGAGGACAAGGGGGCCATCCAGGCACCCGACTCCACCAGCCATGAATAAGCATTCTTTCCCTCTGCTCGGCATGCAGCCTGAACCCCCTTGAAGCAGGTTGCGTCCTTACATCCAGCAGCCCTACGCCACCGATGGACACAGGGCGCGCCATTAAACTTCCCAGGACCCAAGCGGCTCGATGGCAGAACCTCCAGACGAACCGCGTCAGCCTGGCCTGTAATTTGGCGATAGTGGTGTCGCCGGGCAAGTAGCCGTGCAGATGGTGGAGCACTGCGGCTAGTACCAGCCAGTCGGCCACTCTCGCTCGCCCGACCAGGGAGATGCCACGGACTATGGGGACCACCTAGAGATTTTTCTCTCCAGGATGCCCAGCAGGCGATTTTCCTGAACCGATGTTCCTTGGCCAGATGTAACTCCGCAGCACCATGATGGAAGATGCAGACCACGAGATGCCCAGCGGAGAGTCGGCGCGGTCCCTCCAGGCGCCGCACCACAGTCCCTTGCTCTTGGTGAAGTTCACGCATACTCCCGATGCATGCCGGAATTTGTCAAAGATGGTCTTGACTTTCTCGAACTGCCAATCTTCACGGATCAGCAGGAGAATATCATCGGCGTAAGCCAGGACGTTCTCTTCTCCGAGAATTCTCTCCATATGGCGCAGGAGGAGACCAGTGAAGATGGAGAAAAGGGCTGCGCTGCAGGCACAGCCCTGCCGAAGCCCTCTGCGAATTCTGAATGGGCAGGGTGAAGTTTCCATCGACCTTGATGGTAGCATCGGCCTCCGCGTAGAGAAGGTGGAGCAATTCAACGAAGGGCGGAGGCAGGTCGATGGAGCGCAGCTGGGCGGCCAGGAACTCTCGGTCCACGTTGTCAAAGGCGGACTGCAGGTCGGTGGAGATGACTGCCAGCAGCGACTTGTTCTTGAAGGCCAGGGCCACCTCGTCAGATACCTACGCTATGTTCTAGGAGGGACATCTTACCGAAACGGCGTACATCTGACATTCCGGCACCATTGCTGGTAGGTGGCGACGAAGACGACCCAGAAGTATGCCGCTGACGATGCTGTAGTCCGCGGTTGGTAGAGATATATGTCAGTAGCCGCTTAGGTCCGGACCACCGTGCACTTTGGGGATGAGGCAGATGATGTTTCTCCTCGAGGATTCATGCAGAGCCCCGCGAAGCTTGGATTCGAGGATGACTCGATGTATAGCCCCTCCGAAGAAGTCCTCGAAGCTCTTGACGAGCTCGCAAGCTATCCCAACCAGTCGCTTTCCCTTGTAGCAGACGGCTGATGGTAGTTTCCACCTCATTCAAGGAGATATCTGCTCGATGAAGTGGGTCACTGTCCTCCAGGGTGATGCTCTCCGTAGCTCCTTGCAGGAACCTAGTGATGGCTTCCGGACTGCAGGCAGAGCTGACGAAGCGCTCTCTGAAGGAGTTGAAGACAGTGTGCCTCAAGCTTTCTCCCTCGACGGGGTTCCCCTGGGCGTCGAAGACAGTCGCCATTTCCGAGAGATGTAATCAGACGTGCAAAGCGCGCCCAAGCTCAGGCAGCGAAGGGTAATCGGAGACTACGGTCTCGGCCTCGAGCTTGGAACGCAGGAACAGGCTTGTTCTGGCGATGTAGTCTTCGTATTCAGCGCGGGGAATGGAGAGGAACTTGTCTTCAGCCAGGTCCCGCTTCAGTTTCCTCACCATTCTCTCCATAGATCTCCAGGAGGAGTGTCGCCGATCTTTATAGAAGCTTCGCCGAGAAGCGCCTCAACTCTTTCGATGACTGGCGCTAGTCGAGGAGGCAGTGCGGAATTAGATGGCGTAGATGGGATCCTCTACTTGGAGAAGGTAAGCACAATGGGCCAAACAGCGGTATTTGAGGGCCCAGTAACAGGTGACGCGTCCGGAGAGTCTTGATGGTATTAGAACTTGATCCAGACGTAGGCGTCTACCTGGCTTCCGTAACTGGCAACCCTTATAGGCAAATGCACAGCATCAAAGATGGTGGCGATGTCGACGAGGGCGGTTCGATACAGGAGTTCCGCTAAAGCCTCCACGGCTCCAGACCCGATGTCGCTCGAGGACTCCTCGGAGATGTTGAAGTTGTCGAGGGCCCACGCATCTTCTCTAATGGCTTCCTCTGCGATGATCTGCAGTTGGAGATTCCGTTCTTCAGGAGTGTGAGACAGTTGATGACGCGGGTCTCGAGGCCTCGGACGTTGATGCTAGCGATGGCGATCTTGCCTGGCCACAGAACGCGATGCCAGAGGACGGTGACTCCCGGCGCTACGACGATGGCGAGGCCGGATCCCCTGGGAGTCGATGATGGTGCGAAGACGGCGCTGTAGCCGAGGCATAGGTCCCGGATGTTGTTCAGAGCCAGCACGTTCGTCTCATGGATAAACACGACATCAACTGAATGCTGTCTAAGGAAGCAGCACATCTCCACACTTCTAGCTCGAACGGCAATGCCGCGCACATTGAGGCACGTAATGCATAAGTTCATTGCGTGATATTACCCTTTGCTGCAGACCGGAGCTAGGTGAGCTGCTTGTAGAGGGTGCAGGCTTTGTCCTCTACATGGTGGATGATTGTCCTGATGAGGCTGATCAGCTGCTAGGTATTCTGGTCAGGCAGTAACTTTTTCATACCACATTGGGAGATGATTGCCTGCACCATCTTCCTCTCCATACCCACTGCCTCAGCGTTCTTGAACACGATGTCGGCGACATGACTCCAAATTAATCCAGACCTACTGCGATATTCTTCAAAATATTATCCAGATAAGTTGAATATTGAAAATATCAATGAGGAAAATAAATAAATAATTTTATTTATCCCCCACTTCACCCAAGTCCAGTGTTTACACAATCAAGATCCAACACAGGTTTTAATAAAGTATCATCTTTTGTCCATAATGTAAGGGGATCTTTTCTCCTTAATTCTAATAATAATCGGCATCTTTCTTTTACTTAAATACTTGTGGTAGACTAAATTTGGAGTTTCTTCTCCTCTGATGCATAAGCAAACAGATTCTTCAACGAATCATCCTTTAGCATGTTAAAAAAGTTGTCTATGAGAAAAGCAGGGAAAGAAGGGTCATGTCTTCTGCAAACCATGATTTCAAAATGTGTCTAAGGATGATGGATCTTCTTCATTATTATCTCCACTCAATCACATCAGGGTATCAAGTTAGTAGAGTTTTTTGATGGTGTCTGCTGGGGATGAATAGAGCTCATCAATGGATGAGACAAGGGAGATGGATAGTAGAATTAAATCAGGAGTTCCAGAAAAATTTATGATCATTGGTTGACAACCATTGTTCTGTTATTTTTGCCATATAAAATACACTCATGGATAAACTTAAGGGAGGTGTACCTTTTGCATTTATATTGGGATTCAGACAATAATTCAAAGATATCAGAGGGCTTTGATGATCTTACCCAAATCACATTGCTGAACTCATATCTAACCTTCTTACCCTACACCTCAGGAGAAAAATATTTTTCTCAAAATTAATATTTAGAAAGATTAATACTCCCAAAGAACACCTTACAGGAAATTTTATTCGAAATTGGGGCCCAAATAAAAGACTCAAATGCCCCACTCATCTCAACACGGCTTAAAATCGTCATTTTTCAGATATCCCAATCAATTTCAAACACAAAATTTCTACCCTCCACACAGAACTTGCACAGAGACTATGAAAGATATTACAGTGTCTTTTATTGAAGACCCATGAGATAACTAAGTGTGAACAAAATTGCCCGTCTCCTTAAAAAAAAAATAGACGACCAGCAACAAAGACTTTCCACTTCCTTAAGTTTTGTCTATGAGTGTAGAATGAATCCTGTTGATACATTCAATGTTCAAATCCTCACTCAGGCTCTTGGACTCAATGGTTCTCTCAACCTTGCTATATGCAGCTCTGATTTGGCCCAATAACCAGAAGAGATTGGTGGACGAGTTCAGAACAATTTTCTCCGGCGGCTCTTAAATATACTCTTGGTTATATTCTGTTGTTGTTGTTTCTTATCCCCTTGTGTAAAGATTACCCGAATTCCATGAGTTCATGCTCCTCAAGCTGCTTTATGATAAGCAGCGGCCTCTCCCAAAGGTCCTGCTTAGTGCATCTATTCCTCACATGGAATGTGGATGAACGTCACTGGGAATTACAGTGTTGACACTCAGGTTCTGGCTTAGAATTCTGAAAATGGACAATGGCCGACTTCCCCATATATGTCTAACTCAACTACTGGAGATATCAAGAATAAGAAATATCTATATTGGGTTTGTGGAAAGTTTGGCCAACATACTCAATTCAACTAGATTTTCTTGGTTAATTCACTGCAATGATATAAGCATGGTACAGAGGGAAATTCCATCAATAATCAAGATAGAAATAGAACAATCTATTCAAAATGATCAGGTTAAAATAGAAAATTCTAAAGTACTTGTAGTGAAGACAGAATTTAGAATTTTCTATTTTAACCTGATCGTTTTGAATAGATTGTTCTATTTCTATCTTGATTATTGATGGAATTTCCCTCTGTACCATGCTTATATCATTGCAGTGAATTAACCAAGAAAATCTAGTTGAATTGAGTATGTTGGCCAAACTTTCCACAAACCCAATATAGATATTTCTTATTCTTGATATCTCCAGTAGTTGAGTTAGACATATATGGGGAAGTCGGCTATTGTCCATTTTCAGAATTCTGTGTAATTCTGTCTTCACTATAAGTACTTACATAGTTCATTTTGGACTGATAGCTATTTACTTAGTGATCTTCCATTTCCAGTAAAATGCCATATTACATAACAAAGAATACTTCATTCCTTTTTTTCAGGAAAACTATATCAAAAATCTTCAATGAGGGGGATACAGTATGCCATCTTTGCAAAGATAAAATAGAAATTTAAATATCTTATTACATCTTTGAGTCAATATATTATCGAAGAAAGAGAGACGTTCTTCTCCTAAGTAAACGACAGCCAACTTACCTCAGTACAAAGTATTTTAACCAGCGCCATATCAAGTTGAATGGTTGCTCTGTCCCTGTATAACTTTTACAAAGCAGTAAACAGAAAAAAGAACTTGGATTCATCGTTTTTTCCTCCACTACATGATGGTGATTGATCATCGTGAGGATATTATTTCAAGACAGCAAATCTGTATAAGACTGGGGTCTCCTTAATAAGGCTTTGTGTGTGTGAGTGTGATACATTCAATGTTTACCTTTGAAGAGAATATTGGATTTACACCAAGGGAACAAGGATGTTTTGTGGTTAAAGGAATAAAGGGAACCAGAGAGTAGTTTAATCTTTTATTCCACAGCTAACAAGTGACAACAAACATTGGTCAAATTGCTACAAAGCTTGGAGTTTATTGAAGTCAGGGAGACATTGTGTGTGATAACATAGTGAGTACATATTTTCATTGGATTTAAAGTTAAACCTATCTTGGGAATTCTTATTGTTTCTAGAGAAATCACATTTTGATATTTTAAAAATTAGATATGTAAACACAAGAAAATAAGACTAAATCCAAATAAATAAATAGTGTGTGACAGATAAAAGTACTGAATGAGAAATTTTACCACAGCATGTTTTAAATAGTTTCTGTTATCAAATGTGTAAACAAGATAGCAGATAAGAAGATAATTTACACACTTGATGACAGTAACTATTTATAACATGCTGTGGTATAATTTCTCATTCAGTACTTTTGTCTGAAGATGGTAACAATGCTGCTACCGAAATGTCACACACTATTTATTTGGATTTGGTCTTATTACCTTGTGTTTATAATCTATAATCTAAATTCTGCCATATCAAATTAGATATGTATTTGATGGGTAGAGTTAATAGAAAAACCAATGGTGTTCCCAATAAGAATTGATGTCTTAGAAAGAAAATGCAAAAGATAGGTTAAACTTTATATTGTAAAATACACTGTGATGTGCAAAAGTTGAGGAACAAAATATTTTAACCGATTCAAATTTTTTTTTATATAAACAAAATAGCTGCCGTAAAATACTATTACAATAGAACCACCATGAAAGGACACTCATGCTAGATGACACCTCTCTACAAAGGACAATTTTCAACATAAAATTTGATCATTTTTTACTAAGTAGCAACTTTCCAGTAAGAGGACACTTCTCCCTAAAGGATGCTTTGGCTCTGAAGCTAGGTGTCTTTTTCATGGAAGTTCTACAGTATAATAATGTGAATATTGGCACCATAAATTCTTTCATGTGGAGAAAATAGTTATTTCTAGGTTTTTCTTATATAAAGTTGTAAATATCCACTTGGGAGTTTGGAAGACTAATTCAAGGTATTGCTTTCATAAAACTCTCTATACCTCATGTTATCTATTCTCAATCTAGATTTTTTTAAAGAGAAAGTAAAGAAACACAAGGTAATAAGACCAAATGCAAATAAATAAATAGTGTGTGACATTACAATAACAAAACTGTTATCAAAACATTACACATGTTATTTATTTACTTGGATTTGGTATTACAGTAGAACCTCTATGAGAGGACACTCTTGCTAGAGGACACCTCTCTATAAAGGACAGTTTTCATTGTCAAAATTACCATATTTACTATTTAGTAACTTTCTGGTAAGAGGAAACCTCTCTCTAAAGGACACTTTGGCTCTGCAATTAGGTGTCCTTTACAGGGAGGTTCTACTGTAATACCTTTTTATTTCTAATCTATAATCCAAATTGTACCTTATTAAGAAAAAGTGAATTAATAAGAACACTCAAATCTAACAACATCCTCATATTCTTAAATTCATTTATCATTATCTTTTATAATGTTAGACAATTACTGTTAACAAAGGGTTGCACTTAATTGAAGTATATATAGATATTTATAGGTATGCTATATTCATCATACTGAAAATATATTCCCAAAATATATAAAAACCTACAAATATATTTGCAATATGGGATTTTTTAACATAAAAAAAAAAGCTTCACACATCCATATATAATCAGGTAATAAATGAAGCATCAAACAAAAACAAGCAAAAAAAAAAGCTGCAAGATTAAATCAGAAGTAAAAAAAAAGCTGTCAAAAGAAGAGATTTCAAATATAAAAAATAGCGAGATTATTAAAAAGAATGCAAATTGAAATATATTACAGTTTAAATTTTCAATCAGATCTCTGATGTTAGTTTATTGATACATAGTGTTATAAAATCAGATTCACTATCATATATATTGGATATAAAAAAAAAGTCGGTGGATGAGTAGGTAACACCCTCGATTCCCGACAGCAATGAACCGGGATTGAATCCCATTTTAACATTTTGTTTAATATATGAATAACCTTCACATATTATTCATTGTTGCAATTATCATAAACTAGGTTGCTCTTTTTGAGTGGTACCTAATAAAGTGATTTTGGAACAAGGAACAAGGCATATTGGATATAAATGATCTCAGATATGTACAGTAGAACCTCCATGACAGGACACCCACGCTAGAGGACACCTCTCTACAAAGGACAGTTTTCATTGCCAAAATTACCATTTTTACTATTTAGTAACTCTCTGGTAAGAGGACACCTCTCCCTAAAGGACACTTTGGCTCTGTAATTAGTTGTCCTTTACAGGGAGATTCTACTGTATAACAAAGTGAA
The DNA here is from genome assembly GCA_030710605.1 of Cordylochernes scorpioides. Classification (NCBI taxonomy): domain Eukaryota; kingdom Metazoa; phylum Arthropoda; class Arachnida; order Pseudoscorpiones; family Chernetidae; genus Cordylochernes; species Cordylochernes scorpioides. Next base: position 10,972,756 of record CP092884.1, read on the forward strand.
GTTTTGGCATCTCAAATTCTTGCATCTGGAGAAAAGGGATATTCTTGGTTTTCTTTTACAGTAGAATTTGCATTTAGCAGACACCTCTCTACAAAGGATAATTTTAATTTGCAAAATTTCCATTTTTACTATTTAGTAACTCTCTGGTAGGAGGACACTTCTCCCTAAAGGATACTTTGGCCTTGCAATTAGGTGTTGTCCTTTACAGGGAGGTTCTACTGTATATATAAAACTTTGTTATAAAAATATTATTATTTGTGCTCATTGACATAGGAACTATTCGGTAAAGTATATAGCTTTAGAAAAATTCAAAAATACCAACTTTTTCCATAAATTTTTCCTTACAAACAGTGTAATAAGAAAGTAACTTGTGCTATACTCTTCATTAATTTCATTAATTGAATCTACATTTCTGTGATAAAGATTAAAAAAACAATGAAGAAACAAGAATCAACAAAAAAAACATAACGTTCCATTTTAAATTATTAATTATTAACATGTATATTTGTATAAAATATATAGATTTAAAAAATAATAATAATGAGAAACAAAAAAAAATTAAAAATTTTCAATCAAATAATATATAAACTTGCATAAAGACAAAGGTCGCCTCTACCGTCAAAATAGACTTCAAAACTTGACACCATCTATTGACCATCAGCACAAACTAGCAACCTCGGGTTGGTGACAAAGCCACAACACCAGCTTTGGTAAACTGAAAATGTTCACCTAGAGATCATGGTGTTGGGCTAATGGCCCTCATCAGCCTAGGGTGACTTTATTCCATGATATCCACAAGGGAACTAATGGAATCTTGACAATCTGCCAAAGAGGTGTTTCCATAGATTTGACCTAGACATTAGACCATGGTTTGGGGCTAATGGCCCTCGTTAGTCTAGGGCGGACTTTATTCCATGATATCCACAAGGGATTCAATGAAATCCTCACAATGATGTCTATTTTGACGGGAGAGGTGACTTTTATCTTTATAAATGAATATCCTTCTGTGGAAAAATGTCCATCTAAATAAACTTGAAACTTGCTGATGTTTAACATGTGCAGTACTTACTGTGATATATATGCTACTGTAATTATGCTTTAAGGCAAATAGTCATTTTTATAACAACAACAACAACCTAGACCAGGGTTCGGTAACCTGCAGCTCACAAACATAGGCGGATCTTTGGATATGAAGCTGCTTGTAGTACTGACATAAATAAAGTTTTTATTTACGTGAGTACTATTTATTGTTGGCAACAAACATTTTTTTATGGCTCTTTAAAAATTTGAAATTGTAAATTTTGACTTTCCCTGACTTAAAAGGTTATCAACCCCTGAACTAGAGTGTTAACAAAACCATCATTAAAAAGGCACATAAAGAATTATTTGCTTAATTTACATTCATGTAAAAATGATAACAAAATAGATTTTCTCAACTTACAAAAGAGATGGACTCTATTAAGGCATTTTGTATGGAAGATAAAGGACATTTGACAATCAAAGAGAACAAATAATATTCCAATTAAGAAGATAAAAATGCAACAATTTCATTAAAAAACATTTTTTTTTTAAATGGGACAAGTTTTCAAATATCTTGGTTTTCTTCCAGATCACTGGAAGAGAAAAATTCTTGAATTCTCGAATTCTTTTTAATAAAAAGAGAAATTTCATTTTGAAAATAGAGCAATCTATACTTAAATCATTAAATAATAAAATTGAAGGCATATATTATATGCCTATTTAAGGCATATATTGTCAAATAAAATCTTTTTTATTCAATTTAATATATGTCTTTTTATTATCTAAAAGAGAAACTTCTTTTACCTAATCTCTATGAAATTAATTCTGTCTTGAATCCAATTACAGTCAAACATCGCTATAACAACCTCCAAGATTTTATGTTGCTATAACTACATAGTTGTTATCTAAACTGGGCTCTGGCACATTTGTAAGTGCAAAGTCAAATTGCTCTTCACATGTGTAGACATGTGGTGCACTTACAGTAAAAGCAGTCGCCTACTTCTACCCACCATGATTATCATGGTCTATACTACGTGTACTAGGGATAAGCCAAAAAACATAGTTGTTATAACCATGACTATAATTATCAGAACTTACAAGCCATCTCAAACCAATGAAGATAGAAAATAACAACAAAATCTACCCCATTTGCCCAAAATGTAGCTTGACACCTACAGCTCCAAAATTTGTGGCTAAAGAATTACGATGTTATAACTGCAATGCTGTTATAACAAAGTTCCATTATAGTGAGAGAACTGTGTTAACTTGATCAGAATGGAATTGTTATAAAGAAGAGACAGGGACATCAGCTGAAGACATTGCTAACTTCCAAGAAATCTACTTTGGGGTAGTCTAAGCAGAACCAGCTACTTTCTTAATCCTCTTCTAGTTCTGTATAACAGCAAAAGACATCTTGGCTTGAAGTACACCAATACCTCGCTTAGCATCGTTTCGTTTTGCATTTTTTTTTTAAGTTGCATCGCTGCTTAATTTTTACTGATTTTCACTGTGCGTCGTTAGATTTTCGAAGTTGCGTTGTTTTGGATTCGAGTCTTTAATTTTTAAAAAAATGTTTTCCTAAAATATGGGAACACCTTTGTTATTGATTGCGCCTTCACATATTTTCACTTTGTGTCGCTTCAATTTGCGTCGTGTTTTTTTGGAACGTAACCCCCGACGCAAAGCGAGGTATGGGTGTACAAACACAACTAGCAATCTGTCCAGTGAGAAATCCATATAGTAAACATCACAACTTTGCTGATGAAATTGTTATCAAAATCTATCTATAAGAAATATTAACTATTTTTGATGCGTACGATTCTTTTAAAACTTAATCAATTTTCTACTGCCCTTACTGCAATAATAAAATAAAGGAAAGGTCTGAGTCATCAGTGGTAAACCCTCCTAGCAATTTCGTCAATTTAATCTACCATACCGCTGTAATATTGCATTTTTCAGTTTTCCTTTTATACTGATACTGTAGCTAGACTCTTGGAATGGGTATTTTAATGAACTATGGATATAAACTTTGAGGATAGTAGAAATACATATAATAATATATTGATTTCTGTTCCACCAGATAGCGCTCTGCCTTCTGTAAAGCACATGTGCTCTTGGTCAGGATATGCCATTTTTATTATTGATAATAATAAATATATATGCTTCGAGCAATTGCTATCTTTAACAAATCATATTAAAATCTATCTATAAATGTGACAAACTCTATTCAGAACACAGAAACTCCAAGCTTATCTAGCCATTATTAAAATTAAAGACTAAAATATTTTTTTGTTGTTAATTTGTTTAAAAAAAAGCCAAAAACTATGTTGATAAAAGCAAAACTATATGGGGATAGGTAGAAGTTCTTTTTAGGGTAAAAAAATCACACTCGTTAATGACCATCTTCACACGGCATATCTCAACACAACAAACCTTTTCTAATTAGTACTGTAGATCCATAGATTACATAGGATTAAGTAACAACAACAATGAGAGCTGCGAGTATTTAAACAAGCTCAATACAACCAAGGGCAATATGGCCCACCATAATGTGCATACATAGAATATTATTGGTCACACCAAAAGAAGGCACATACAAAGACATTTCATTCAACTGTACCTTGTCATCTAAGCATATTATTAATAAACAACACAGTTACTACTACAATAGAACCTCCATGAGAGGACACTCATGATAGAAGACACCTCTCTCTAAAGGACAGTTTACATTTGTAAATTTGCCATTTTACTACTCAGCAACTCTCTGGTTAAAAGATAGCTTTCCCTAAAGGACACTTTGGCTTTACAATTAAGTGTCCTTTACAGGGAGGTTCTACGGTCTATGTATTAATAAATCAAATACAAGAGCAAAAAAAGCTAATTAGTCTATATATAATGATGGATTAAAAAAATAACTTCCCATGAGATTCTTCTATTGAATACTCAAGTAAGAAAAGTGTGAGTGTATATATAGAGATAGCAATTTGTTTACTTATTCATAAAACTTTTTCAATAGGAATTAATACATATAAAAGAGATTCAAAAGAAAACTAGACTAAAGGTGAAAATAGGGATAGAGAGAAAGAAATGGTTTTATCCTTGTGTAAATGAGATAGAGATGAATAGCTCAGCTCAGCTGAGAACAGGCAGGACCATCTAGGAGAATGATGGGACAGAAATAAGAAAACATCTCTATATCAACTAACTTCAAAATCCTGTGTATATAAGGCAATGGCACTTAGCAACAATATCATCAAAAAGCCTTGTAAATAGGGTTAATGAGGAAGCATTATTCTCTTAGTATAAAGGACAAATAGCTAGGGGAAAACAACAACAATAGTAAAATTCAACATGAGAGATATAACAAGCATTAATAGGTAAAACTTCAGTTGTACTATGGGCTAATTGAACTCTAAGTCCAGTAGGAAGACAAACAACATTGCAGAGCCTTTAGTTGTACCAAGGTTGCTTGCGGATCCAGCGCACACGGACACCAGAGTCGGTACGGATCTTGATGGAAGCAGCCTCACAGGCTCGGACTGTCTCCTTGACAGACTGCATGAGGTTCTGGGCATTGCCGACCAACATGTCAGTGGCCTCTTGATCCTCTTCAGTACCTGTGGCACACAGACACTCTCATTGGATGTCACGGCAACTCTTGTGGCAGCATGCTTCACAGCCCACATTGGGTATAACAATGGCCCATGTAGCAACCATACTTCACAACCCACATTGGCTATCACAATGGCCCATGTAGCAACCATTCTTCATAACCAACATTGGCTATCACAATGGCTCATGTAGCAACCATACTTCACAACCTACATTGGCTATCACAATGGTCCATGTAGCAACCATACTTCACAACTCACATTGGCTATCACAATGGCCCATGTGTCAACCATACTTCACAGCCCACATTGGCTATCACAATGGCCCATGTAGCAACCATACTTCACAACTCACATTGGCTATCACAATGGCCCATGTGTCAACCATACTTCACAACCCACATTGGCTATCACAATGGCCCATGTGTCAACCATACTTCACAGCCCACATTGGCTATCACAATGGCCCATGTGTCAACCATACTTCACAACCCACATTGGCTATCACAATGGCTCATGTAGCAACCATACTTCACAGCCCACATTGGCTATCACAATGGCCCATGTGTCAACCATACTTCACAGCCCACATTGGCTATCACAATGGCTCATGTAGCAACCATACTTCACAGCCCACATTGGCTATCACAATGGCCCATGTGTCAACCATACTTCACAACTCACATTGGCTATCACAATGGCCCATGTGTCAACCATACTTCACAACCCACATTGGCTATCACAATGGCTCATGTAGCAACCATACTTCACAGCCCACATTGGCTATCACAATGGCCTATGTAGCAACCATACTTCACAGCCCACATTGGCTATCACAATGGCTCATGTAGCAACCATACTTCACAACCCACATTGGCTATCACAATGGCTCATGTAGCAACCATACTTCACAGCTCACATTGGCTATCACAATGGCTCATGTAGCAATCATACTTCACAGCCCACATTGGCTATCACAATGGCTCATGTAGCAACCATACTTCACAGCTCACATTGGCTATCACAATGGCTCATGTAGCAATCATACTTCACAGCCCACATTGGCTATCACAATGGCTCATGTAGCAACCATACTTCACAGCCCACATTGGCTATCACAATGGCTCATGTAGCAACCATACTTCACAACCCACATTGGCTATCACAATGGCTCATGTAGCAACCATACTTCACAACCCACATTGGCTATCACAATTGCTCATGTAGCAACCATACTTCACAGCTCACATTGGCTATCACAATGGCTCATGTAGCAACCATACTTCACAGCCCACATTGGCTATCACAATGGCTCATGTAGCAACCATACTTCACAGCTCACATTGGCTATCACAATGGCTCATGTTGCAACCATACTTCACAGCTCACATTGGTTATCACAATGGCTCATGTGGCAACCATACTTCACAACCCACATTGGCTATCACAATGGCTCATGTAGCAACCATACTTCACAGCCCACATTGGCTATCACAATGGCCCATGTAGCAACCATACTTCACAGCCCACATTGGCTATTACAATGGCTCATGTGTCAACCATACTTCACAGCCCACATTGGCTATCACAATGGCTCATGTAGCAACCATGCTTCACAGCCCACATTGGCTATCACAATGGCCCATGTGTCAACCATACTTCACAACCCACATTGGCTATCACAATGGCTCATGTAGCAACCATACTTCACAGCTCACATTGGCTATCACAATGGCTCATGTAGCAACCATACTTCACAGCCCACATTGGCTATCACAATGGCCCATGTAGCAACCATACTTCACAGCCCACATTGGCTATCACAATGGCCCATGTAGCAACCATACTTCACAGCTCACATTGGCTATCACAATGGCTCATGTAGCAACCATACTTCACAGCCCACATTGGCTATCACAATGGCCCATGTAGCAACCATACTTCACAGCCCACATTGGCTATCACAATGGCCCATGTGTCAACCATACTTCACAGCCCACATTGGCTATCACAATGGCTCATGTAGCAACCATACTTCACAGCCCACATTGGCTATTACAATGGCCCATGTAGCAACCATACTTCACAGCCCACATTGGCTATCACAATGGCCCATGTAGCAACCATACTTCACAGCCCACATTGGCTATCACAATGGCTCATATAGCAACCATACTTCACAACCCACATTGGCTATCACAATGGCTCATGTAGCAACCATACTTCACAACCTACATTGGCTATCACAATGGCTCATGTAGCAACCATACTTCACAACCTTTATAATATTGTAAAAATCGGTCAGATGTCTCCATCAAAATGTTTATATAAGCAAAAAAAGTCCAAAACACAATATGCCAAGATGGCACACACATGCCACAAGTATATAAAATGCCTAATTCAGGGCAGAAGAGCTAATAACCAGCAAAGCCAAGATCTATCCCTTCTATCTGTGTACATCCCGTAAGAAAATCACGAGCATAATCAATCTGTGTTCCCAACCAATCAGCCAATGGCCGGATCATCTACCAATGGATTTTACTACATGTGCAGCTATCTATAATCTCTATCCAATCAACCTGCAGGCTCTGGAAGGTTCTCCATGAGAAGTAACATGAGTGCCAACAACACATTCAGCACAGTGAGGAGTCATTAATTCATGTACTAACTTTGGTCAAACATGCAGACACTTCTTTCAATTCATGAGGCAGAAGAAAGGATCTTACAGTAGAAGAACCACATGCATGCAATATATAACATACTTAACAATTAGCTAGACACAAAGTTGAAAATATTGACGCAAACAATTCATGTTTCACTTATTTTGAAAACTACATGCTATATGTAGCTCCCAAACACAACATTAGACTCTTCATTGAAAAAACATTCTTTCTATTATATCTTTGATAATGTGACGACCAAACTGCAGCAAAGTTCAAGAAGCAAAACTCTTCATGCCATAATAAGATCTGATAGAGGTCCTTAGATTTACTTTTATCTTTAGGACTGTAATGCAAGAATGAGCATGCAGATACCTATCATGCAAAGAGCATGCTAAGATAGTTTTACCACAGATGATTTCACTGCCATCAGGAGTGGGGATTGGGGCTACCCACAAACATAGTTGTCAGGTGACCTGTCAGCTGGCTGGGGGTGGGAGATCTTACCTTGGGCTCCCAGCATGGTGGCCTTGACGGTAGACAGGATACGGAGCTGGGTGCCAATAGTGGGTATCCGCTCACACACCTGCAGGATGTTCTGTAACCACATTTACAACATTAGATAGCTCTTGTAGATGATGGCCAACTTGAAACTTTCAAATTCACAAGTTGATAAAGCACAATTTGGGTTATAGATTATAATACAAGAAAATAAGACCTAATCCAAATAATTTATTAGTGTGTGACCTCTTTTTGTGTTGTTTTTCTTGCTTCCCTCTTTCTCTTTCTTATTATTATTTTTCTTCTGTCTATATCGTTATTTCCTTTGTCTCACTGCTTTGTTCTTATGCATACCTCTGGTGACTCCTGTATAGGGTCAGTGACCCTAAATAAAGGCTTTTTGTTGTTGTTGTATTAGTGTGTGACGTTTCGGCAACAACATTGTCACCATCATCAGACAAAAGAATAAAATCTTTTTATCTTTTGTCTGATGATGGTGATAATGTTGTTGCCGAAATGTCGCACACTAAGAAATTATTTGGATTAGGTCTTATTTTCTTGTATAAATTCATAAGTTCTTTAAATAGCTAGAGTGTGATGCTTCTTAATTACCATCAAATTATGCCAAATGGTCTTCATGTTAACAGCTCTTTAGCAAGGACCTAAGTTCACTAATACAGTAGAACCTTCTCGTAAAGGACACCAAATTGCAGAGCCATAGTGTCAACACAAGGTAATAAGACCAAATCCAAAAAATGAATAGTGTGTGACGTTTTAGTAACAGCGTTATTACCATCTTCAGACAAAAGTACTGAATCTATAATCCAAATTGTGCGTTATCAGAGCCATAGTGTCCTTTAGGGAGAAGTACAAATAGTAAAAATGGTAATTTTGCAAATGAAAACTGTCCTGTGTAGAAAGATGTCGTCTAGCATGAGTGTCTTCTCATAGAGAACCTACTGTATTTATAAAATAATAAGTTCACTATATCTATATAGTTGGAAATTTTGCCGGGAGGATAATGTTCTTCACTTGAAGGACAACTTTCCCATCAAAATTTTACATCAAAGCTCGACACCATTTATTGACCATCGCTGCAAACTAGTGACCTTGGGTCAGTGACAAAGTCATAATACCAGCTTTAACAAACTGAGAAGCACCTACCTGGAGACCATGGTTTCAGGCTAATGGCCCCTGTCTAACTATTTTGTCAGCTAAACACCTCTTTGTCAGATTATCAAGATTCCATTAGATCCATTGAGGATCTCATGGAATAAAGTCTGCCCTAGACTGAAGAGATCCATTAGCCAAAACCATTGTCTCTAGGTGGGCACTTTTCAGTTTTCCAAAGATGCTGTTGTGGCTTTGTCACCGAACCAAGCCATCAGTTAGCAGCGACAGTCAATATATGGCATCTTGTTTGATGTTATTTTGATGGGCGAGGTATCCTTTATTTTTATATAGAGTATATATATACGTCGTATCTGTCGTGATCGAATGGAAGGGTGCAACCGTTATGCATGTAAACTTCAAAAATTATTCCAGCCAAGTGAGCCTGCGCAAGCGGTGTGTCGTAGCATTTGCCCGCACTGGCCCCCACGTTTATTTTGTACAGTGTATTTATAGATGGATGCATTTGTATTTACATTTTAACACAAGCTCAACATATTTACATTTTAACATACTTATTTTGGCAAAAAGAAATTATACCTCTTGGGCATTATGCAAATTATGACATATATATATACCAAAAGAGGTACATCTACCAAATGCAATATTACAGCGGTATGTAAGATTAAACCGGCAAAACTACTGGTAGCCAGGCCCTCCCATTATTTTTATGCATTGCAGAAAGGCAGTCGAAATTATTTTATTTTTAAAATAATCATACGCATCAAAATTAGTTTAAGGACTGACATCAGAGTGCATTTTCAAATTCCATTTATGTTCCTCTATCATGTAGGATACTGAGAATTCATACTTACAGTTCTCATTCTCTTGTCTGTGCACATGCGAGCTTGTTCCTTGGCCAGACGAGTCACTTCCTCAGAAGCTTCAGCAATGGCACGGGCACAAGCAATCAGCTCTTTCTTTGATCCACGATCCCCCCTGCTGTGATAAATATAACATGTTAGGATAGTTGATAGCACATACATATACACTCATGGACAAAACTTTTGGAAGTTGTACTTTTTAGCATGTACAGTAGAACCTTCCTGTAAAGGATACTTAATTGCAAAGTCAAAGTGTCCTTTAGGGAGATGTCCTCTTACCAGAGAGTTACTTAATAGTAAAAATGGTAATTTTGCAAATGAAAACTGTCCTTTGTAGAGAGGTGTCTTCTAGTGTGAGTGTCCTCTCATGGAGGTTCTACTGTATATCAGGATTCAGACAAAAACTCTGAAGAAAATTGACTCTTTTTCTTCGTAAAAACAGACGGCCATTGACTTAAAGACTTTCTAATTCTTCAGTTCTGTTCATGAGTGTATATAGTTCTCTATACCTTTCTTTTAAATGATTATTAAGGTGCGACAGAACCTCTTTCTGAAGAACACCTAGTTGCAGAGCTAAAGAGAGGTGTCCTTGTACTGGCCAACAGCTAAATTGTAAAAATACACTTATTATGGTTATAAAAACTGTTTCCTTTATATAGAGATGTCTACTAGTGGGAGCGGAGGTTCTATTGTATTAAATTTGGAAGGGGATCACAGTTAAGCCAAAATAATAGATAAACATACATAGGTATAGAGGAGAATGGAGACAAACCTTAGATTTGACTATAATACAAAGCTGCTTTTCACAGAACATTTAAAAGGCCCTGATGGACACAAATTTGCATCCTTGCCAATAGTACATCGAGCCGTAATAACACAAATTTACATCCACTGGGATCTTGTTCCAATATCTTCTTGTCTAACTATCAGTGGTTGAGGGGATGTCAGCTGACCTAATGTACATGTAAAACTTCACTTTTTTGACAAGTGACTTTACCACATCCCTACTTATCTTCTTGTTTGTTTGCTTATTTTTCTTTGTTGTTAATATAATCCCTTTGGTATAATAATTAATAAAAGACAATTTGCCGAGGAAAAAGTTTTTTTTATAAATGTCGGCAATACAAGATTTTGGGCTCAATAGCCCTTTGACAGGTATAACTACACTACTGAAGTTTTTAGAATCTAATCCATATATATACATACAACGAAGTAGGAAATATAAGATAGATATGCAAAAACTGATTTACATAGTACAGTTTTAAAAATGAATTATTAGTTAATGCTAATTCTCTATTGAGGTTATTTACTGTAATCACATAACCTCTCAATAGAGAATTAGCATTAACCAATAATTCATTTTTAAAACTGTACTATGCAAATCAGTTTTTGCATATCTATCTTATATTTCCTACTTCGTTGTATGTATATATATAGATTAGATTCTAAAAACCTCAGTAGTGTAGTTATACTTGTCAAAGGGCTGTTGAGCCTGAAAGCTTGTATTGTCGATATACATAAAAAATACTTTTCCCTCAGCGAATTGTCTTTTATTAATTATTTTTCTTTATTCAATAAGAGACCATCTCCAGGATTGACTGGCCTCTCATGGGAGACTCTAATGTGATTATAATTTTAAAAAAATTCCTTTTGTGGGTCTAAATAAATGAAATTCTGCAGAAAATCACTATCATGAATCCACTCTGCTATATCTATATGCTGCTTTGTAACTAAAAAGCTGGAAACACATAACTCCTTGTAGATAGTAAACAGGTAATAAGACTAAATAAATAAATATGTATATACACATTATAATACAAGAAAATAAGACCTATTCCAAATAATTTAATAGTGTGTGACGTTTCGGCAACAGCATTGTCACCATCATTAGACAAAAGAATAAAGTGATTGATTTTATTCTTTTCTCTGATGATAGTGACAATGCTGTTGCCGAAACGTCACACACTATTAAATTATTTGGATTAGGTCTTATTTTCTTGTATTATAATCTATAATCAAAATTGTGCTTACAGCTCGAGGAGCATGAACTCATGGAATTCGTGTAATCTTTACACAAGGGGATAAGAAACAACAACAAAATTGTGCTTTATCGTGTATACACATTATATATTTGGTTTTGGTCTTATTACCTGGTATTTATAATATCTAATCCAAATTGTGCCATATTGCTTGTAGATAAGTAAATATTCTCAATAATTTGACAAAATTTGGAATGCCTCTGTGAATTATGTGTGAATAATAAACTATCTAATTTTCAAAATGAATAAAAAAAAACTATCTTCCTCATAGACACAGGATGCCTATTGGAGCCACCTTCCAGATTTTACTAGTATTAAATGGGAACTTGATCATTTCAACTCAAGTGTGCTGCAGTTTTTCCCATAACTTTCACAGAAGTTTGAAAAATATTTGCCAACACTGGTTTATTACAACTAATTTAGCATGTTTTTAATAGAAATAAACAGCATCAAACAACACTAATAAGATTTAGAACAGGCCATCTCAAACCATTGAAGATAAAAAAAAAAAATAACAAAATCTATCCCACTTCCCCAAAATGTAGCTTGGCACATGCAGCTCCAGAACACATTCTAGCTTGCAATAGATGCACTAAACAGAACCTTTGGGAGAGGCCGCTGCATATCATAAAACAGTTTGAGGAGCATGGACTCATGAAATTTGTGTAATCTTTACACAAGGGAATAAGAAACACCACCAACAAAAGATATTTCCAATTGACCATATACTAATGGCACCAATGTAATGTTAAACTCTGAGAGAAAAATGACAAAAACTATAACAAGACTCTGAACGAAACACTATAAAGGAATGACAATACATCCAGATGGCACAAGAACCTACAGGACATGCAAAAACTGTCCTGGTGTGGAACTAACACCTACCCACATATTCTCATGCCCAGTAATGGCTGCAGCCTTGCATAAAATTGACATGGACCCAGAGCAGCAGCTTTACACACCCAAGATAGTGGACATAGCGACTGCTGTGATAGAGATGCACGGGGACATCTGAGGCTCTTCAACAGACACGACAACAAGAACCAATGTAATACTTACCGGACACATTGGCTGAGCTGTGCCATAAGAAGAGCCATACGTTTGGCTGCGGCAATGATCTCATTATCCTTGCTGGACCACTGGCGGACCTCTTGATGCAGTCCATGGGCAGCCATCATGATGGGCTGGTTAGGCAATGGAGATGGGAATCTGGCTTCAAACTCATCATCTGTTTCTGGAGGGGGTGGGCGGGGTGGAGCCATCTCTGGGGGTGGCGGGGGGGCGGGGAGGAGGCTCCACCTCCAGCAGTGGTGGTGGGGGCGGGATGAGAGGCGGGCTCTCTGGGGCTGGAGTGACGGCCCCTCGGACTTGGCTGACAGCATTGATCAACTGGACACCACATCAATCTTACATTCCCTCTCTTAGTACATTCAAATTTGTACAGTAGAACTACAACAACTCCACTTGGAAACAACATTCTATGTTGATATAACTATATTTATAAATTCAATTGTCATCTATTGGTAATATAATCATGTTGAAAAAGTCCACATGATTTTCTCTTTTTGAGAACTTGGGTAAGTAAAACACTACAAGGTAATAAGACCAAATCCAAATAAATAAATAATATGTGAAGTTTCAGTAACAGCATTCTTACCCTCATCTTTTGTCTGATGATGCTAACAACGCAGTTCCTGAAACCTCATACCCTATTAATTTATTTGGATTTGGTCTTATTACCTTGTAGTTCTAGTCTATAATCCAAATTGTGACTTATCAAATAAGTAAAAAAATAATTAAAGTTTCTCCTTTTATGATAAGGCACAATTTGGATTACAGATTATAAACACAAGGTAATAAGACCAAATCCAAATGAATAAATAGTGTTTGACATTTTGGCAACAGCATTGTTACCATCTTCAGACAAAAGTACTGAATGAGTACTTTTAACAAAGTACTTTTGCCTGAAGATGATAACAACGCTGTTACTGAAACGTCACACACTATTTATTTATTTGGATTTGGTCTTTTACCTTGTGTTTCTCCTTTTTTGTGAATCTTTAATACAAAAGGACTATTTTGAATACACAGATTCATTGATTGGGACCCGAGAGAGTGTACTGTGTGTACTTACAGCCTTGTTAGCCTCCCTCCAGCGAGCAATGGCGGCAGGGCTGGTGATGTCCAGAGCCACTGTCTTGGCATTCTGCACCATGGGAGCCACAGCTGCAACAAAATCCATGGTCCATCAGGTGAGATAAGACAAACAGGACTCCAGCCAAGGTACTAAGTATAAAATGAAAGGATCTAAGCACAAATGTTTCTTTTATATATAATACAAACTTCTACTGTCCTTACTGTGATGAAAAAATATATTGGGAGGGCTTGGCTCATCCGTGGTGAACCTTCCCAGAGGTTTCGCCAATTTAATCTACCAGACCGCTTCTTAGAGCTCTAAGAATTCCTAAATTCAATCTATTGATGCAAAATATAATCCTAATTTGATTGTTGTATTATATCAAAAATATTTTGAAATATCTATGTTCAAACTTGAAAAATAATTTCTATTTTAAATAAAATTCTAAATAACAATCTCATACATACATTGATTCAATTCTTCAAGTCAATTTAATGTATATAATATTTTGCGGGATAGTTGGCAATCTATGGATACACTCCAGGAGCCTGGGTTACCTAATTGTTACTACAGTATAACCTCCATGAGAGGACATCTCTCTACAAAGGATAGTTTTCACATTTGCAAAATTACCATTTTTACTATTTAGCAACTCTCTGGTAAAAAGACACCTCTCCCTAAAGGACACTTTGGTTCTGTAATTTGGTGTCTTTTATAGGGAGGTTCTACTGTATAACTAATTCTTTGAACAAAACTTACTTTAGATTCCAGGAATCCAGGTTATATCAAGAGAGATTGTACATAACTTTTAAATCTGAAGTAAAAAACCTTTTTGGTTTCAATCAAAATATTAAAATAAATAAAAAATCAATTGAATTGGCCAAATGCTTCTTCTTTCTTATCTAATAAAGTCCAGTTCAGAGCCTCTGGTTTTTGGAGTGGGTGATAGGTGTTCCCAATTGTTAGGGGTCTTTTATTAGGTAGATGTATTTTGAAGGCCTGCAGTTCAGAGTGGGTTGTTGGAAGGAATGACAAATGCTTCTCTTTATATCAATTATTGAACATCAATGCCACAATTCCAAGAACCTAGCATTCCTAAGGCCTGAGTAACTTGACCATCCCATTGCCTACAATTTTAACTCAGGAAAGAGCTATAGTACAATAACACAATGTATAAGTATAGATGGAAATTTTGCCGGGAGTATATGATCTAAAAAGACAAATTTTGACTGAAGAAGTGACCTTTGTCTTTTTAGACAATGTATAAGGCTGTTCCAAAAGTTCGTAAATATATTATGATTTATTTTGAAAGTGTTTACGAACTTTTGGGACAACCTTATAATTCCGAGACTTGGCTCACCTGCTGATTGGCCACCCTTAATAAAGAAAACATCAGAGATTAAATCATTATTCTATAAGAATTCTGTTATAAGTTTACCAAGGTTACCAATACAGTAGAATCTCTCTGTAAAGGACAACACCTAATTGCAGAGCCAAAGTGTCCTTTAGAGAGAGGTATCTTCTTACCAGAGAGTTGCTAAATAGTAAAAATTGTAATCTTGTAAATGAAAACTGTCTTTTGTAGAGAGGTGTCCTCTAGCATGAGTGTCCTCTCAAGGAGGTTCTACTGTATTTCCTAAGTTGTCCCAAAAGTTCGTAAACACTTGCAAAATAAGTCATAATAGGTTTATGAACTTTTGGGACAATCTTATAATAGGAATGCTATCTACCAAAGCCCACATTATTCTTTGAGGGTAAAAAGGTATCTTACCGTCCTGGAGACGAGCAGCGGCCATGTTGACCCGGTTGACAAAGAGCGGATCCTCCGAGTTGTCGGCCTCCTGGCGAGCCACCATCAGTACGCGGTTGGCCAGACGAGCAATGGCGGCGGTGTTGTCCACCATTTGTGGAGGCTGGCGGTGAGAGATGGCATCCTCGCACAGGTTGGTGTGGTACAGGATGGCATCCTCTGCACAGTCGGACATCAGCATTGGGCAGCACAGTGCTCAAATCTGCGTTATTTAATAACAAAATACAGCTACAAGAAAATAAGACCTAATTCAAATAATTTATTAGTGTGTCTCTTCTTCTTCTTCTTTCTTATCTCCACTCAATCATATTAAGGTATCAAGCTTGTAAAGTTGACAACCATCATGATTGGGTGAAGTAGAATGTGTCTGCCTTTGTCATTAAGACTGGGAGCACTATTCAGTGGCAGGTAGACTTAGATCCGAAAGAAATGGCCGCCTCTGACATGAGGAACAGACGCAATGTGCAGCCACTCCTAATATGGAGTACAAATCCTGTATTCCTGGATCAGGAGCCCTTACAGGGTACTATCAGCCGGACCAGTTGAGCCGAGGTTTTTTAGTGAGCTTGTTACTGCTCCCCCAAAGTGTGTTTTGCTTTTCCTGGCTGAAATTTTTTATAAATTAATAGATAGGGAGTAAATTAAAACCACCTACATGCCTGTATATCAAAAGTTGAGAGAAAAATGTTCCAAATGTTGAAGCTAAGAATGTAACAATACCTGTAGCCCGGATGAAGCTGACAGTGTCAGTTGCAATGTCTGCCAGGTATCTCATCTTCTGGAGGCTCTCAGCATATTGCTTGCGGAGGTTCTCGAAGTGTTCATCGGCCGCCTGCACAGAGCACAAGTTGTACAAGTGTTCACTAGACCTAGGTCTTGTCTCCAAGGCTGAAATCTCTTCTTCTTTCTTATCTCCACTCAATAATATTTAGGGTATCAAGCTTGTAAAGCGTTGATGGTGTCTGTAGCTGAAATCTGACTTCAAAGACAAGAAATTTCTCTTTATTATGTTATCTTTATTTTTTTTAGTACATTAGAACCTCCATGAGAGGACACTCACGCTAAAGAACACCTTTCTACAAAGGACATTTTCATTTGCAAAATTACCATTTTTACTATTTAGAAACTCTCCAGTAAGAGTAACCATTATTTTTGAAGCAATATTTACCTTTTTATAATTAAAGATCTAAAATACTATTGTGATTATCTAGTGGCTCTGAATCTATAAATCTCTCTCTAATCTATAACTCACATTGCAGAAAACATACTGATTGACTTCAAGGTGATAAGACCAAATCCAAATAAATAAATAGTGTATGACGTTTTGGTAACAGCATTGTTACCATCTTCAGACAAAAGTACTGAATGATAAATTTTACCACAGCATGTTTTAAATAGTTACTGTTATCAAGCTATCTTGTTTACACACTTGACAACATGCTGTGGTAAAATTTCTCATTAAGTACTTTTGCCTGAAGATGGTAACAACGCTGTTACCGAAACGTCACACACTATTTATTTATTTGGATTTGGTCTTATTACCTTGTGTTTATAATCTATAATCCAAATTGTGCCTTATCACTAATTGACTTGTGAGGATGTTTTGAGATCACCCACCTTGTTCTCAGGGTAGTTGAGGCGGATCCTGCCAGCGTTGACCAGCTGGGGAGTCAGGCTCTCCACCTGTACGGAGGAGGACATCAAGGCTTGAGCCAGGCGTTTGTTGCCTGCTGTTCCTGTGGCCACATCCCTGGCCGTGGTGGCCACGCGGCGCGAGAAGTCCTGCAGGCTGAGGGCCTTGTCCTGGAAGTTGATCTCGCGGTTTGGAGTACCTGCTCCCAGACAAACTGATCCACAAACCCCTCTTTATCTAATTGTTTTGACATGAATCTGAGGCCATTTCTAAGAAGTTGAATCTGGTAGGGACATGAATCTGAGACCATTTCTATAAAGTTCAAATTGGTAGGGACATAAATCTGATGCCAAGAAGTTGAATCTGGTAGGGACATGAATCTGAGGCCATTTCTAAGAAGTTGAATCTGGTAGGGACATGAATCTGAGACCATTTATAAGAAGTTGAATCTGGTAGGGACATGAATCTGAGACCATTTATAAGAAGTTGAATCTGGTAGGGACATGAATCTGAGACCATTTATAAGAAGTTGAATATGGTAGGGACATAAATATGATGCCAAAAAGTTGAATCTGGTAGGGACATAAATCTGATGTCAAGAAGTTGAATCCGGTAGGGACATAAATCTTATGCCATTTCTAAGAAGTTGAAACTGGAGTTTGGTGGAAAAGTTGATTTCCAACAGCCATGACTTGGAATTGAATACCACATTGGGCACATTTTTGTGAAGAAAAAATTCCTTCAAACGCCCTACATTCTTGCAAAACTCTAACCTACCAGTGAATGCAAATAACCAAACGGCTTTCTGGCACATTTGTAAGTGTGTAAAAGTCAATCTGCTTTCTACGTGCTGTTTCATGTGCTACACTTAGAGTAAAAGCAGTCACTAACTATCCACCATTATTTCATGGCCTGTAATACATGTGTGTACTTAGGATAAGTAAAAAGTTACCTTCAGGAGCAAGCACAGCCTCAGTGAATTGCTTCAGTGGGGTGTTGATGTCAATGAAGTCATCCACCACCTGGACACAACACAGAAATTCCAGCAAAGGATTTTGGTTGGAATTTATAAAGGGTCTAAATGGTTTTGGGCAAAGGGCCTTATCAGACCAGGGCGGGCTTTCTACCATGAGAATTGCCAAAACTGGTGCTGTGGCTTTGTCACTGATCCAAGTCCACTAGTTTGCAGACACAGTCAATAGATGGAATCTAGTTTTGATGGGAGAGGCAACCTTTATTTTTATAGATCACTATTCTCCTGGCAAAATTTCTATCTAATAAATCTTTTGTTGAAATATGTTTATAGCAGAGAGTTTAGATGCATGATATATTTATTTATAGTTTTCTTTGTTTCTTTCTTTTTATGCCAATTTACAAGTCCGTCTTTTTGTCCAAAATAGTTCTTAAAAAAAATTTAGCATTTAGATTTATTTGATTTTTTTGCATTTAGACCTTATAAAAAAAGAAACAATGGTATGCTCGAATAGTTGATTATGGGGATTGGTAAATCATGCTTGATTTTTCTATCTAATCTGAAGTCTTCTTCTTCTTTCTTATCTACACTCAACAATCATATCATGGTATCAAGCCTGTAGAGCTTTAGATGGGTGTCTGCTAGGGGGATGAGTAGAGCTATCAAAGGCTGAAGGGTGGGTGAAGTTTAATGTGTCTGCCTTTGTGTCATTAAGACTGGGAGCACTACTCAGTAGCAGGCCGACTTAGCTCTAATATATAATGGCCTCCTCTGACATGAGGAACAGACGCCATGTGCAGCCGCTCCTAACTTGGAGACCTTACAGGGTACTATCAGCAGGGCCAGCTAAGCCCAAGTTTTTAGCGAGCTTATTACTGCTCCCCCTTCTCCCTTTTTTATCCGGGCTTGGGACCAGCAAAGAGACAGTTCAATGTGAAGCTGGTAACAGCTACTTACCCGGTTAACCAGAGCCCGCTGGATCCTGTCCCGGAGTTCCGTCAGCTTGGCAGTGATGGTGCGAGCCAGGGCCAAGGCTTGTGGTGTGTTGCCCTGCTTCCACACTTGGCTGACATCCCATATATAGTACATAGCTAAGTAAGGGACTGCCCTGTAGTACGGTGTCGTGAGCCCCGAGCCACTACGGTAACCGTGAACAGGGAACTCTGAAATTTGGCTGACTAACGTGGCAATAGCACCTCCCCTTTCCATGGAGAATGGACAAGACACCACCACCACAGTACATAGCTTAAATCCATTATAGAAGTCAGTTACTATAACATGATAGAAATTACTACATTTTGTTCAGTTTTCTAGCCATAAAACTAACATTTCATGTGCAAGTATGCATTTGGTGCTGAGCTAAACCTTTTTCAAATCTAGAAAAGTCTTAGAAGAGAATAGTTGAAATAATAGGCCAAAATGTGCTTCAACACTATGTGGATTCTTCATTATATATGCAAGAAGAATTTTTCCACCAAAGCCATCACAAGATTTATCATAATCATACATTATCATACACAAGTCTAACTTGTTACCCCTAGTAAGGAATCACCAAAGCTATCTCACCTGTCCCCGGTTGCACATGTCAGTTAGCTGCCGGGTGAGGTTCTCAATGTCACGGCAGAGAGCCTGGATCTCAGCCCGCTGGTGCGGGGCACAGCTCTCGGCCAGCTTGCGGCCTTCCTCCAGGATCAGCCGGACTGCTTGGAGTCCTAGCCACACGCCACAATAGTGCTTAGACACACAGATTATACACACTCAATTAATACAATTATCTAAAGAGATATCTTGTCATCAAAATCTGGGGTCTAGAAGTAGCTACTGTCAACTAATACATCATATACAGCCAGAACATGAGCTAAAATCAATCAGCCACAAAAAAATATTGCAAAAAGTTGGTGGAATAGCTTGTGGAACCATAGCAAAATGATCGCCCAAAATGTATGAAAGCTTTAACTTCAGCAAGTTTTGAAAGAATGGACAATCAGTTCCAAAAAGTTAACATCAAGACTGCCAAAAACTGTAAGGTCTGCTTCTTCCAATCACACCTTGTGGAAGAAAAAGAATTTTGGGAGATTGTTTCAGGAAATACCATACACATACTTTATTGACAAATATAAATTAAAATATCTATTATTTTTATGCTTTTTATTATTTTATGCACACTAAATAAATATATTTGAACTTGTAAAACATGTTTTTTCAATTATATTTAATAATATGGGGATTTAAGGAGAGATGTGCAAGTGGATCAGGTTACATGTGTAACCTCTATGGCAATGTAAGAAAATGTTCGAACAGCGCGGAAAGGGTAAATTCATTATCATTAAACATCAACAACATAGCTTTGAAGAAATTGAAAATATGTCTGGGTTCTGCTGAAGTGGATGTTTGCTGTAAAATACTGATTGAACAAAGGTTAATTATTTGCTTATAGAATTTTTATTAGAATACAAATGTATAAAATAAATTTTAAGTTTTTCACATCAATACAATTTTTGCAATTATATATTATGACCCAGCTTCGCCTGGGTTCTCACCAAGTCAATTTGCCTGATGAATGCTTCAATATTATTTATTATGATCATATTATCACTTTAAAATACAGTAGAACCTCCCTTTAGCGGAAACCCCACTAGCAGACACCTCTCTATAAAGGACAGTTTTCAGTTGCAAAATTACAATTTTTACTATTTAGCAACTCTCCTTTCCCCACTGCTCTTTATATTATTTATCACGGACTTAATCAAAATTTATAATAATTCAGACCTGACGAGTGTAAATTTGCCAGAATTTGGAGATATCCATTTATTGCTGTACGCCGACGACATAGCAAATATAGGTGAGTCCAGGATGAACCTCCAAAAGAAGATCAAAATACTGAAAGAAAATCTCGATGAGAACTTAATGACACTAAATGAGTCCAAGTCAAAGATTATGGTGTTCCGTAATGGAGGTAAACCCTCAAATAAGGATAGATGGTTCTGGAATGATAAACCCATAACAATAACTTCAAGATATACATACTTGGGATTCCCTCTGACACCAACAATAACAACTACTCACCCGGCAAATTACTTTAAAGGAAAAGCACTTACAGCAATTAACGCCACAAACCCAATATTGATAAAATCAAAAGCAGAGTCAATAAATTTATCAATCAAACTCTTTGATACAATAGTGAGAGCTGTCCTGATGTATGCCGCTCCATTGTGGGCAACAGAGCATAAAGACTCTTACTGGACAGTATACAAGACATATTTATCCGTAGGTTCCTGAATCTGCCCAGATACACTCCAGGCTACATAATCAGATTAGAAACCGGTCGTATCTCATTGAGTGTAACAGCTTTAAAATTAACCCTGAAGTATTGGCTGCGGGTGTTGAATATGAGCAGTGACAGATTGCAGCGTATATGTTTTAATAGAACACGGGAACTGTCTAATGCTTCGGGCACACCCATCGGTTTCATTAAAAAGCTCACCAATCTGCTTAACAATAATGGATCCCCTGCACTTGTTTCCTCTGATGATCCTGAAACGCTGAGGAGCGCGATTACAGGGCTCTTAAAAACAGCGGCAGACCAATCTATACAAAACGACCTTACAAGACTGGATAAATCTAAGCTATACTCTCACTACAAAGACATTCACATATCTTTCATGACGGAGGGATACCTTTTAGGGGATTTTCCTTTCCCGGTTGTAAGACTACTCGCACAAGTTAGAATACTTTCAAGTTTTTTTAGAGAAAACCACACCAAGATGCTCTGCGGTGAGGACCCGATTTGTACCTTCTGTAATTCAAAACTAAAAAATGAAATCACTCACTATATTTTTGATTGCTCTGCTCTGAAAGAAGAACCCTAATGCTCAAAACTGGGCAACTCTGTGCTTCACTCCCATCAATAATTGACAATATGACCCAGAATAAGTATATTGCTACGGCGTTTTATGGTTTCCACAAGTCCATATCTCAGAAGAAGGCCAAGTGACACTCACTCCTCACTTTCTTACTGCTACTCTTTTTGTGTTGTTTTTCTTGCTTCCCTCTTTCTCTTTCTTTTTTTTTTTCTTTTTCTTCTGTCTATATTGTTGTTTCCTTTTTCTCACTGCTTTGTTCTTATGCATACCTCTGGTGAATCCTGTATAGGGTCAGTGACCCTAAATAAAGGCTTTTTGTTGTTGTTTAGCAACTCTCTGGTAAAAAGACACCTCTCCCTTGTTGTTTATGTTGTTCTTGTGTCTATTTGATCACGCAGAATGCAACTGAACTCAGTATTTATTTATTAACATCTGTTTTTTATCACATGGTTATATATCTAAGCGTGTTTACAAGTCGAGTCGGCAGTGTTGCCGGATCAATCATAACATGTTTCCTTTAAACAAAAATAAAAAAGGATTGCAGTTCTCCTAGTCTCTATAACGCAAAGGTTTTCTCACTGTTCTACCACTGCGGGTTCGCACACTAGGAGAAGTAGATGATTCTTCACCTTTCTTGGCAATGTCCTCCCTTGGATCATATGCTCTTCTGTTTTCGGAAGTGGGTCTTCCGTGATCTTGTATGTTGTCATCCATGGCTGTCCCTGCTTGAGATCCAGGAACGCTTGGACTTTGACTTGTTGGGGCAGAATCTTCTACACTGAACTTTCTCGGTCTAAGGTGAGACCTGTTCCTGCGGTATTCAGACCCACTTGGTGTTTTCACCATATATGAGCGTGGAGTTTCATGCTTTGCGGTCACTGTTGCCGGAACCCATTTTCTATGCCTTTCCTGCAACATGATGTTGTCTCCTACTTCCAAAGGTCTCAAAATTCTCTTTGGACTTCCTGCATACTTTTGTTGATGGTCTCTCAATTTTTGGTAATTCTTTGTTGTGTCAAACAGTGGTTTCAACTGTTGTCGGGTGTATGTCGAAAGAGTTCTCACAGATCTTCCCATAAGCATTTGGGTCGGAGATGGCAAGTCATACTTAGGTGTGTTGTTGAACTCCATCAAAGCCAGATTGGGATCTCTTCCTGACTTCACAGCTTTAATTATCAGTCCTTTGATGGTTTGAATTGTCCTCTCAACTTGTCCATTAGATCTTGGATATTTGGGACTGGAGGTTTGGTGTTTGAATTCATATTTCTGAGCAAAATTTTTGAATCCAGTTGAGTTAAAAGGGGGTCCATTATCCGAAACTAGAGTTCTTGGAATTCCATGAGTCCTGAAAATGGTTTTCAACTGCATGATGGTTTCGGTTTCTCTTTTGCTTGATAATTTCCGGATTTCAACAAACTTTGAGTGGTAATCGACAACCAAGATGGAACTGGTTCCACTCACCTCCATGAAATCTACAGCAATTTTTTCCCATGGAAATTCAGGGATTTCATGAGCTATTCTTGACTCCTCAGGATTCTTTCTTGAATATTCCTGACATGTTCTGCACTTTTCCACTTCATTTTCTACTTGTGTTATCATGCCTGGCCAGTAAAATGCTGATCTTGCTTTTTCTTTGTCTAATGGGATTTGCCAGAAAGCTGATGATGCATCAAATACAGAGAAAACTGTAGCACCTTTCAGTTCAGAAAATATTGTTTCAGCTGTTGGCAGAATATAGCGCTCTCTCTGAACATATTTGTTCAGTTCCCTGGGGTCCATGCAAATTCTGACATCTCCAGAAGGTTTTTGTACCACTACAATAGGGTGTGTCCATTCGCTTGGTTCTTCAACTTTTTCAATAATGTCAAGTTTTTCCATCCGTTCCAATTCTGCTTTAACTTTTTCTCTAATGGAAAAAGGAATTTTTCTGCTTGGAGCAATAACTGGAGTTGCATTTTCTTTTAGTCTAATCTTGTGTTCAATTGGCAGTCTTCCTATGCCTTCAAATATATTTTTGTGCCTGTTCAAAATTTCTTTTGCTGAATTGTTTTGCTCTGTTTGGACAGCATCACATTTCTTAATTAGTGAAAGCTTTTCAATAGCTTCTATTCCTAAAATTGGTTGATAGTATCCATCAGCAATGAAAAATTCTAGACTTTCCGTCTTATTTTTAGTTTTGCAATTTAGTGTGGCAATTCCTTTTATCTTGATTTCATGTCCTGTATATGATGTTAGCTTTCGGTTAGTCTGAAATATTTCCAAACCTTTCATTTGTCTGGTGAATGTGTATGGCAAAACATTTACTTCTGCTCCAGAGTCCAACTTGAAACATATTTCCTTTCCATTCACTATGATGGATTTTTTCCATTCCAAAGTATGGACTACTTTTGCTTCATGTATTGACCATACAGTTTCTTCTGTTTCATCATTCAGACTTCTGATAGCTGAACTTTTACAGAAAGCTGCAAAATGATTCATCTTTTTGCATTTGGAGCATCTTTTACCCCATGCAGGACAATTTTTTGCTCTGTGGGACTTTCCACACCTTTGGCATTTGAATTCTTTTTCAGATTCTTGATTTTGTTTTGGACTGTGTTTCTTTTCATATTTTCTTATTTGACAAATGTTCTGGTTGTTCTGCATGATCTTGATCTGTTGCTTGCTTATTTCATCTGTTTTGCACATTTCAATGGCTTTTAGAAGAGTTAAATTGGGCTCTCTTAAGAGGCGTTCCTGCAAAGCCTTGTCTTGTATTCCATACACAATGCGATCCCTAATTAAACTATCCTTTTGTGATTCAAATTCACATGATGTGGATAATCCTTTTAGTTCTGTTATAAAACTATCAATGGATTCACCATCCTTCTGGGTCGCTGAAAAAAATTTGAATCATTCAAAAATGACGTTCTTTTTAGGCTCGCAAAAATCATCAAATTTGTTTATTACAAGATCGAAATTTTCTGCTTCATCTTCTTTTAAATGAAATGTGTTGAAGACTTCCAAGGCTTCTTCGCCAATAAAATTTAATAAAATGGCAACTTTCAGTTTATCAGGCTTTGTGGCTTTTTCTGTTGCTTCAAGATAAAGCATTAATCGCTGTTTGAACCTTCGCCAATTTTCCGCTACATTTCCGTGCAGGGCGAGTTCGCTAGGCCTAACAAAGTCCATGTTTTCTTTTTTTCACTAATATTTTTCAATAATATATTTATTTGAAAAAGTACTCACTTTTCCGCTGCCACCATGTTGTTTATGTTGTTCTTGTGTCTATTTGATCACGCAGAATGCAACTGAACTCAGTATTTATTTATTAACATCTGTTTTTTATCACATGGTTATATATCTAAGCGTGTTTACAAGTCGAGTCGGCAGTGTTGCCGGATCAATCATAACATCCCTAAAGGACACTTTGGATCTGAAATTAGTTGTCTTTTACAGGGAGGTTCTGCTGTATTATATTATTTGAAATATAAATATTTGAAAATGAAACACAAATGGCACTAATACTTGTATTTTAATTGGAATCGTCATTACTACTATAATTATAGAGTTATAGTGATATAATTATAATACCATTTGTTATAAAAAAAATTAGACACTTTTCCGTTTGCCAACTTGGTGTCGCTAGTTTGTGGAGACAGTCAATAGATGACGTCAATTGATGGAAGATGTGACCTATTTTTAAAGATCAATATACTCCCAGTGTTCAGATTGATAGTTAAATTCTACCTTTTTTTTGCATTTTTTTTTTGTTTAAAATCATTTTATTCAATTTTTAATTATAATTCATTTGACCACGTGCCAAAGGATGTATAAATAGATAGTTTTGTTAAATAAAATCAGTGTCTGTGTTTGTGAACTACGCACGTGTGTGGAATTCCTTTATAGAATAACTCTCCCTTTGGGAGTCGATGAATGATCGCCTCAACGCAAAGCAATTACAGTCCTCAGAAGGTGGCGTAGGTATAAAGGGTTGGTATTTATAAGTTGAACACCGCCTCCAGCCAAGGTTAAACACTCAGCAATAATCCCATCTAATATAATAGATGTATCAATAAACATTCTCAGTAAAGTTCGAAAGACAATGAAAGTTGGTAAGTTCTATTTATAACTTGTGTAGGCAATCGATAAGGCACAATTCATTCAGTACTTTTGTCTGAAGATGGTAACAACGCTGTTACCGAAACGTCACACACTATTTATTTATTTGGATTTGGTTTTATTACCTTGTTTTGTGTAGGCAGTCATTTCACCATAGCCTTAAAACAAGGTACTGGGTAAGCGATATGAAGTAGTCAAGCTTTATATTTTGCATGTAAATAGTGACTTAGAGTTAAAATTTCAAGATATTAGAGAACCTGTAGTAGAAGAAACACAGAAGAGCTTCTCCCCAACCTGTTTTTCTTCTATCGCGAATAAGGGAGATTATTATGAAAAAGGCATCTCCTTATCGTGCAACTGAAAGTTGCTGATGGCTTGCGCCATCCATCAGATTAAATCAACAACAACAACAACAAAAAGGCTTTATTCAGGGTCACTGACTCTATACAGGATTCACCAGAGGTATGCATAAGAACAAAGCAGTGAGACAAAGGAAACAATGATATAGACGGAAGAAAAAGAAAAAAAACAAGAAAGAGGGAAGCAAGAAAAACAACACAAAAAGAGTAGCAGTAAGAAAGTGAGGAGTGAGTGTCACTTGGCCTTCTTCTGAGATATGGACTTGTGGAAACCATAAAACGCCGTAGCAATATACTTATTCTGGGTCATATTGTCAATTATTGATGGAAGTGAAGCACAGAGTTGCCCAGTTCCATCAGATTAAATATCAACTATTCTCGTTGATTTTTAATTATTCCAGAATTGACTAAATACCCATTCTTGATTAATCAAGAAAAGCTAACCATGGACGCGTTTTGGGCTGTTGGCCCTCGTCAACGTGGTGCAAGCTGTACCTCAAAGATAAAAAAACTGGTCATTCAGGCATTCTGAAAATCATGAAATGGGTATTTAAGGCCAGATAAGGAGATGCCTTTTTCATAATTTATGCACCTTATCCCAGTACAATATCACATTTGTACTATTTTTTCACAGGGAGATTATTTTTGTCTTAATTATCAGAATATATTTCGAACCAGCACTCACCTAAACCTTTGTCATCATGATGTGGAGCTGCCAACCAGCGCATGGCCTGTTCCACGCGGCCTCCCACAGTATGGGCTGGCTGTTGGTGGCCGCTGCGCTCCAGGTTCTGCACGGCCTGGCCTACCTTCCGGCACAGCTCTGTCAGCTGGTGGTGAAGCTCGCGCGACAAGCTCTGAGCCTGGGGAGTGGTGCCCTACGTCACCAACAAACCATCAACACATTGGAACATGACTTCATGGCTCTGAACACAAGGTGGTAATTGCTCATGGTATTTTATTTAGTGAAAAGGAAATTTTATAAACAGCAAATCCCTGCCATTTTTGGAAATTGAAAAATACATAAATATATATTGAAAACAAAGAAGACATATCCTGACCAGAAGCACATGTGCTTTTTAGATGGCAGAACGCTATCTAGTTGAACAGAAATCAACTAAACATTGATTTAACCTGTTTCCTGATATTTGACCAACCTAATTTCTTGAGAAAACATTTTTGGTCCCAGTGGTACAGCCTGCTGCAGGCTGACGAGGACCAACAGCCTGAAAAACGTTTGTGGATGGCTTTTCTTGATTCATCAGGATCAGGTCAGGATATGCCTTCTTTGTTTTTGATATCAACACTGATATGATCTGACCTTTTTATTTTTTCTATTATTTTTTCACATAAATATATATAGAGTATTACTCTCATTAGGGATCAAAGACAGTTGAAAAGTCTACTTTATTTCCTATATATTGAAAGCTTGCTCATTATTTAACTTGATATTGAGATGAAATCAGACTTCCAGGAATAAGCTTCTTTTTACAAAATTGTATTTCATTTTATTTCAAATCTCATCCTTCATGTTTTCGCCTTAATATTGTAACAAGGAATTATTTTATTGAATAAAAAATAGACACATTACTTTAGAGCTACAAGGTAATAAGACCAAATAAATTAATAGTATGTGAGGTTTCAGTAACAGCATTGTAACCATCATCAGACAAAAGTTAAGTCTTTTGTCTGACGATGATAACAACGTTGTTACTGAAAAGTCACACACTATTAATTTATTTAGATTTGGTCTTATTACCTTGTAGTTCTAATCTTTAATACAACTACAGTAAAACTTTTGGTCCCAGTGGTACAGCCTGCTCCAGGCTGACAAGGACCAACAGCCTGAAAAACATTTGTGGATGGCTTTTCTTGATTCATCAGGATCAGGTCAGGATATGCCTTCTTTGTTTTTGATATCAATTATTTGCTATAGCGAATCCAATGGGACTGACTCTTGGATCACTATAACCATTTATTCACTATAGTCATGGCTTACTATATGGTATTACTACAATTCTGCTCTTGTAGAACACAGAAGGGACACAGTACACAATAAATTCAATTTAGAAAACCCAAGAACACTGGATTATGAAAAAAAATTACTACAAAAGACAGTTCAAAGAAGCCTTTTTCATCCAAAAGACATGTTCTTCAATTAATAGAATGGAAGAAAGGGGAAATATAAATGATATTTACAGGTTGTCCCAAAAGTTCGTAAACACTTGCAAAAAATCGAAATACCATTATTATTATCGCCATTATATATAATGTTTATGTATTATGTATAAAGTAATTGTGTTATGTATTATTATGTATTGGCCATAATAATATTATTAGCCAAGTAATAAGAAAAACACAAACTTTTGGGACAACCTTATAACATTGGGGATTATTTTAGGTTTGTTCTAAGGGATATTTTGCTGATAAGGCACAATTTGGATTATAGATTATAAACACAAGGTAAAAAGACCAAATCCAAATGAATAGTGTGTGACGTTTCGGTAACAACGCTGTTACCGAAACATCACACACTATTTATTTATTTGGATTTGGTCTTATTACCTTGGGATATTTTGCTATGTCCCAGGATGATTTTAGCAGGGTTCTACTTGTACTTTGTTATAATATTAGATTGAGCCAGACCTGGCCAACCTAAATGACACCACAGGCCGCACGGAATCGTAAACAAGGTCTAAAAACTTTAACTATATCAAAATTTTAACTTTAAAATGTATTTTTAAAAAATACTTAATACTTCCTTGATGCTTAATGTTTTTATTTATTATTTTTCGGCTGCTTTTTTAAAATAAAAATAATAATAACAATTTAAAATAAAAAAATATTTCTCTATTAATTACCATTATTCCTAACTTTTTTTCTTCCTTTTTATGGAATCAAATATGTGTTTAAAAAATTATCAGAGATATTTTAAATTAAAAAATTATTATAATTATTTCAATATATTTTCTGTTTTTGAATATACAGACGAGAAATGAAAGTTATAAAAGAAATATAAAGTTAATTGGCGAGCCGCAAAATTTTTTACGGCGGGCCGCGGGTTGGCCAGGGCTGGATTGAGCCAATGGTATAAAGAGGATAACAAGATTACCTTGCCCTCCTGGCGCAGCTGGCACAGGGCATTCACCATGGAGATGATGTCTTCAAGAGCCTTGTGGATGGCCTCCCGGTCCAAGGGCAGCGCATGGTCCGCAGCCCGTCTACATAGGTCCAGGATGTGGCGCAGGGACTTCTCCCCCAGTCCTCCTGTCAGGGCTGTGGGGTCCATCAGCCAGTCCGTAGCTGACTGCAGCCGGGAATCTATTGCCGTCTGGAAGCAACAACAATGTAAACATCTGACCCACCAAATGAAGAATGAAAAATAATAAATCTGAAAATCAAAAATATAAAATAGAAATCTAGTAATGTCTTTAAAGAGACTGAAGTTTGAACAGTGAAGTAATCTTTAAAGAGGTCATTTTTCAAGCAGATAAAAAAATTTGACTGGTGATTTTGACACTTTAATGGAGGGAAAATTACAATTATAAAACTAAAAAAAAAAACATCTCCTTATCGTGCAACTGAAAATTGCTGATGGCTTGCGCCATCTATCGGAATAAATATCAACTATTCTCATTTATTGCTAATTATTCTAGAAATGGCCAAATACCCATTCTTGATTAATCAAGAAAAGCTAACCACGGACGCGTTTCGGGCTGTTGGCCCTCATCAGCGTGGTGCAAGCTGTATTTATTCCGATAGATGGCGCAAGCCATCAGCAACTTTCAGTTGCACGATAAGGAGATGCCTTTTTTCAAATTATACAACTACTCACACAGATGCCTCTTTTCTCTCTTAAGAGTTTCACTAAACACTATCATAAAAAAAATAAACCTTCAAATTATTAATATAATAAATTGATGAAATTGCTGGAAAGGTTCATCAATGATGAGCCAAGATTTCCCAAATCTTTATCATTTACAGTTCATTCATTGTATATATTGGTCATATATAAATTTTTAAAATGTGGCTGAATATAATTCCATCCTCAACAAAGCAGTAATAAACATGGCTATATTGAAGTATTTCACTGTTAAACACTCCTTTGACACAGAAAGACCAGTGAGATATTTGGAAAAAATATAGCTACATCAACCAATAACTTATTTAATTCCTAGAAGTCAGTGGACGAGTGGTTAAACCCCTTTATTACTTACAGCAATAAACCAGGATCGAATCTTGCATTGGACACTTTGTTTCAATATGTGAATAGCCTTCACTTATTATTCTTTTTTTTTTTGCTTATCTCTAGTACATGTTGTACAGGCCATGATAATCATGGTGGGTAGAAGTAGGCGACTGCTTTTACTGTAAATACACCACATGTCTACACATAGGAAAAGCAGTTCGACTTTGCACTTACAAATGTGCCAGAACCCTGTTTGATTACTTGCACTTGCTGGTGGGGTTGGACTTTTGCAAGAATCGGGGCCCCATTGGAGCATTTTTTATTTTTTTAATCAGAAAAAAGTGCCTAATGCTCGAATCAAACCCAGGTCATAGCAGTCAAAAAGCAACAGTTTAGACCCTTCTTCCACCGACCCCCTTGTCTTCTTAAAATTCATTATTGTTATAATCATAAGCTAGGTTGTTCTTTTTGAGCAGCACCTAATAAAGGATTTTTGGATAATTCCTGACTTTTCAGTCACTCGCTGGCACTTTCCTCAGAGTGAGAGTGAGTGATTGACACATCAGGAATTCAATAAATCACTGGTAGCTATATTTGTTCCAAGCCAACACAAGATGTTACCTGGGCCCTCTTCATCACTGTCAGGTTGTCAGCATCCCACTCATCCTCGTCGTACGTGGTGAGCTGGAGGACTCGGATGATCTCATTGATCTCATCCACCATCCTGGAGGAGAGGTAGTTCCTGTTCTCTGCTGCTTCTCCTGCTCCTTTCCCACCTGCCACAACCCTACATTGGTAAAACTCTTCCAACATGTTGAAATTCTGTCAAATTTCCTACAAATATTCTTAGAAAAGGTGGAAAACATGGCCTATTTACATTTCAGTGCTGAGTGTGGTCACCAAAAACACTCTTCACTACTAAAAAAGGTCAGATTTTCATAAATAAATAACATATCACCTCAGTACTAAGTATGGTCACCAATACACTTCACTAGTAAACAATGCAGAAAGGTCAGATCATATATAAATAAACAAAATGCTCCACCATATATTATTTTCTCAAAAATGGATGACTTAAAGATTTAATGGTATTAAACAAGTTTTACCGCAAATGTTTCTTTTTTTAGGATGAAAAATCATTATTTTAATTATTTTAAGGAGAAATAACGATTATTTCTATCCTTAAGTATGAAAGGATGAATTGTGAAGAGTGAAGATGAACGGAAAAATAAAAGTGTCGGGGAGCGGGTCTGACTGTTACCTCCATGGGGTGTCCCCAGGATAGCCAACCAATGGCAGCAGCTCTTTTTGCGCATCATAGTGACTAATGATTGTAAATTTAATCCTTGAATTCAGTCTCCTTGTATAACTATACAATGGGATAATAAATGGTAGGTGTCAAACTCCTGTACTTCATGTACAAAAGAATTGTGGTCCACACATCACCTTGGGAGGCAATTTGCACATAGATCTTCATGCTGCAGATAAGGATGGGAGCCAAGGTCTTGAGAGCCTCCAGGCAGCGGCAGAGGATTTCCCGATGGACTTGATGGGTGAGCTCTTTCTCCCGGGCATCAACTTCCCGGAACACCTTGGTGAGGGACGGACTCAGATCCTGACGACAATACAACTTCTTCAGTAAAGGTCCTTCACCCACCATTTCAAACAAAAATTGTGAAAGGGTCCTGTTTGTGATCTCACAAGATCCAGGAGAACTTGATGAAGAACAGATGGTATTAGATCTTAACATATGTCAATAAGAATGGAAGAAAGAGGAAATATAAATGATATTTAAAGAAATGCCTTTAATTATATTTAAATCATAAAGCAATTTGGATTATAGATTATAAACACAAGGTAATAAGACCAAATCCAAATAAATAAATAGTGTGTGACGTTTCGGTAACAGTGTTGTTACCATCATCAGACAAAAGAATAAATGAGAAATCCAGCGTCATTCAGTACTTTTGTCTGAAGATGATAAAAACGCTGTTACCGAAATGTCACACGCTATTTATTCATTTGGTCTTATTACCTTGTGTTTAAATCAACCAATTATAAATCAATGCTTGCTATAATTCATCCATTTTTTAAAAATTTCCACCAAAATATCTACTTTACTTTAACTGGCTAATTCACCATGTAGAGTCCCCTAGAGTGTTGAATTAAAGAAGTTTGACTGTATCTGACTAGATAATCGGAAAAATCAACAATAACAACAACAAAGCCAAATTAAGGACACTTGCCCCATACAGGATTCTCCTAGGATAGGTAAACAGAAGTAAACATAACAGTTATTTACAGAAAGTGGAGAATAACATCAATCTTTCCTCAAGTTGGGTCCCTCTTCTGTGTTACGCCTTTTGACTGTACTGTTCACCAGAATTTGTGAAAAGACAATGCATTGGACCTGCTTTTCACTACTTTTGTCAATAAAATATATGCCAAATTGTTTTCAAAAGCAATCTTTTGGTGGAGAAGCCGGACAATAAAACATGTAATGTGGAAAGTCCTGGCTAAATTCTAATCCCACAAGTCAATGTGGTCTAAAAGTTGATAGTGATGAAATAACATTGCAAACAACTGACAAAATTGGCATAAATTTACATCTAAAATAACATCCCAAGAAACTGCCTCTGCATACTTAAAAGTTTGAATGTTGATAGGTTTTAAAATTATAAGGAGTATAAATAAGTTTGTGTGGCTTTTTTCGAAACTTGGAGCTTTATTGTGAAAAGTTGTTTAGACCTTCAATGTTCAAAGTATTGTCCATCACTAGCCACTACTTTTCCCCATCTTTCTGGCAATTGACGGATCCCATCGCGGAAAAAGGCTTTTGGCCGCTATCCATTCATCGATCCATTTCTTGACTTCTTCATAATTGGAGAAGTGCTGGTCAGCCAGGCCATGTTGCATTGATCCAAAGAGATAATAATCGGAAGAAGGAATGTCTGGCGGTTGGGGTAAGACTTCCGATTTGAGCGTTTCTAAGTATGTTTTAACGGGTACTGTAGCATATGGCTAAGCATTATCATGTTGCAAAATACCTTTGTCGTGTCAATTGGCGTATTGAAGCCATTTTTCTCGCAATACTCAGCTCAAATGAATCAATTGTCTTCAGTAGACCTCCCCTGTGATACTTTTGTTCAGTTGTAGCAGCTCATAATTTACCACTCCTAGCTGGTCCCACCAAATACACAGCATAATCTTCCCGCCATGAATATTCAGCTTGGCCATAGATGATGAGGCACAGCCAGGGTATCCATAAGTTGCTCGACGTTTTGGATTATCGTAATGGACCCACTTTTCATTACTAGTTACAATTTGATGCAAAAACCCCTTTCTTTTTTGACATTGGAGCAGTTGTTCACACGTGAAAAAACGACGTTCGACATTTCTTGGCTTTAGTTCATACGGCACCCAATTTCCAACCTTTTGGATCATTCCTATTTATTTTAAGCAATGTGAAATGGCTGGTTGAGTGACTCCAAATGTTTTTGCGAGTTCTGTTTGCATTTGTGTTGGATCTTCATCGAGCATTGCCTCTAATTATTCACCCTCAAACTTTGGTGATGCTCCGAGTCTTTCTTTGTCTTCAAATCAAAATTGCCACTTTTAAACCATGCAAACCACTTTTGACATGTTCTTTCAGCTAGAGCAGGGTCATCATAAACTACGATGACTCTCAGCAGCTTTTTTCTTCATATTGAAGTAATGAAGTAAAACTCCCCGCAAAACACATTATTTGGTACAAAAGTTGACATTTTAGGAGCAAACAGAAACTAGGTAGTTTATACTTCAGAGAAATGACGGTTACTGAAAAAGGAAGCCTTATGATTATGCTTCAAAATAATGGTGTTGCCAGATGAAACAGTGGAATAATAAACTAGTAGCGCCATCTTTATCAAAACCCCACAAACTTATTCATACTCCCAATAGTATTTATAGTGCAGACACATCAACTCACCTTGACAAACTTAACCAGGTCATCCATGTTCTCAATGACCTCTGACACAGCTAGGTAGTCCAGGACTTTCTTACATTCCCGGATGATCTTGCGGACCTCGGACTCATCAAAACATAGCAGCAGGGCAGAGGTGCCCTGTAGGATCCCTGAACACAGAATACTTTAGTCACCACACCAGTGAATAGATAAAATACACAGATTACTTTAGAGTCAACATGCCAATAGACAGATAAAAATATACAAAGAACTATCCTTTGTTTCAAAAAAATAATTCTCTTGGCAAGAGTTCCAGCCCATCTGAATTGTGCATCTAGCACAAGTATTCTAAACTTAGTATTCAGCATGGCACAAGCTGATTTTCACATTTTTAATTTGATTTTTTTTGCAGTAAGCCTATTTCTACTGTATCAATGCCTCGCTGAAAGATTTGTACTCATTAAAAATATAATGTCGCATATAAGGCCTCAAAACACCTACAACCTCCGCCAATAGATGGTGCTTTCGTCTATTTCTGGTATGCAACTTATGTGGGAATCGCCAGCTGCTGTGTTCCTGTTTTCTGGAGCAAATAGTTGTAAATAGATTTTCATATTGGCTCTGGTGTGTAAATAATTGTAAATACCCATTGAATGTTATCCTAGTTATATGTAATGTGTAGTAGAAAGGTAGAAAGGGTAAAGCTGCAGAGGAAGAGCAACGGGAGCCCGGGGTAGGTGATCCATGAAGGAGGAAGCGGCGTCGTCGCGAAGAACCGAAGGGTCAAGCCGCGAAAATATATTAGAGTTTGAAAGAGGTAATGTCATTGGATTGAAAGAGGCTGGTTGGTCAAATCAACTAATCGCTCAACATCTAGTTCGAAGTGATGTCGCTATTAGATGATGTTGGTGAGAGTGGGTAAACAAGAGAAGAATGCAACATCAGCGGTCGACCAAGGGACACAACAGAACAGGAGGACAGAGCGATTGTCAGAACAGCTGTCACAGCATCGGATTCGATGTTATCTACCATCCAACATGTGAAAGGCACATAAGTGTCCAAAATGACCATCAACAGACAACTAAAAGAGCAGAATCTAAGAGCTCACTGACTGTTACGATGCCTACCCCTTACAACCGTACACTGACAAGTCCTTCGTAGCACAAGCAACAGCAGTCATGGGGCCAAGTGGTTTCAGGCATCTAGGGTTTCTACAAAAAGGACAAGGCAGGCTAGATAGCACCTAGGAGAGGCCAGACAACAGGCGATGCAGAAAGGTCCAGGAGGGTGTCATGAGATGTAGGTTGTCCAGTGGTTAGTTCTTAAGTTCCTACTAATGACTTGTGGAAGATCCCTGGGAAGGGTCTATGTGATAATCTAGGAAATTTCCAATGCCTGATGAATCTTGAGGAATACTTACGAATTGGAGTCTCACCTGTGTCCACTGGTAACTGGCCTCTTTTATATCATATACTGCACCCCAACGAATACGGACCCACACACGTTACTTTGAAAAATAATGCACAAATTCGCACTCGAATCGACTATACTTTATGCACTACGAATTTTATCGGAGAATTCGAGGCTTGCGACGTTCGACCATACCCACCATCCGACCACGATGCTATCGTCTCTACCTTGTGCAAAGCCGCCCATGAATACAGGAACCCCGAATTTATCGATAGGCGAATCTTCTCCTCACACATTTTCGACACAATTTTTAATTTCGAACATAACCTTTTTAATTCGAATTTTTCTGAACTTGGAGATTATGCTAAACTACATAGCCTGAAAACTTTAATCCGAGACATCGCGAAGACATGTCAACGCTACCGGACACCATGCATTCCACGGCGAAGGCCTGCCATTACATCGATATACAACGAAAACGGAATCCTATTGCACGGAACCCAAAACATCATGAACTACGTTTACACCTTCTACTGCAACAAATGCATGCAAATCTTGAGTCCTCGCACCCAAGACATCATCGACTTCATCGAGAAAATACCACCTAAAGACGTCGGCTTTGATGCAAGTGATGAAAACTTTATCTCGAGGGAAGACATTGTTACAGCTATCAAAGACATTCCAAACGGGAAAATGGCGGGCGATGATGAGGTCCCCGGAGAATTCTACAAAAAATACTCGGACACGATTACGGAACCCTTATACAAAGTTTTTACTTGTGCCCAAGAGGAAAACGCCCTCCCATTCTACTTGCGTCAAGACAGAATGATGCTGCTCCCGAAAATACCACGACCAACAACAATCCGCGACTGGCGCCCAATCACGTCCATGAACGCGGACTACAAGATCCTTTCGAAGGTCTTACTCAACAAAATCAAGCCCCACGCCTCTAAGTTAATTCCGGTCGAACAGAAATACGCAGTCCCAGGGAGGTCGATCTACGATATCATCCCCGACATTGAAAAATGCATCTTTAACGCCAACCTTCTAGATACGCCTCTCGCTCTCGTCGCTCTTGACTTAGAAAAAGCTTTCGACTCCGTAGACCGTCATTATATTTTAGCGATTTTAAAAAGAATGAGACTCCCCGACGTTTTTATACGATGGATACAAATAATATTTCGAGACAACGAGATAAGAATTGAGATAAACAACGAAACCTCGCCGTTTTTGAAGGTCTCTACGGGAGTCAGGCAGGGCTGCGGACTTTCTGCGCTTTTCTTCTCTATCGCGACAACGGCACTTATTTACGACCTCAAGGAATCATTACACCCTTCGACGACAATCTACGCTTATGCTGACGACTTTATATTTCTTATAAAAGAAGACCGCGACTTTACGACAATTCGCGAATGCTTCGCGCGTTTTGAAAGCGTTTCCAGAATAAAAGTCAACTATGGAAAGAGTACGGGACTGTGGTGCGGGAGCTGGAAAGGGAGGACAGACGCACCTAGCGACATCAAGATGAGGAATGACTGTATCAACCTGCTTGGACTGACCCTGGAAAACAGCAGAACACCATTTAAACTTCAAACTGACGAGCTCCGATCGAACTTTCAACAATGGCTCTCCATCGCGAAGCAAAAAATACTACCCTTGCCTTTAACATCGAAAGTCCGTTACCTGAACGAATATTTTATTCCTAAATTTACCTACATCATCAACTCCATTCTACCTCACGATCTAATACTTAACAAACTACAATCAGAAATGGACGACGCCCTCTACCTATCCAAGACATGGACGAATTACACAATCAATTGCCTGCCCGTCCCTAATGGAGGCCTTGGACTGCTACACCTACCTACGCAACGCGACTTATTTACCATCAAGAGGATACAGAAACACGCGAACGGATATACGAAAGAAAACGGCTTTCTATTCGAAAATAAAAACACGACTAATTACCAGAATTTATTTAATTATGACCTATACCACATATCGTCGCCGCGAAACAAAGAAATTTTACAAAGCTTAAAGAAAATTGCGCCTTCGTTCGAAATCGACTTTACAAAATTGTCACGTAAAGACTTCCTCCACCTCATCCTTCTCAAATGCCGCTTTCTACAAGATCTTAGAATGCAGAATCCCGCCGTTTTTAGTGTTCGGAATCTTAAAAGATTTAAAGACCTCGTTAACGACAATGGCTCTTTTCGCCCTATTGACTGCCTCTTTTCACACGCCACGAGAAACGTTACTATGGATTTCGCGAATCTTACGACCCTTTACGACAAACTCAAAAAGACGAAATTTTTAACCCGCGACAACAATTCCTGCGTTTACCTTCCCATCGTAGCAAGGGCAACAAAACGACCCTTCTCAGGGGTAAAGAGCGCGTATATGAGAACCTTGATAACAAACACCTATCTTGATGCTAATAACGCAAATACTAAGGCAGAAAGGTGGCTGCTCGAGTGTACACCATCCTGGCACCGCGAAACCAATATCCGCGACGATATCGCATGGCGACTCGTGATTCGTGCCCTCCCCTACCCTAGACGCTTCGGAAAGACTGCCTGTCCAACATGCAACGGACCGCCAGACGTTGAACACCGATATCTAACCTGCGACTCTATTCAGCCTATTCTGAACGACGCCATCTCCAAATGCTGCGATAAACATAACGACTTCGTCTTTGACCGCGGGAAATACATAATTAACCGAGAGCCCGAAACCGTCAGGAACATCCTCAACGCCGCCAAACATGACATCTATAAATACTACCTACATTTTGATTTTCCTTAACTATTGCTATCCTCTCCCCCACTAACACGTCTCCCTGTAATCTCGATTTTTAAATAAAGTACCGTTTTTGTTGTCTAAATATATATATATAGATAGATAGATAATTTAGGACTACAGACAATTGTGATGACAGATATTTGTGAACTACAGATAATTAAGGCTAAATTTTATTTTTTCTTTCTAAGTCTCAATTCATGGGAATTTACTAGTCATAAATTGTGTGCTGGATATGTTTTTCTTAAAAAAAAATGGAGATAAAAAAACCTCTTGATTTAACTAGGTCTCTCAGTAACCTTCAGAGATTTTAATACTTTAGGTATATTTCAGGACATGAGAGAATGTGATGCAGAGAAATTGAGGCATATGTTGTTATAAAAGGTTCCTAACTCTGCCTTTGCCGGTCCCAAGCCTGTATGAAAAAGGAGGAGGGGGAGCAGTAACAAGCTCACTAAAAAACCTGGGCTCAGCTGGCCCGGCTGATAGTACCCTGTAAGGGCTCCTGATCCAGGGATACAGGATGAGCAGCGTTTGTATTCCATATTAGGAACGGCTGCACATGGCATTTGTTCCTCATGTCAGAGGCGGCCATTTCTTTTAGAGCTAAGTCTGCCTGCCACTGAGTAATGCTTCCGGTCTTAATGACAAAGGCAGAGGTATTCTACTTCACCCAATCATGATGGCTGTCAAATCTCTTTTTCAAAAGTCTCAAGCTTTACAAGCTTGACACCCTAATATGATTGAGTGGAGATAAGAAAGAAGAAAGGTTCCTAACCAATGGAACTCACCTCTGGAGCCTTCAATCAGAATCTTGCGAGCAGGCTGGGAGAAAGGATCTGCGCGCAACATGCCGCAGGCATCTTCCAGGAGCCGAGATGCCCGCTCCACATTCTGGAGGGCTGGCGGCATGTCTTGACGCAGGATCACATCATCACTGCTGCTGATGGTTTCCTTGCCCACCTGCCACCATGTTGGTACATTACAACTTGGAGTCCTATAGAATAGTCAATTTACATTATATGGGAATTTCATTTATGCAAAAATAACAATTTTTAGTTACAACAATTAATTTTTTATTAAGTTCTCGATATTTCCGTGACTCGCTGTCACTGAATCGAGAACTAAATAAAAAATTGGTTGATAGGTAGCCATATATATATTTTTCCAAACAAACAAACATCACTCCTCCACTCAAACCCGGTGTCATTAGGATAGGTAGAATTTGGGTCATAACTAAAATTGTGACAAGGTCACAAAGCTAGAGGGAAGAGACTCAATAAAAAAAGTCGGTGGACCAGTGGGTAACACCCTCGATTCCCGACAGTCATGAACCAGGATTGTATCCCGTGTTAATATTTTGTTTAATATGTAAATAACCTTCAAATATTATTCATTGTTTCAATTATCATAAACTAGGTTGCTCTTGCTAAGCAGTACCTATTAATGTGATTTTGAACCAGAAGAGACTCATCAAAATACTTACAGGGACGAGTGGGTAACTCCCTCGATTCCCGACAGTCATGAACCGGGATTGAATCCCGTGTTAACATTTTGTTTAATATGTGAATAACCTTCACATATTATTCATTGTTTCAAATATCATGAACTAGGTTGCTCTTGCTGAGCGGTACCTATTAATGTGATTTTGAACCAGAAGAGACTCATCAAAATACTTACAGGGACGAGTGGGTAACACCCTCGATTCCCGACAGTCATGAACCGGGATTGTATCCCGTGTTAACATTTTGTTTAATATATGAATAACCTTCGCATATTAGTCATTGTTGAAAATATCATAAACTAGGTTGCTCTTTTTCAGCGGTACCTAATAAAGTGGTTTTGGAAGAGACTCACATTGACCAGGTTGGCCACAGCCTTGCTGACAGCGTCCACAGGCCGTGACAGGTCAGGCATGGCGTTCCCATCTTCTGCTTCTTCATGGAGGATAACCAATCTGGAGACCTAGGACAACATACAATGTGTTAGACAGTGGTAGCATTTAAAATATATGTTGTTGTTTTTTATCCCCTTGTGTAAAGATTACATGAATTCCATGAGTTCATGCTCCTCGAGCATCTTAAACACTTTG
The DNA here is from genome assembly GCA_030710605.1 of Cordylochernes scorpioides. Lineage (NCBI taxonomy): Eukaryota > Metazoa > Arthropoda > Arachnida > Pseudoscorpiones > Chernetidae > Cordylochernes > Cordylochernes scorpioides. The sequence continues at coordinate 11,013,887 of CP092884.1, forward strand.
TCCTGAGGTGACATGTTTCAAAATGACTACATGTTGTTGTTTCTTATCCCCTTGTGTAAAGATTACATGAATTCCATGAGTTCATGCTCCTCGAGCTGTTTGATGATAAATCAGCGGTCTCTCCCAAAGGTCCTGTTAAAAGAGACACTATAGTAGAGTCTACCTCTCCCTTAAGAGGCCACAACCTAAAAAACATGAATACCCCAAGTCTGGAGATTAGTTATGTAAGGTCAACCCATTTTACTGAGGTGCTCATTGTGGTAGGGTGGTAGATATCACAATTACAGTGGTACAGGCTATGATAATTGTTAAGTCTTTATGAGAAGAGAAAGGAATTATTTACCAGTTGATTCTAATTCAAAGGTTTAACTTTATTTATCCATCTCAATCTGAGTAGTCTTTTCTTTTGGCTACCCTTTTTGCATATCTATGATGATAGATCAAACACTCTATATATCACTGATAATATTACTCTGCTTATAAAATATTTAAGAATATTTACAACAAATAACTTTAGCAATACATAACAATAATCATGGTGGGTAGTTAGCGACTGCTTTTACTGTAAGTGCATTACATGTAGTAAGCAGCTCAACTTTTGCACTTACACGTGTGTTAGAGACCTATTTGGTTACTTGCATTCAGTTGTCAGGTTAGGCTTTTGCAAGAATCAGGAGCCGTTGAAGCAATTTTTTCTTCAGAAAAAATGCCCAATGTGAAATACAATACTGGGTTGTGGCTTTCAAAAGTTGATGGTTTACACTCATGGACAAAACTTAAGGAAGTTTTATCTTTGTAGCATGTATATCTGGATTAAGAAAATAACTCTGAAATCTATTTGATACACTGTAACCTTTAATGTTACGATGTACTAGAGCGCCATCTGTTATTAAATTATAAAACTATTTTAGAGGCGTAATATTCTTTTTAAAATAAAACAATTTCTACTGTCCTTACTGCGATGGAAAAATTCTGCTGTCCTAAAAGCTTATGTCCATAGTTCTTCTAAAATACCCATTCCAAGAGTCTTACAACAGTCACCTATAAAAGGAAGTTCCAAAAATGCAATATAACAGCGGTATGGTAGATTAAACTGGCGAAACCGCTGGGAGGGTTCACCACTGATGAGCCAGGCCCTCCCTTTAATTTTTCCATCGCAGTAAGGACAGTAGAAATTGTTTTATTTTAAAAAGAATATTACGCCTCTTAAATAGTTTTATAACTGTAACCTTTATTAAAGACACAAGATAACCAGGTGTGAACAACCTCTGTATCCTTCAAAAAAATAGATGACTAGGGACATTAAAGACTTTAAACTTCCTTAAGTTTTGTCCATTAGTGCATATCACACCTTCATTGAAACCAGATGTCATTAGGATAGGTACAATTTAGGTTATAAATAAAAGTGACAAGGTCACAAGACCAAATACAATTGAGTAAATTATAGATCAATGGTTAATTGATTTATTTGTATTTGGTGCTGTGACCTTGTTAGGTGGTCATGAGACAGCAAAAAAATGTAGGTGCCAAGTGACATTTTTATAGCAAGGTTCGAGCGGATATAGATTGACATGTCTAAGGAAGCTGAGTCAAATGAGCTTAACCCTTTATTGGGTAAACTGGAATAACTGTTGGCTAATTAAGGTTAATTTTGCATGGACACAAGCGGCTACTCCCAGCAAACCCTCCTTGCTGTAAAATCTTATTGCTATTTGTGTGAAAAATACTTTTATCAACATGAATAACACCTGGTAATGGTATAAAATGTACCTTCCATCATGACAAGCCAGTGCAAACCCTTCTTGCTGTAAAAAATACTTTTATCAACTGTGGATAACCCCTGGTAATGGTATAAAATGTACCTTCCTTCATGACTAGCCAAAAGGACAAAGGATCCCTGTACAGAGAACCAAGAAGAGTTCTTGAACTTCTTTATGAGCACGACCTCCAAGATCTTGTCTAATTTAGACTAATAAAAGGATAAGAAAAAAAAATGACTAGCCAGTGCAAACATTCCTTGCTGTGAAATTTTATTGCTATTGTGTGAAAAATGTTTTTATCAACTATGAATAACACCTGGAAATGGTATAAAATGTACCTTCCATGACAAGCCAGTGCAAACCCTCCTTGCTGTGAAATCTTATCGTTATTTGTGTGAAAAATGCTTTTATCAACTATGAATAACACATGGTAATGGTATAAAATGTACCTTCCATCATGGCTAGCCAGTGCAAAACCTCCATGCTTTAAAATCTTATTGCCATTTGAAGAATGCTTTTATCAACTATGAATAAAATCTGTCTAAAAAATATGAATAAAAACCTTTTTAGTTTCAATAAAACTCTTGATTCTGAATCATCAAGTCTTAATCAATCTCCTCCTTTCTTAACTCCACTCAACAATCATATCTGGGTATCAAGCTTGTAGAGCTTGTTGATGGTGTCAGCTGGGGATGAGTAAAGCTCATCAATGGATGAGTCAATACAATCAATGATGTGGTTTGGGGTTGCAGGTTGAGAATTGCACTTAGTACATAGTGGGAAAACCTTGAAACCATTCTGGAAAGTCATTGTCCGTAGATGACCAGACTTAAGTCTGGAAATCAAGGACTGTTGTCATTACTTCACCCAGTCATGTTTAAAATCAATTCAAGTAACCAATTGCTTCTTTATATTACTTATTGGACAATCAAGCCACAACACCATCTAACCCTGGCCAATACGTTCGGTAGAGAATCCCAATCTGAAAGAAGAGAAGGTGAAGATTGAGAGGTTAGACAGTAGATCCCAACAGGTTAGTTGGCTCTAGATGAAACAGGCCAGTTGGTAGAGAAGTATTTTGGTGTGGCCTGACAGAAGAATATTTTATTAGGGAGATAAGAAAAAAAACCCGTGTTTGCCAACCTGACTGGGCAACCTTCCAGACTCGGGCTCAGTTCTTTAAAAAAAAAAAAAAGATACAAACTTAGCCTGGCCAATGTGACATTCCCTCACATTGGTGGGTCAGAATTGCTGGGAGAGTTCAAGTATAAATACATAGTATAATTCATAAGTACTGTTAAATTAAACTTGTGTAGGTTTTTTTTATCTGGTAATACTTTTCTTTAAATGATAAAGCACAATTTGGATTATAGATTATAATAAAAGAAAATAAGACCTAATCCAAATAATTTATTAGTGTGTGACGTTTCGGCAACAACATTGTCACCATCATCAGACAAAAGAATAAAAATGAATAAAATTTTTTATTCTTTTGTCTGATGATGGTGACAATGTTGTTGCCGAAACGTCACACACTAATAAATTATTTGGATTAGGTCTTGTTTTCTTTTACTTTTCTTTAACAAATGAAAACATTAAGATGTGAATGTTTTCATTTGTTATATATGGATGGCACGTTATTGCTTTGTAATACTTTTCTTTGAAAGAAAAAAAGATATACAGTAGAACCTCCCTGTAAAGGACAACACCTAATTGCATAGCCAAAGTGTCCTTTAGAGAGAGGTGTCCTCTTACCAGAGAGTTACTAAATAGTAAAAATGGTAATTTTACAAATAAAAACTGTCCTTTATAGAGAGGTGTCCACTAGCGGGGTGTCCACTAAAGGGAGGTTCTACTGTACCACAAAGTGTTTATATTGTAAACTCTTTTTATTACAAACTTCTGTGGGGGCTTTATAACTATTTGCACACTACGAGATATAAAATGATGAAACAATGGCAGCATAATGAATTAAGGCAGCTTACAAACAATATGTGAACATAATAAGGCACGATTTGGAGTATAGATTATAAACACAAAGCAATAAGAACAAATCCAAATAAATAAATGGTATGTTACATTTCAGTAACAGCGTCATTACAGAAACATCACACATCATTAATTCATTTGGATTTGGACTTATTTTATTGGAGTTATAAAACTTAAATAAAAAGAAAGGCTAAATAGAGAAGCATAGTGTCAGTGAAGACCAGAGTCTACTCAAAACCAAAGAAACTAAAGAAGTAGATATGGTAAGAAATTTTGTAACTGGTTGGAAGGGAGTTCAATATGAGAAGTATGTGTACTACTGGCACATGCAATCTACCCTCACAACACGCCAAAAAGAAACTAAGATATTGAATCTGTTTATTCAGAGGTGTCTCTTAGGTATGACTTTCCAGAATGGTTGCAAGGTTTTCCCACTATGTACTAAGTGCAATTCTCAACCTGCAACCCCAAAACACATTATTGACTGTATTGACTCATCCATTGATGAGCTCTACTCTTCCCCGGCAGACACCATCAACAAGCTTTACAAGCTTGATACCTTAATATGATTGAGTAGAGATAAGAAAGAAGAAGAAGAAGGTGTCTACTGGATATAAAAAGCCCTATAGGTGGCCTGAGGAAGAAAGCTGCCCAACATGTTGTGAGGTTGCCAAATACTTTCAGGTTTCTGATGAAACAATCAAACTCCACCACAAAGAAAGGGTGTTTAGATTGGGCAAGTAGGTATCCTACAGCCTATGTGAGTTACAGCCGGTTTGGCCTGGATTTCTTCTTCAATGCAACACATACATATTCAACACAAGTATTCATCCACCTTGAATGGGCTTTTTTGATACTATTTGAAATTTTAAAATGTGAATGACTCAAACTACTTCAAATCAAACTGACAATAGAGGACCTATTTTCCAGGCCTATAACTACCATTGCAAAATTGGAGAGGAGTGGACTTCAGGAATTGGTTTAACCATGGAGATAAGCATCACCACCACCACTTCAATTCCAGCATTCCTTGTGTACAGTAGAACAACCTCTCTGTTACGACTACTAGAGTAGTCAACTTTATTTTTATGCAAATATATTTGTAATTTAAAAACTAAGAGAAAAGTATGTAAATTTCTTTTAATGTATAAATTAGTATGTAAATTTCTTTAATGTATAAATTGAGCGTGTTTTTCAATAAAAAAAGAGTTCTGGATAGGTCTTTGGATGGTTGATAGTCGTCCTTAGAACCTCTTCCTTGGAGTTGCGGAGCTGGTCAAGTAGCTGGACTAAAACACTAGGTTGTCTCTCAAGGTAAAGAGAGACAGCAATCTATATTGAGAAGAAGACCTCAATACTCTCTAAGGACACATAATGGCAGAGCCAAACTGTCCTTTAGGGAGAGGTTTCCTTTTACCGGAGAGTCACTAAATAGTAAAAATGGTAATTTTGCAAATGAAAACTGTCCTTTATAGAGAGGTGTCCGCTAGCGAGCTGTCCGCTAAGGGGAGGTTCTACTGTATTTTACATTTTAAAAATTGTAGTGTTTTTTTTTTTTTTAATACTTGATTACACTTATAGTTTTGCTCTTATTTTGAATCCAACATGAGTTACAGCAAGTTTGGCCTGGATTTCTTCTTCAATGTAACACATCCATATTCAACACAAGTGATCATTAGCCTGCAACTGTTTGACACTGTTTGGAATTTTAAAATGTGAAAGACACAAACTGTACTTTAATTCTAGCATTCCTTGTGTATTTTACATTTTAAAAAATTGGTGTCTTTTTGTTGTTGTGGTGATTACACCTATAGTTTTACTCTCATTTTGAATTCATCTCAAATTACAGGCAAAGTCAGACTTTCACCAAAGTGTGCCTTGATCATGGTGCCATTTTTTTTTTTTTGCTTATCCCTAGTACAAGTGGTAGAGGCCATGATAATCATGGTGGGTAGAAATAGGCGACTGCTTTTACTGTAAGTGCACCACATGTCTACACATGTTAAAAACAGTTCGACTTTGCACTTACAAATGTGCAAGAACCCTGTTTGGTTACTTGCGCTCGTTGGTGGGGTTGGACTTTTACAAAGAATCGGGGGCTATTGGAGCTTTTTTTTTTTAATAACAAAAAAGTGCCCAATGCGGGAATCAAACCTGGGTCGTAGCTGTCGAAAACCAATGGTTTAGACCATCCTTCCACCGACCCCCTTCATGGTGCCATGATTAAAGAAAGCTGCCTCCATACACCCATGAAATCAGCTAGAGAAGCATGGACTCATCGAATTAGTGTAATATTCACACAAGGGGATAACAAACAACAATGACAAAATAAGAATACACCCGTGGTGACCATGGTTTTGGACTAATGGCCCTTGTAAGTCCAGGGTGGGCATTGATGCCATGAGATCGACAGAGACCTGAATTGACGAGGGCATTAGCCCAAAACCATGGTCTTAAGGTGAGAATTCTGAATTTCCAAAAGCAGGTTTGTTATTGCTTGTCACCGGCCTGATTCTGCCAGTTTGCAGAGACAGTCTAGGCAGTTTTTCTAAAACAATTTTTTTACAAGAGGTCACTTTCTTTTTATAGATCAAAAGAGAGACAAAATTCCACCAAGATATATTATGGATAAAAGAAAAAGCAGAAAGTTTTATAGAAAAGTCATTGTGAGCATTCTTTATCAATGCTTACTCAAATAATTTTATAACCACATCATAAAATAAGGTAATAAGACCAAATCCAAATAAATAAATAGTGTGTGAATTTTTAGCAACAATGCTGTTACAGAAACATCATAGACTATTTATTTGGTCTTATTACCTTGTGTTTCGGGGGTCGGTGGAAGGATGGTCTAAACCGTTGGTTTTCGGAAACAACGACCCGGGATCGAATCCCACAATGGACACTTTTTTCTAATAAAAAAAAAATGCTCCAATGGCCCCCATTCTTGAAAAAAATCCAACCCCCACCAGCGAGTACAAGTAACTAAACTGGGCTCTGGCACATTTGTAAGTGCAAAAGTGTAACTGTTTTTCACATGTGTAGACTAACCTGTGGTGCACTTACAGTGAAAGCAGTCGCCAACTTCTACCCACCATGATTATCATTGTCTATACCACGAGTACTAGAGATAATAAAATTAAAAAAAACTTGTGTTTCTATTCTATAATTCAAATTGTGTATCTAAGAATACCAGACAGTACAAAAATCTCCACAGATGAGATTTATCCATTCTGTAGTGGTAAACTTGGTAAAGAATAAAATATAAAAAGGAACACAGCCATCTGCTATCCAAGAAGAGTTGGGAAAACTCCCTGAAATGTTTGGAGTGCTCCCAAAAAAAGGCAAAAATCCAAGGTCAAGAACTATATACTCCATATGGAAAAAAGGAACTTAATTTGTGCTTCAGATTCACAAGTGTGAAGATTAATTATATTAATATCATCTACGTATATTGTGTTAATCCATTTTGTTCTTATTAATTAATTAATTACACAATTAATTCCTAAACATGAATAATTTAATGGGATTTAGATTATACATATATATATACCGTGGCTATAGTGAACCAAAAGCTCTGTCCCATTGGTGTTCACTATAGAGGGGTTTTACTGTATGTATTACAGCAGAACCTCCATGAGAGGACACTCACGCTAGAGGACACCTCTCTACAAAGGACAGCTTTCATCACCAAAATGACCATGTTTACTAAAAGAAAATAAGACCTAATCCAAATAATTTATTAGTGTGTGACGTTTCGGCAACAACATTGTCACCATCATCAGACAAAAGAATAAATGAGTTATAGATTATAATAAAAGAAAATAAGACCTAATCCAAATAATTTATTAGTGTGTGACGTTTCGGCAACAACATTGTTCATGTACCATGTTTACTATTTAGCAACTCTCCGGGAAAAGGACACCTCTCTCTAAAGGACACTTTGGCTCTGCAACTAGCTGTCCTTTACAGGGAGGTTCTACTGTAATTTGTATATTTTGGTTTTCTGATAACAAGTCTACATTAATGAGAGATGACAGTATTGTCCAGAAAAAAAAGGAGAAATAAGATTTGTCTTTAAAAAAAAAAATCATTGACTCTGGCTTAATATCAGCATGGTGGGGAATGAAAAAAATAAAGTCTCCCCTCAACCTTCCCACAATTCACCATCTGTAGGGCCAAAGAAGCCTCCCCAGACCCCTCTTTGAATGCATGGAAGCCTCAAGACAGGACCTGTATTCCAACCCTACCAAGATTGTGAATGTGATCTATGAATAGTCTTCATGAACTTGTATCAATATACAATGGGATAATAAACACAAGGTAATAAGACCAAATCCAAATAAATAGTGTGTGACATTTATTTATTTGGATTTGGTCTTATTACCTTGTGTTTAAACTCCGCCTTTGCCGGTCCCAAGCCCGGATAAAAAAGGAGGGGGAGCAGTAACAAGCTCACTAAAAAACCTGGGTTCAGCTGGCCCGGCTGATAGTACCCTGTAAGGGCTCCTAATCCAGGGATACAGGATGAGCAGCGTTTGTACTCCCATGTTAGGAGCAGCTGCACATGGCATCTGTTCCTCATGTCAGAGGCGGCCATTTCTTTTGGAGCTAAGTCGACCTGCCACTGAGTAGTGCTCCCAGTCTTAATGACAAAGGCAGACGCATTCTACTTCACGCAGTCATGATGGTTGTCAAACAGACACCATCAATGGTCACAACTTGATATCCTAATATGATTGAGTGGAAATAAGAAAGAAGAAGACCTTGTGTTTATAATCTATAATCCAAATTGTGTCTTATCACACAATGGGATAATAAATAAACTAAAGTCTCCCCCCTCCAGTCCTTATATAACTTGAGAGATGTGCTAATAAGAAAATGATAAGATTGGAGGTGTGGCAGCTAGCTCCAGTTGTCAAACAAGAAATAAATGGAGGAAAGATGCCAGGAGCTGTGGGGGCGAGGAAATTGGCATCCCACCATCCCACATGCCAGCTTGCCCAACTCACTGGTCCCAGTGTCAAGGTCAGCCTTGGACCTGGAAAGGAAACCTGTCTGGGAACTGAATTTTGGTTTAGTTACATTACCCCACATATTGGGAGGGGAACTTCTAGCTCTTTTACTGGGGGATTTCACTGGGAATTACATCAAAATGGGCATATTGCTGTAACAGTCTTCTCACCAAAATATTGCATATTTCTACTGTTTTCTAATGTAGCAACTCTCTGGTAAGAGGACACCTCTCCCTAAAAGACACTTTGGGTCTGCAATTAGGTGTCCTTTACAGGGAGGTTCTACTGTATATCAAAATGGTGATATTTCTGTAAAAGTCTTCTCACCAAAATATCACATTTTGATTATTTTGATTTGGTCTTGTTACCCAGTGTTGTTGTTTTAGTGTCTAATGAAAAGCCTCAGATATCTTCATGCATCTCTATAAGGGCAGTCGCAATACAGTAGAACCTCCCTTTAGTGGACATCCTGCTAGTGGACACCTCTCCACAAAGGACAGTTCTCATTTGAAAAATTACCATTTTTACTCTATAGAAACTCTCCAGTAAGAGGAAACCTCTCCCTAAAGAACACTTTGGCTATGCAATTAGGTGTCCTTTACAGGGAGGTTCTACTGTATATCAAAATTTTCACCAAAATATCACATATATTATTTTGATTTGGTCTTGTTTCCCAGTGTTGTTGTTGTAGTGTCCAATGAAGAGCCTTAGATGTCTCCATGACAACTATCATGACTGGGTGAAGTAGAATGAATGTATGACTCATCCATTGATGAGCTCTACTCATCCCCAGCAAACACCATCAACAAGCTTTACAAGCTTGCTACTCTAATATGATTGAGTGGAGATAAGAAAGAAGAAGAGATGTCTCCATGCATTTCTATCACAGCAGTCGCAATATCCTCAATAGATATAATCCGTCTAGTAAAACATACTTTAAAAATTCTTCAAAAACAATATTTATATTTTTACATCTACTTTAAATTCAGGGCATTGTTTGGAATAGCAGGAAGAGCCACAGGTGTAAAACATGCTTCACACATGTGGTGTTAGGTAGGATACAATAAAGCTGAGTATATTCCTAGACAGGAGCCCACCTCACATTGCACCATGGCATGAAAACATTGAGTAATGAGAAGGAATGTGGGACTACAAGATTGTATCCTACATTGACTCATTGTTTGGGGAACTGCTTTCCATCCTATAGGAGTTGCACAGAGCTGGTTTACTCAAGTCAGATACTTTTGTTTGCCTCTATTCATCCCCAGCAGACACCATCAAAAGTGTCAAGCTTTACAAGCTTGATACACTAATATGATTGAGTGGAGATAAGAAAGAAGACTTTTGTTTACTGATCTGTGTGTATTCATAATTCAATTGTAGAACAACCTCCATGAGAGGACATTCGCACTAGAGGACACATCTCTATAGAGGACAGTTTTTATTTGCGAAATTATCAATTTGATATTTAACAACTCTCCAGTAAGAGGGCACCTCTCCCTATAGGACACTTTGGCTCTGTAATTAGGTGTCCTTTACAGGGAGGTTCTACTGTATTGCCAGAAATTTCTTTCCTTTGTTCACAGTTCTCTGTTCCTGTTAAGATTTAAGAACTTCATTTGTCCTTTGAATGTTTAAACTTTAATATTTTTTTCTCTTCTCTTTTGATAATAATGATAAATGAATAATTTTGATGTAAATATTTGATGGTAATATGTTTTTTTTTAATCTCTTTCTCCTTGTTAATATCATATGACTATTTTTTACGGCCTAAAATTATTGTATATATATAGACAAATGTGCAGAGGCATACATGTATGACAGTGCAAGTGTCCTAGGGGGATAAAGTGCTTTAAATTGACATACAAGGTATGTCCCATAAGTTCCCGGACTGGGTCCATAAAAAAAAAAGGTAAGATTTTTTAAAAATTTTTTTATTAAAACTTTTCAAAGTAATCCCCCCTTGCTTCAACGCACCAGCGCCATCGTTTCTCCCAATTGTCGAAACAGTTTTTATAAGCCTCTTTTGGAATGCTCTTCAATGCTAACGGCGATTTTTCTATTATGTCATCCCTGGTGTCAAAATGTCTTCCTTTTAGAACTGTTTTAAGTTTGGGGAACAGGAAAAAGCCATTTGGTGCGATGTCTGGGAAATAGGGTGGTTGAAGTAGGATTTGTGTCCCGTTTTTCGCCAAAAAGCTAGTCATTAAGTGCGCTGTGTGAGGGCAAGCATTGTCATGGTGTAGGATCCAGCCACCATTAGTCCATTTTTCTGGCCTTTTTTTTCGAATCGCTTCCCTTAGACGGCGAAGAATGCCCAAATACATTTCCTTAATAACTGTTTGGCCTGCAAGAAGATACTCGTGATGAACAATGCACTTGTTATCTGAAAAAGCGACCAGCAACACCTTGTTTCTGGATTTTTTGGGTCTAGGCTCACCCTAACCTCTCCACTCGGCAGATTGAGGTTTGGTTTCAGGGTCATAGCCATAGACCCATGTCTCGTCGCCTGTGGTTATCTTGTCTTTCCATTCTGGATCCGTTCTTGTCATTTCCATCATGTCCTCACAGGTTGCAAGCCGACACAGTTTTTGCTCATTGGTGAGGAATCTTGGGATGAATTTTGCAGGAGTCTTTTTAAGCTTCAAATCTTCGGTTACGATCCTTCCAATCGTTGTTTTAGAGATGCCTGTGTCTTGCTCTAGCTCCAGCAAAATGGTTCGAGGATTTTCATTTATCAAATCAAATTTATCAAATTTATTAAGAGACATTCTTATATTCCGGTTCCTCGGAAACCACCGGATACTTACAGATCAATATGTACTCTTCCCTATTCCTCTCTTTCTGTTGACATTGCCCGTTCCCTAAAATCATTTGGAATTCGAATTTTTTACAGTAATAGCCCTAACCTACTAACTTCTTTAAGGCATTCAATCACTAAGTCCTGTACCCCACCTGACGCCCTTCTCTCTACTGGCGCTGTCTACTCCGTCTCCTGTGAGCTTTGCTCTGCCACTTATGTGGGTGAGACGGGTAGAACAGTTGCCATTAGAGTGTCGGAGCATCAGCGCAATATATCTAACTGTGACCCTAGATCCCTAATATACCAGCATATAGCCGATACTGGTCACTCCTTCGACTTTCTCCATCCCACTGTTCACTACCTACATATTCACAACCAGCATCAACGATTGGTGCTGGAATCTATTATCTCTAGAAAACTCAATAGCATAAATAGAAAAATTGACATGCCGGACATTTATGGTGTTTTCCTTACTGGTATCTCTTAAAGCTTTAATAGTTCCTATGTTATCTCGAGCCGTATCTCCATATATATTCGTTTAATAGTACTTTATCTTATTATTTATTTGCATCTTCTTTCTTTCCATGCAGTCTATACAAATTACCTCCATATATTTTTGTTTGATAGAATTTTTATCTATTTTGCATCTTTTCTTTTTACGCTGTATGTACAAATTACCTCTACTATATATATATTTTAAAAAACTCTTTCCATTAGTGTCCATCGTGCTATGTGATAGCTACCTGTCGAAGGGTTTTTACCCGAAAGCTCGTGCTTATTCTGTATAATAAAGACACCCATCTTCCTTATCGCCTTGTTTATTGCAAATTTATCAAATCGGTGATTTTTTGCACATTTTCATCAGTCCTTTGAAAAATTTGGGCGTCCTTGACGAGGATCATCTTCAATGGAAATTCTGCCAGCTTTAAATCTAGAATGCCATTCAAAAACAGTTGTTCTCTTTGGGGCGTCATTGGGGAATGCTTTATTAAGCATTTCAAAAGTTTCGGTTGCTGATATTCGAAGTTTCACACAAAATTCTATGCAAATCCTCTGCTTCAATTTTTGTTCCATCGTAAAATCGCCGCAGCGCTAGGTGTGACCTTTAAATAAATTAGAATAACCTTGGCGCGCGCGCAAGTACCGCCTTGATATTGGTACCACCGTGTAGCCAGATATTTTTTCTATGATAAACAGTCAAATTCATTTACATTTTTCATTTATTTATTTTTTTATGGACCCAGTCCGGGAACTTATGGGACATACTTTGTAAATAAATAATCCAAGAGAAAATTGAGAAAAGCGTTTAAAAACTACAATATTTTTTCTAAAACAATGCGTTTATTTTAGTTTTCAAATTTCAGATTTCAAGAGATAATCGCTCTTAAACAGGCTTAATTAAAACATTGACTACTTACAAGAAATATTCACAAATACCCACGCTGCACGCGTATATTTATGAATATTTCTGGTAAGATATAGTCGATGTTATAATTATAACATCTATAATGGTAGATTAAACTGGTGAAACCGCTGGGAGGGTTCACCACTGATGAGCCAGGCCATCCCATTAATTTTTATTGCAGTAAGGACAGTAGAAAATTGTTTTATTTTTAAAAGAATCATACGAGTCTCTAATAGTTTTGAATTTTCATAATAAAGCGTGTTGAAGAGCGATTATGATTTGAAAGATTTCATTTTAAACTAAAAAGAAACTCATTGTGATAAAATATAGTTTTTAAACTTATGATCTAAATACAAGGTAATAAGACCAAATCCAAATAAATAAATAGTGTGTGACGTTTCGGTAACAGCATTGTTACCATCTTCAGACAAAGTACAGAATACCTTGTGTTTATAATCTATAATCCAAATTGTGCCTTATCAAACTTATGATCTGTTATGCATGACTCCATATAGGTTATATGCCAGTTACATTAAAGCGCTGGTTTTATCCAACATTTCCCTGAGGTCACCTACAGAGAGGTGTAACTTGGACTTTAACCTGGTATTAAATGGCCGCCTCTAACATGAGGAACAGACGCCTTGTGCAGCCACTCCTAACATGGAGAACAGACGCTGCTGATTATCCTGCAACCCAAGGATAGGAACCCTTACAGGGTGCTATCAGTCGGGCCAACTGAAACCTATTTTTTTAAGGAGTTTGTTACTGCTCCCCCTCCTTTTACATCTGGGCTTGTGACCGGCTTTAGGATAAGTAAAAAAAAAAACTTATGATCTGTATTGAACAACAGTTCTTCAGCCAAAACATCAGAGTGAAGGAAGACAATCCCAGCTAAACGGCCCAACTATCAAAATAACACTCTCTAGGAGATAGAATCTGGGTGCCCTATAAACTTATCTTATGGTTCCATTGGTGGGAGGGGCCAAGAGTCCTTCACAAACTGGTTCAAGTGGATATTGTACCGTAAATATTCCCCCAATATAATGTTTCAAGTTATAACTTCTATTTTTTCTTTATCTGTGTGTGGCTCTGCAATTAGGTGTCCTTTACAGGGAGGTTCTACTGTATCTATTTTTAGCCACTCTCTTCTATATTTAGCTTCCACAAACTACTTCAGGGGGGATATTGTACTGTAAATATTCCCCCAATATAATGTTTCAAGTTATAACTTCTATTATTTCTTAGTCTGTGTGTGTTATATCTACTTTTAGCCACTCTCTCCTCTATATTTAGCTTCCACAAACTACTTCAAGAGGATATTGTACTGTAAATATTTCACCAGTGTTGACAAAAATATTGTAGTGTATCAAAAAGTATCCGACCAATTGTAGATGTGACCGTTAAAATTTATTTTTGTTTATTTCTGATAAGGCACAATTTGGATTATAGATTATAAACACAAGGTAATAAGACCAAATCCAAATAAATAAATAGTGTGTGACGTTTCGGTAACAGCGTTGTTACCATCTTCAGACAAAAGTACTGAATGAGAGAATTTTAGCATGCTGTGGTAAAATTCTCTCATTCAATACTTTTGTCTGAAGAAGGTAACAACGCTGTTACCGAAACGTCACACACTATTTATTTATTTGGATTTGGTCTTATTACCTTGTGTTTGTTTATTTCTCTTATTTAATTATTTTAGTTTATCAGAGAGAGAAACTGCATCACAGAGATGAAGGGTATAAATTGTATTTGACTATTGACCACCGTTTCGCGGCAATGTGTTAAATACAATGTGCCCGTATTCAATTAATCTTGGTCCTGTTTAGATCTTGACCCGGCGATTGATAAATGTCTAGCCACAGCTCCAACTCCTCCTACAACCGGCCAGATGAGACCCAGAATGTAACAACCTTCCTGGATCGGACCACGAGCTCAGCATTGTACAGGGCCTTGGTAACCATAGCCCACCAGGATAGAACACTCTACCAAATAAATCATTATGTTTCTAGTTATAACTTCTATTATTTATTAGTCTGTGTGTGTTATATCTACTTATAGCCACTCTCCTTTATATTTATCCTTCACAAACTGGTTCAAGAGGATATTGTACTGTAAATATTCCACCAGTGTTGACAAAACTATAATGTTTCAAGTTATAAAACTTCTATTATTTCTCACAAAGTAATAAGACCAAATCCAAATAAATAGTGTGTGACGTTTTGGTAACAGCATTGTTACCATCTTCAGACAAAAGTACTGAATGAGAAATTTTACCGCAGCATGTTTTAAATAGTTATTGTTATCAAGTGTGTAAACAAGATAGCAGATAAGAAGAAGATAGTTTTCTGAGATTCTATTTTAAAGAGTTCAGGATCTGAAGCTCTTCTCTATTTCAAGAAGTTGAGAAAACACAGCAAATTTATTTATTTGGATTTGGCTTTATTACCTTGTGTTCATAATCTATAATCCAAATTGTGCCTTATTATTTCTATTAATTCTTAAACTGAGTGTGTTATATTTACCTTCAGCCACTCTCCTCTATATTTCCCTTCACAAAATTGATCATGTCAACAAGATGTACAAATTCCAATATGCCATTGCCACCATTATTAGATATATTCTTCTTTCTTATCTCCACTCAATCATATTAAGGTGTCAAGCTTGTAAAGCTTGAGATCATGACTGGGTGAAGTAGAATGCGTCTGCCTTTGTCATTAAGACTGGGAGCACTACTCAGTGGCAGGCCGACTTAGCTCCAAAAGAAATGGCCGCCTCTGACATGAGGAACAGACGCCATGTGCAGCCGCTCCTAATATGGAGTACAGATGCTGCTCATCCTGTATCCCTGGATTAGGAGCCCTTACAGGGTACTATCAGCCGGGCCAGCTGAGCCCAGGTTTTTTAGTGAGCTTGTTACTGCTCCCCCTCCTCCTTTTTCATCATTATTAGATATGAAGCACTCATACTCCGATGACAATATCTGATGATATCTTGATGTAATTACAAAGTTATTGCAGTGCTCCTCTGTTAATACAGTTTGAAACTATTAATGCAAAAATTTTCATTTAAAAAAAATATAGGCTCCTACATCTGCCCTCTTAAGGGAACAGCAGTCCTTGATTTCTAGACTTAAGTCTGTTCATCCAGTCAAGAACCTCTTCTCAAGAGCATCACTAAATCTGTAAACTGACTCCCAGCCAACAGCTCTGTCACAGTGCAATGGCTTCCACCTTACATTGGAATTCCTGGAAATGAGCTAGCAGACTCTCTGGCAAAGTCTGGAGCTCTTGGCCACCCTTAGGCCAAAGAATCTACCACCCAACTAGACGAAAGAGACCTCCTCCGTACCATCAAGAACCAATACCTGCAGGAATAGAATTCTAATGCTACACATGACTGGTACAGAGCAGGAGGGACAAGCACCGGTTCTGTCCTCCCAAGGGAACAAAAATCTTTGATTTCAAGACCTAAGTCTGATCATATACAGACAATGACTTTCCAGAATGGTTGCAAGGTTTTCCCACAATGTACTAATTGTAATTCTCAACCTGAAACCCCTAAACACATTATTGACTGTATTGGCTCATCAATTGATAGCTCTACCAATCCCCAGCAAACACTATCTTAAGCTCTACAGGCTTGATACCCTGATATGATTGTGTGGAGATAAGAAAGAAGAAGAAGATCTACTATCCTTTCTGTGATAGAAATATTATTGGGAGGAGCCAGCTCAGTGACATCTTGGTATCATAATCCTTTTTGGCAATATACCAATAAATGAGCAAAAAAAGAAATAAAGATTAAAGTATAATATAGGGATGTGTGCTATAAAGACTACTTTTTAACATCTATATGTTGATGAAGATAAAAGAATTTACAGAAGAAAGCCTGATGAGAGGTAGAGTTCAAATAAATAGACAAACATAAGTTAATAAAACCAAATCCAAATAAATAAATAGTGTGATGTTTTGTAACAGCGTTGTTATACCATTATCACACAAAAGTACTGAATAGGCAAAAAAATCACAGCACTTGCATGCTGTGATATTTTTGCCTATTCAGTACTTTTGTGTGATAATGGTAACAACATATTGTTACCAAAACATCACACTATTTATTTATTAGGATTTGATCTTATTACCTTATGTTTCTAATCTATAATCCAAATTATATACCTAATCAATAAATACTTTCTATTGAATCAGATTTTGGAAAATTCCATCTGTTTGTAATGAGAAATGCATTCGGAATTACTTTATGCATTTTAAAGAATTTAAGAAAATAGATGTGAGATAAAGAACTCACCCTTTTAATGCTGTGTTTTCTCAACTTCTTGAAGTAGAAACAGTAAGTAAAACACAGCATTAAAAGAGTGAGTTCTTTTTCTCACATCTATTTTCTTAAATTCTGTAAAATGCATCAAGTAATTCCTAATGCATTTCTCATTACAAACAGATGGAATTTTCCAAAATCTGATTCAAAATTCAAAAGATTATCACTTGATCTTATAAATGGAGATACTTTCTATTGAGTAAAATTAATCAGACCTCCAGGGAAAAGTGTCTTTTCAGAAAAAAACTTTCCCTGAAGTCCTGATTAATTTTACTCAATATTGATTCAAGGGATTATTTTATAGAAAACTTTCTAGATAAATTAGATGATATTGCCTTTCTTGAAGAAAGTGAAAACAACTAGGTAAAAATTATCGAGGAGGGACAAGGACATCTGGAGATGATTGCCAGAGAAAAAAACAGCATGTGTGGACAACACTGAGTGGTTAATGGCATTATTGGAAGAATGGATTGAGGTCAGGCAGAAAGAGGAATGCCAAGAATGAAGCTAATGAACTATTTCACAAAGAGCCTATAATGCCATCAAAATACTGACCATAGAAAGAAAGAGA
This sequence comes from Cordylochernes scorpioides, assembly GCA_030710605.1. Classification (NCBI taxonomy): domain Eukaryota; kingdom Metazoa; phylum Arthropoda; class Arachnida; order Pseudoscorpiones; family Chernetidae; genus Cordylochernes; species Cordylochernes scorpioides. The sequence continues at coordinate 11,031,768 of CP092884.1, forward strand.
GGAATAGAATAACTGCCCATGGATTGTTGAGGAGAAAGAGAAATTGGGTATTTCTTTAAATTCCATGTTGAGAATTTTTTAGCTCACAATAATGAAAAAGCACAATTTGGATTATATATTATAATAAAAGAAAATAAGACCTAATCCAAATAATTTATTAGTGTGTGATGTTTCGGCAACAGCATTGTCACCATCATCAGACAAAAGAATAAATAAGAAAAAATATCACAGCAGCAAATCCACTTTTAATTCTAAGAAGAATATTTCAAGTTGTCTTAAAAAACTATTTTTCCATATCTGTTATCTTGTTTAAACACTAGATAACAGTACTATTTAAGAACTTGCTGTGATATTTTTTTCTCATTTATTCTTTTGTCTGATGATGGTGACAATGCTGTTGCCGAAATGTCAGACACTAATAAATTATTTGGATTAGGTCTTATTTTCTTTTATTATAGCTCACAATAAGAAAACTTGTTGCTTGAAAGACAAAAACACAACGTAAAATGATCAAATGCAAATAAAATTTTAATCTAAAATCCAAATTTTACCTAATCATGCTTAAAAGGCAGTTAGATGGCTTATCAGGACACTCAAGAAGTTGAAATACAGTAGAACCTCCATGAAAGGACACTCTTAATAGAGGAACACCTCTCTACAAAGAACAGTTTTCAAGAAAAATAAGACCTAATCCAAATAATTTATTAGTGTGTGATGTTTCGGCAACAACATTACCACCATCATCAGACAAAAGAATAAATGAGAAAAAATATCACAGCAAGTTCTTAAATAGTACTGTTATCAAGTGTTTAAACAAGATAACAGATAAGGAAAAATAGTTTTTTAAGACAGCTTGAAATATTTAAGAACTTGCTGTGATATTGATGAGGCACAATTTGGATTGTAGATTATAAACACAAGGTAATAAGACCAAATCCAAATAAATAAATAGTGTGTGACGTTTCGGTAACAGCGTTGTTACCGAAACGTCACACACTATTTATTTATTTGGATTTGGTCTTATTACCTTGTGTTTGCTGTGATATTTTTTCTCATTTATTCTTTTGTCTGATAATGGTGAAAATGTTGTTGCCAAAACGTCACACACTAATAAATTATTTGGATTAGGTCTTATTTTCTTTTATTATAATCTATATTCCAAATTGTGCTTTATCATTGAGGACAGTTTTCATTGTCAAAGTTAACAATTTACTTACTATTTAGTAACTCTCTGGTAAGAGGACACCTCTCCCTAAAGGACACTTTAGCTAGGCAATTAGGTGTTGTCCTTTACAGGGAGGTTCTACTTTATATTTAAGAAGATACAACAAATTTTGTTAGAGAGGGAGATGACAGAAACATATAACCAAGGTGTAGTCAAAACTATTATAACATCATTTGGGATCTTTTTTTATGATGCTATAATCATTTTGTTATAACAATGGTCTTCTTCTTCTTTCTTATCTCCACTCAATCACACTAAGGTATCAAGCTTGTAAAGCTTGAGATTTTTTATGGTGTCTGCCGGGGAAGAGTAGAGCTCATCAATGGATGAGTCAATACAGTCAATAATATGTATAACAATGGTTAAACCATTGAAACTTAAAAACTTGAATTTTGTAATTATGATGTTATAACCTCATTGTGGTTATATAAAAGAGGCCATTATAACAATGTTCCACTGTACTTCCAAACGCCTAAACAAATATATTGTAGCAGATTATTTATTATTTAATTAACAGAGTATCATTTTTTATGTTTATATTTTGCTATACTTTGTACACTTTCCTCTTTTGCTTATCTTTTGTTTATCATTCATAGTTTGTTCTTTCCTTAAATAGATTCCTGCCTCATCCTGAAGTTTGTCTTCCCTAATTTTCCACGTGGTAATAATATTTTAATTTTGGTTATAAATAGAAGGTAACAAGACCAAATCCAAATAAATAAATAGTGCTTAAGGTTTCAGTAACAGTGTTGTTACCATCAGACAAAAGCCATTCAGTCATTTGTCATTTGACATCATTCAATTTATCATTCAGTAACTCCACCTTTGCCTGTCCCAAGCCCAGATGAAAAAGGAGGAGGAAGAGCAGTAACAAGCTTGCTAAAAAACCTGGGCTCAGCTGGCCTGGCTGATAGTACCCTGTAAGGGCTCCTAATCCAGGGATACAGGATGAGCAGTGTTTGTACTCCATGTTAGGAGCGGCTGCACATGGCGTCTGTTCCTCATGTCAGAGGCGGCCATTTCTTTTAGAGCTAATGATAAGACACAATTTGAATTATAGATTATAAAGACAAGGTAATAAGACCAAATACAAATAAATAAATAGTGTGTGTCATTTCGGTAACAGCATTGTTACCGAAATGACACACACTATTTATTTATTTGTATTTGGTCTTATTACCTTGTCTTTATTTTTGGTTATATAATTCCAATATAAATGTTTACTTTCATGAGAAATAAATGGGAAATAAATTGTTATAATCTCCATAAAGTAACATATAACTTCTGTCTGTATAGGTGAAAGTGGAGGGATATGAAGGAATGTCAGGAACAAGATGACTCCCCGTGTATTTATAATGTCTAGAAACTACTCTAATTTTAAAAAATAGTACAAAAGCATAGGGCTCCTCTCCCGTCAAAATAAACGTCAAAACTAGACAAGATCTATTGACCGCAAAACTAGCAGTCTCGGGTTGATGAAATTGTACTGAGATCAAAAAGTAAAAATATTCTTCTACTTTCTTATCTCCACTCAATCATATTACGGTATCAAGCTTGTAGAGCTTGTTGATGGTGTCTGTCGAGGAAGAGTAGAGCTCATCAATGGATGAGTCAATACAGTCAATAATGTGTTTTGGGGTTTCAGGTTGAGAATTTCACTCTTAGTACATAGTGGGAAAACCTTGCAACCATTCTGAAAAGTCATTGTCCGTAGATGACCAGACTTAAGTCTGGAAATCAAAAACTGTTGTTCTCTTGGGAGGACAGAACCAGTGCTTGTTCCTCCTGCTCTGTACCAGTCATGTGCAGCATTAGATTTCCATTCCTGCAGGCATTGGGTTTTGATGGTACGGAGGAGGTCTCTTTCGTCTAGTTGGGGGGTAGATTCTCTGGCTTCAGGTAGGCCAAGAGCTCCAGCCTTTGCCAAAGAGTCTGCCAGCTCAAGTGAAGTTGTACTGGGATCAGGTGGACAAATTAAGAAGAAAAAAAAGGCATCTCCTGATCATGCAACTAAAAGTTGCTGATGGCTTGCAACATATTATTATTAGTTGATATTTATTCCGACAGATGGCGCAAGACATCAGCAATTAGTTGTATAATCAGGAGATGCCTTTTTTTTTCTTACTTACACAAACACAGAGCCTTTATTAAGACACCAGTCTTATGCAGATTCTCCTCTCTCATTGCCGGCTTGCAATTTTTTTCTTACTAATAAGGCACAATTTGGATTATAGGTTAGAAACAGTTTGCTTAAATACCATTTCTAAGATTCCACCATTCAGTGTAGCATATAAAAGTAGAATAATCCAATACAGTATTAGAGCTCTAAAGAAGTGGTCTGGTAGATTAAATTGGTGAAACCTCTGGACAGGTTCACCACTGATGAGTCAAGCCCTCCCAATATTTTTTCATCGGAGTAAGGACAGTAGAAGTTTGATTTATTTGTGAAAAGAAACATTCGTGTCTTAATGTTTTCATTTGTTATATATAGATGGTGCGTTATTGCTTTGTACCAATTTACCATCTTTACTCAAGATGGTAGTGACCATGTTCTATTGAGAATTCCACAATAATTCAGCAAATGATCAAAGATATGTGAAATAAATCCTTTTAGGCTTAGATGACCCTGTTGAATCCACAACCATTAAAAGTGAAGTTGAGTGGCCATTTAAAAAAGGTATCAATTCCCAATTTGAATAACTAATATCAATTTTGACATTTTTGACTGTATTGGCTGATCCATTGATGAGCTCTACTCATTAGATGACCCTGTTAAATACACACCTATAAAAGTGAAGTTGTTTGATGATTTAAAAAAGGTAGCAATTTCCATAATTTGAATAATGAATATTAATTTTGACATTTTTGACTGTATTAGCTGATCCATTAATGAGCTCTAACTCATCTGTGTAATAAATTCTTTTAGACTTTGATGACCTTGTTAAATCCACAACCAACAAATTTGTAGTTGATTGACAATTTAAAAACGATATCAATTCTCAATTTGAATAACCAATGTCAATTTTGACATTAGAGACTGTGTATTGGCTGATCCATTGACGAGCTATATTCAATGTGTAATAAATTCTTTTTGACTTAGAGAGATGACCCTGTTAAATCCACAACCATTAAAAGTGAAGTTGAATGACAATTTAAAAATGGTAGCAATTTCCACAATTTGAATAACCAATGTCAATTTTGACATTAGTGACTGTGTATTTTTTCATTCATTGATGAGCTCTGCTTATCCCCAGCAGACACCATCAACAAGCTCTACAGGTTTGATGCCCTGATTGTGTGGAGATAAGAAGGAAGAAGATATCAATTTTGGTGTACTGTATTAAGTTGAAAGGAGCTTGAGGCCATTTCTGGTGTGTGGGAGGTATGACCTGGTAAACCAGCTGTCACTTAAGAATCTCGTATGCTTTTAATTTTATTATTTTTTGCTTATTTATTGTTTGACAATCCTTAACCTTCTAGAATTTGGTTCTATCAATTATTTAACCCATTGTTACAAAACTACAATTCAATCATTATATTTGGGAAATATTTAATAGAAGGAGGAAATGCAAACTAAAATAATGATTAAAGTTTGACTAAATCGCTTCCTTTAATACTTTAAATAGCTGGTTGTCAGGAGAGTGTTTTTTTTTTTTTCACTTTAGTTAATTTTTTAAAATTTATAAATATATTATAGGACAAAAGTTATTTAAAATTGATTCATTTTACTGTTTCTTATTTTTAACACAGAATTCATTTTGAAAATATATTAATTTTCTCGTATAACTTGTCAGTTATATGAGATGTCAAAGTTTAAATTTAGTCTTCTCTTTCAAAATGAATATTTTTAAAAAACTGAAATGTAAACTAAATAATTATTAGATATTTTGAAGAACAAATTGTGACATTTTAAAAAGTTTCTCAATTTTGAGTATAATATTAGTTCTTTTTATTATTTTGACACAATTGTGTGTGTGTGTAGAAAAGTTATATAATTAAATTCACTTACCTGTTGCGCAACAGGTTCCAAAATGCTTTCAATCGTCTTGGTGTGAAATACTGGCATTGTGGCTTATAGCTAAATAGTGCCGAAGGACACCAAACTTCTTAAGTGAACTATTGAGACGTAAATCAGCTGTTTGGATTATCTCTTAGTATGTAAACAGCGATCATTGATAATCAAAGACCGTAATTGTGGGCATAAAATAAGCTTCACTATGAAAAATTGATCAAACATACATAGCGATAGTCTCAAAAAATATATATGCTGTAACAAGATATGGTCCTTTCAAGTGAGTAGGCGGACTGCAACACTTAAATTTACTCAATTTACATTACCAAACATGGTAAGGTTTAAAAGTACTCGCGCCATCTATTGTGCAAAATGAAACAAAAAACAATAGGAAGGACATTTAAATTTTTATATAAGACGAAATGTTTCTAAAATGTTTAACTGAAATATTTAACTTTTTAAAATTATGAAACTTCTCTAAATTCCCAAATTAATTTTAAATAAAAATTTATAATAATTAGACTTATATAGAGGCTTTGCAATTTTAAGAAAACATTTTACAATTTAATAACAACATTTTACACTCTAAAAAATAAATTTTACACTTTAAAAACAATAATTTCATTTTCAAGCGATATTTTCTGATTCTTTTTTTTTTTTTTTTAACTTTAACAGTAATATGTTACAACAGAAACAAAAAGCCTTTATTAGGGCCAATGCCCAACATTTGATATTCCCTGAATATACATGTTTTTAAAATTATATTTTACATTTATTATGTTAAGACACTTTCGTGACCTTTGTATAACTTACTCAGAACCCCACCTAACCTAATCATGCCCCATTCTTCCCCCTTTAAGTCGCATAGTTCTGGTGATTATGAGGCGTAGATGGAGCCTGAAGCCTTCAGCCTTGACATCACCAAGCCAGAGTCTGAGATGGACTCAAACACCTCTTCCCTGTGGTCGAGTCACCTGACTTATGGTTTTTACTTTTGTTGTGTTCTCTGAATGTAGCCATCACAAAATTCTTGGTCTGATTTTTTCGAGCTACAAGTGCAGTGATCGATTGTATAAGATGTGAAATACATTTGAGGGAAAATGTGAACGATAGCCTAGAAGGAGATCTGCCCACGCCCCACGCTTGTGTTAAAGACTGTTTTTTTTTCTAGATCGCTCGATTAAAAAAATCACGCGGCGAGTAGAAAAGATCTAATGATAGAAGGAAGCAAAGACATCATCTTAAAAAAATAACATTGGTCTACAAAAAAATAGTTTCCTCCTCAAAAATGTGACTTTAAGTGTTGATTCCAAATATACAGTGTAATGGCAGCTAGCATGCCTACAGTATATTCTTGTACAGTAAATTATCAGTGAGCACACATGATTATCACTGATGGTACTCTGTGGAGTTGACTTTTTGACTTATTGTAATATATATCCACAAGTAAACTTATGTCTGATGTTAGCCTAAAAGAAATAAAGACTTTTCTTTTTAAACTTCCAGATACTTATTGCTTTTTTTTTTTTTTGCTTATCCTAGCTATCCCTGCTATCACTTATTGCTGATTAACGTCAACTAAAAAACACAAGGAGTTACATACCTGTGAAGAAAGTTGAAAAAGTTTCACAATAAATGATAAGGGGGTGGGCATAAAAGCTCCGCAGTGATGGTACATTGTGGGCTGTTACAATAATTTTAGACAGAATACTAAATGGCAGGTTGCTGGCTTTCTGTGAAGTTCCTGGCAGTCTCCTGCAATGGACTTCCATTACTGCACTTTTTATTCCACCTATTTTCCTTTAGGAACACGAGGAAAACAATAATAATTTTTCATTCTGTTGGGTATACAAACAGTTCTTCTGATCTAGTTTGAATATTTGCAGTTTTCTTTTTATCATTCAGCAATCGCGAAGAAGCTGCTGTTGATGATATTTCCAAAGGATATATTTTGTGGATAGGTCTTAGGAAGGTTGCTACTGAGGTTCTCACCTTTACTAATTGTAACGTCCTCGTGTTTGTTAGTTGACGTTAATCAGCAAGAAGTATTTGGAAGTTAAAAAAGAAAATTCTTTATTCATTTTTAGGTTAACCACAGACATAGAGAGAGAGAAAATATCTTTATTTACGGGGCTGCTAAAAATGAATGATTTTTGAGCCCTAATGGCCGCGTAAAGCGGAATATATATGTTGGGGCACGTTTTTTGTAACCATACCCCAACAGAAGGCGTATGTATAATCAAATCAAATGGATACATGGCTTCCCTCCCACATAGACTTACAGACCATTTTTTTTGCCCAGAAACTTAGACACTTGGTGACACCAGACTTCCATGCCGAAAGCTGATGCCTGGTAAAGAAGAAGACATCCAGAGACATCCGAGCTGGAAACTGTTGTTTCATATGTACATATATTCCCCTCACCAAAAATTTAGGTAAAGGTGACCAGAAAAAAAAAAAAAAGAGAAAAATGGAGAAGGAAGATCTCTAAAGACTGAGAAAGGAAAGCATCACATTACAGTCCAGGTAAAAAGGGCCTGGGTCAATTTTAGCCAAGACGGGGGGGGCGATATATATATCGTCCCGAGAAAAAAGGGAGGATTGTATTTCAATCCATGTGGAAAGGAGGGGGGGGGCTGGAGTCTGAAATCTTACACTACCGCCGTGGTTGTTTCTCTCTTTAGATTTTTTTGTTTTGGTAATACTATATGTTCTATTTTGATGAGGCCTGGGGCGTCTATGAAATTGATACTGGAGCGTTGGCCATTTTGATTGGTGTTTCTTTCGGCGAATGAAAATGGAGAGAGAGATGAATAAAAGAAGGTTCTTTGCCAAAAGGCAGGATGCGATCGGAGTCGCTCAGTGAAAGGACAGTCTGCAGATAGGAGACCAGACCTTTGCCGGCACTTTCGAGAAAAGGTAAGCCATTTGTCATTATGACTTAGCGCCTTCCCCCCCCCTTTTTGTGTAGTAGCCAACCTAGATTTCGCATGGGCCCTAAAGGGCTATAAAGTAACTTCAGGTCACCTCTATCTAAATTTTACTATGTAAATAGCATATCTCGTCAGTATAGACATGTTCCCAAATTTTAAGATATTTAAATAAATATCTAGAGAAATTTTCTTGTTTCCTCTGTTACCTATTTCATACATAATTTGCCTTATGGTGCTATTCCAACTGTTTAAATGAAATGTTGTATGTTTATTACCTATTTGAAGGGAATGTTACTAATAATCAAGTCTCCCATAAATTACCGGCCACATACATTGCCGCGAGTGTCTGTGTTTCAGTGTTTTATAGATTGTCCAATTTAATAACGATTTCGTGGGTTGTCTGATGAAATTGTATAATAGTGTCGCGGCTGTTTCCATCTTTAGACCATTGTACTGACAATATTATATGCTCAATCCTTGCTTTAGCTCAACTCTTAATCAATTACAGAGTTTTTTCCCCCCTTTTCTTTTTTATTTATTTTATTTATCCTGTTTGCACAAATTGTATTACATGTGATGATGTAAAGACATATGCCGATAGTGCATCACTGACAGCTGTGCTGCTATTATACAACATTAAGGTCTTGCTGCGGGTTATATACATGGGGTTGTTGGCCTAAATTGCTATATATATATATATATATATATACTTAAGTAAGGAGACTTTAATAAGTCACATCGTGTACCCTCCCTTTTCAACTATCCAAACCGGGATCGCATCAATGTCGCCCGCCGCGGGGCTCGAATTTAGTATATGTTTCTTCCCCTATACTTTAGAAATATATACCTAATGAAAAGCCATACTATTTTTAAGTATTGGTGAAGTAGTCCACGCATCCTGAGATTAACAGTCTATTATAAATCGTGAATTTTAATTTATGCCTTCCGTTTCACTGGCATTTTATCAGGCAATGAAAGTTATGTTGAAGCGGTGTATACCGCATCTCTCGCCGCTGTCTTTTACGATTCACATTGTTTGTGGCAAAACCTTAATATTATCATTGATTTCAGATATCAAAGTAAAACGTCTATGGGGATGAGTATCTTTTATTCTGGTCTTCTCGAGCTTTCGAGCTTGTCCGCCCTTCTACAGGAGAAACATATACAATATATCAAGAAAATATAACGTCGCCTGATGCTAAAACTATTATGATTCTATGTACATATATATATATATATATACATTAGGAAGTTTTGCATATTATTTGTTTTCTTAAGACATATTTTTTTTGATTAAGGTATTACACATATTCTACTATTGTTTGCTATATTCTATGAATTATCTTATAGGTTAGAAATTCTATTATTTAAGTAGTTTTATAATAGTTATTGGCTATTACATATAAGTTACTTATATTATTGTTGATATTATTAGCTGGTACTAGGATATATTATGTTATATGTTTCGGGCAAATCTATTTTCTATTAATGCTATTGTGTTTTCTGAATAATAGAAAATCAATTATAAGCCTTTGATATTTGCTGTTTATGTTATTGTAATGTATTCTAGGTTCTCCTAATGCGAAAGTGTGACCTGTTCCTTTGCAGTATTGGAAAATTAGAGACCTATTGTCTTGATTAATAACGTTGCGTCTATGTTCATATATTCTATTGCTGACTCTCCTTCCTGTCTCCCCTGCGTATTTTGGCTTTGCAGCTGTATACACTCTGACAAGGGAAGGTTATCTTAAATTGATAAATGTGCAATTTTTTTTTTTGCCTTAAGTAGAGATTTCCAAGATTCTATTTCTGAAACATTTTTTTTTGGATGAGGACAAATAAAACCATCTTGATAGTATTAAATCTGCAGTATACATTTGCCAGCAGAAGGCATGATGAGATTACATGAAATTTAAACCAGTTATATGTTTAGTATGTTCCTTCAGTTGTAATTTGACACCGTCTTGAAATAAAGAAATTGGACGGTGCGCTATATCTTGATGCTGGATATTTCTGTGTCAGAAAGGTGTAGTTATTCTGTTTAATGAGAATTCCAATAATTATCGAAATTTAGCAGATTATCATTGGGGATTTGAACAACTGTCTTGAAAATTTTTGAACAGCCCGAGTAGATAGAAGAGTCCTGGAGTTAGAGTGGAGAATTAGTAGTACAGACTGACCACTCGACGCAGATAACTCTAGGGAACAATTATTGTGTTAATCCGCCGTAGACAAGAAGAACATTGATTCTCAGGATACTCGATAGGCAGAATTTTGAGAATTGATAAGGTCATGGTTAAAGTTTACACAGGCATGTGGGAGTAAAGACAGTGATTTAAAGAGGCAGCCTTGTGTCTTAAATACTTTCAGTGGAAGCAGATGCCACTGCAAATATTCAGGTCTAATAATTTCCAAATTTGAAGTCATGCATGACGGGTTAGCACGGGATTGACGCCAGGACGGGCTTTCACTGGGATTAATCGAGCTTGCGAAAGAACTAGAAGAAGTGTGACATGTCACGCCAATGTACTAAGATAATAATTGAGAAGATTTATGTTGAGCCAACTGAAATTAGTAAAGAATTAAGAGATTAAGGTCTTATTCTTTGAGTTTTACACTAATTTCAATTACGCGATATGGACGGCGTTATAAGTTGGGTGGAAATGGTTCGGCCGCAATGGGATGGTCTCCTGGAGATGGTACGATCAAATAATACTTATTGAATGCCGGGCGGGATCGCATAAAGCATTAAACGATATCAAGAAATGCTTAAAGAAACACCCTAGAAGATTGGGGATCGACAAAATGACGACATAGAAAATGCTCAACATTGTACATTGGCAGCAAAATGATATCTTGCTATTGTATGGACGACCACTCCTTCCTGAAATGTGCAGCGGATGTTAGTCCCAGAATTAGGTCCTTTGAGGCGACACTTTCCTTTGCAGATGACATAAAGACGCATGACAAAACAGCACATGAGCATTTAAACTAGCTTCAATTCCTGCCATTAATTAATTTAGTTGACCAATAGCTATAGAACCGCTGGAGACCTCCATACCCTGTGTGAATATTTTAGTGAGAAATGAGCGATTCAATTCTATGAGCCATGAGGTATCCTGTAAGATCAGAGCTGTACCCCATTCAATTTTTTTTTAATAGTAGCCAGTACGAGATATTTCCAGGATTTTTTTTTCTAACTGTCATATAATTCGAAAACTAGAAAACTACACCATTTTAATACAGTTTACGTTTAGCATCCATGTGGACTCAATATGACCATTGAATGAAAAAATCGAAGACTAATGAGCGAGCCAACCTAAAGAGAACGAGTTTAATAGGCTTACAATCAATAGTTGAAGCAAACTATTCGCACAAATTTGTTATGTTCTCTCTCTAAATGATCTATGACATTATAGGTTTTCTTAACAAGGTAACTACCCCGCCGAGTGTATATGGAGTTATAAAGCTTAAAGGTCATAGGCTGTTGGAATAGAGTAGTTCAAAATTAAGAGTGATAATAGATCGGGATCCAGATCCCGATGACGGGTTTCGAAGAGACTTCAGAGGGATGAAAGAGGTGTTGAAAGTGATGAAAGGGCGATGAAATATGATGAAAAAGGCGTTGAACTGTGTTATAAGGTGATGAATAAGAGATGAAGTGTGTTGAAGGCGTTGAAGAGAGATGCGATGGAAGTAAGTTGAAAGGCGTTGAGGATGATGAAGGATGATGAAAGAGTGAGAAAGCGTTGAATGTTGATGAGGAAGAGATAGAAAGATGCAGAAAGATGTTGAAAGAGAAAGAATTAAAAAAAAAGTTGGATAAAGGGTTTTGTAAATAGTAGATAAAGATTGATGGAAGGAAGTACATTTAATGTATAAAGCGTAGCTGTCGACCGCAATATCGCCTCGATAGAACTATTTCTTTTAAAATAAGACATATTATGCACTGGGGGTTTGTGTAAGCTGATTTACATAAGTTTCGGCAACAATATACACTATTTAATATAGATAGGTCTTTATTAATTACAATATTAGGTTATATATTAAATAGCAAATATGTCTTAGTGTTATGGTGAACTTTAAACAGTTTGCAGTTTTTTTTTTTTAAACATGTGTTCTAGTGCTAAGTGTTGAAAGGAGCTTTAACACCATGTTTCAGGGTTTGTGTGTTATTTGTCTCAACCTTGTCTTTGTGCAGAATACCGTCTCACAACCTTACTGTAGTGTTTGTTGCCATCTTTAAAGATCTTCACAGTTTGTTTTAATATTAGTGTGTATTTTGAGAAAATTGTCACAACCTTATCCTTGTATAGAACACCGTTTTTACACCGTTTTATTTAATAAGTTATATGAGAGATTTTAGATATAGTATAAGAGTTACTATTTACATGAGCCAAATCGACCCAACAGTTAGAGCAAGAGGGGGGAACTCAGATATTTCCTCCTTTCACGTGACGCGACTGTTCACCCCGACCGGTCGTGCCAGATAAGAGGGAATACCAGGAAACTCTGTCCTCCTTGCACTTCGGGTTTTGTGATAGGGCTCCATGCTCGCTACAAGGACTACATCTTGGGTTTTCGTGTTCTCCTAGTGTAGAATTGGCTCAGCCTCATTTTTAGTATAATATATAATTAAGAGTTGTCTCACAACCTTGTTTTAATATGACACACCGTTTTGAAGAGCTTGTACAACCTGTCAGGATATGATTTAGGAAAATTTTAGTTTCTTTTTATTGTTATGTTACAATTTTATCCAACAAGGGGTGACAACCAGAGCGGACTCAGAAGTAATGAGACGAGGGGAAATTGACAGAGTTAGTGTGAACAGTTTAACTTTACGCAGGTCTACAAGGGTGAAAAGGCCCACACAGTGTAAATTCTGCTTAGACTGTCGCCACTAACTAGGATTTTGGAGTGTGTACGGAGAATCAGCTCGATAGAATAAGAAGTTTAGAGATTTCAACCTTTTTTTTTTTTTTTAATTTAAAAACCTTTTTTTTTTAAGTAGAACTTCATTGGGATTCCTTTTTTTTTTTCTATACAAACTATTTCTTGTTAAAACCCGAGTTTCAAAGACCAATGAGAATAATGTATACCATTGTGAATTAACTATTTAGTGTGCAAATCAATAAGCTTGGGGGATAAGTATCTTTCATATACATTTATTTCTAGCTTTCGGGCATAACCACCCTTCGACAGGAAAAATTATAATAGCTACTACAGTTTTCGGATCTAATTTATATTTTCATTTTTTTTCATTTCAAGCTTATTGATTTGCACATAATATTAGGGGATTACCTATTAATTGTTAACTATTTAGTGTAAATCTGAAATTTTAGTTATTACCAGGAGTAATAGGTGAAGGAAGGTGTAGGAAATCACAACTTAGAGGGGGGGCTATGTCTAAAACAACGAACCTAATAGGCATCCTATGGCTTGTGTTGGGTAATTCAGAAACCCTATAATCCCTGGCCTTCAGGTAGTAGCTTTGAAATAGGTTTCTAATGAGGACATGAAAGGTCAATCTTTCAGAGTAAAGTTGTGAAGTATAGGGACCCTAAGCCAGGGGTAGAAGTTAAGTAGGCCCAGATCGTAGTCGATCCTCGGAAAGCACTTGAGAATGTTAGTGTTGGGTAGTGAATCGTAAACCCTATAAATCCATCTTTCAATAGAGTGCTGAGGTCGGACTACTGAAAAGGGGGTAGACGCACGACGAAGTAAGAGGAAAGTGACTTCACCCACAGTGGCTAGGGGAATGAATCAATCCACTTTTATGAGGTGTCACGTTTAATGGTTCTTTAATCGCCCTTATATTCTGTGTGTGTCTTCATAGAATTGTCGTGAATAGTCGCTTAGTGTCAAGGCAAGGGCAGTTTTGAAATTACATTTTTTAAAGATAGGTTAGCTTCCAGATTATTTAGAATTGTTAACAATTATTGTTAACAATCATTTATTGAGTATAAAGTATTAGTATATATAGAGCTTGTACAGAGGCATTTCTTTTGAGTAACATAGGGCTTTAGTTCCCAATTTGTTTTAATTTTATTATTTTATTTGATTTCACATTGTGTCCTGAAATATGTTATTATTTGTTAGGATCTATTGATATTGATAAATGAGTATTTTGGCCTTTGTAGCAGCTTTTAACTTTAGTTTATATGCACACCGTGAATGATAGGGGGGAGGGTGTATGAATGAATTGGTGTAATGAATGTGTAAGAAGGTTAAAAACTATTATATTGTGAGCCCAAAATACATTAGAATAGGGTTAAGGACTTCAATAGGATCGATTTTTATTTTATTTTATTTTTTATTTCGAATTTTGTTAGGACCGAGAAGCCTCAAACAGGACAACTACAACTCTATCTATTGTTAGGAAAATATTCGCTCCACTTTGTTAGGTCTCCTTTTAGAGGAGTGCAAATATTGATTTCTTTTATTAGGGTAATCAGTTACTCTATTTCATTATATCAACTTGAATTTTAAGAGTCGTAGATAATGATCATATCTTGATTCTCAGGCTGGAAGGTTGTGGGAGGTTATGATCAGACCAGGAAACCCACAAAACTTCTCCTCATTAGAGGAAACGAAGAGGTATAGATTGAATTTTATGCAGGATGGGGGATTTGTTTTAGCCATGCCGTATAGCCTGGGGTATAACGGCGCGACCTTGGGTAACCGATCTGACACCGTAGTTTCGACGCTTTTAGCGTGGCTGGAGCGAGGGTATTCCAGACGGGAGGTCCTGTAAGATTGGCAAGTAGGCAGAGATTGCCCAGTTATTCTAGACGAAGTGTTTCCGTCTATTGAATTTTTTTTCGGTACCAGTTTGATCCCCCATAGCTAGCGGAAGTTTCTTCTAATAAAGGATTCGCCCTGCCATACGTTTTGTTGGAATGAATTCGAGTATAAGACAGATCCGAGAGGCAGAATAAGTAATTATTAGGACCTTCAACGAGTTTAAACTCGTTCCATGATAGGATAAGATTTTAAAGTATTAGTTAACTATAAGGACCGCGAACGAGACGCCAGAACGAGCCAATGAGTCAGAGTTTTAGAAGTGTTGTATTGAGGACAGTAGAATTAAGAGCAGTTATACAGGGAGTAGAATTCTGAAGGAATTTGTAAAAGAACCAAAATTTCAGATTGATAAAATTCAAATTTATAAGATGTAGATTTGTAGGATTCAGGTCAATGAATAGAGGATATATTAGTAGATGAAAGTAATATGAATTTCTTGGAAGGGGGAGGTAGCTGAACTGTACACACCCCAGAGACAAGGTAAACGGAGTCACAAACAAAATGGGAGAAGTTGATTAGTTTCTCTGTCAAACAGAGAGCTTTCTTCATACGGTTGTCACCCTAGATTTAAATGGACTGTGTAGTTTAATAGAGGTCTGGGATATATTCCATTTGACCAAGATTCTAAATGACGTACCCATCTGAGTTGAGAGTATTGTAACAGAGGAATCTAACACATAAGAGAAAACACACCCTCCAGTAGGATCGGGATAGACGAATATTACCCAGTGACCAACTCGTGATTCCAGACTGAATAAGATTGAAAAACTTAACTGAGATACTAAACCTTGAACCTTCAGCGCACAAATATATATTATGTTTACATTTTCTTTTTCAATATGTTATTATTTTTATATCATATATATTATATTATAGTCATATACTATTCATTTCAACAATTTTATTTTGACATTCATGATATTAATATTTATATTAAATATTTAATTATATATATTTTGTCACCATATATAATCTTGTAGTAGTTTTCTTTTGTCATCTATCATGGGATGATTTTTATCACTTATATCTTAACATATTTAATCACTATCTACATGATATGTTTTTACTTCAATATATATGTTATACTCATCATATAACATGGAAGGATTCATTTTATCATTACATATTTCGTGCCTTATTTAATGATTACTTACATAATTTGTTTTCTGTAATTTTTATTTAGCAAAAGTCATCATGTCATAGGCTAATCATTATATACCAAGATATTTCTTTCAGCTAACTATAATTATCCTTTCCTTTGATTGTATATATATATAACTATACCACACGAATGTCTTGATTGGTACGAAAATAAAGATGCTGGCATGTTTTAGGAGTTGGACTAGTCAGTTATTTCTAAACGACTTCTTGGCGCCCAATTTTTTTATATATAATATGTAATAGGGAAATGTCCTAACTGTATTGTTAGCAGAAAGAAGGTAGCAATGAATCCAGTACCCCAAGAGGCAAGGATGGGGTTGAGAGGACTTACCACTAGGAAGGCCTACTCCTCAAGACCAAAGAAGAAAGTGGAAGGGTGGTATATATACCCATGAATGGTAAGACAGATGACCTTGCTTACTTCCATACATATGATATGACTGTCCCCAATAACCTATTTTGATAACAGTGTTCTGACAGAATAATAGCACATAAAAACCCCTTTGCCAGGATGCGCAATGCCCACTAATGTTCGGAATAATAAACATCTAGAATGGCATACCATCATTTTGACTAGCCTTATCTTCCCTATAGGTTTCGGTACATCTGGCTTCACCTAGTAATGGAAAATGCATTTTGCTAGAAATGGGCCTGCTTTCATAGTAACTGATGAAAGGCAGATGAATAATGAATAGCACAAACGCATTTGTCCATTACTTGGCAGGGGGAGGATTGTTGGGGCACGTTTTTTGTAACCATACCCCAACAGAAGGCGTATGTATAATCAAATCAAATGGATACATGGCTTCCCTCCCACATAGACTTACAGACCATTTTTTTTGCCCAGAAACTTAGACACTTGGTGACACCAGACTTCCATGCCGAAAGCTGATGCCTGGTAAAGAAGAAGACATCCAGAGACATCCGAGCTGGAAACTGTTGTTTCATATGTACATATATTCCCCTCACCAAAAATTTAGGTAAAGGTGACCAGAAAAAAAAAAAAAAAAGAGAAAAATGGAGAAGGAAGATCTCTAAAGACTGAGAAAGGAAAGCATCACATTACAGTCCAGGTAAAAAGGGCCTGGGTCAATTTTAGCCAAGACGGGGGGGCGATATATATATCGTCCCGAGAAAAAAGGGAGGATTGTATTTCAATCCATGTGGAAAGGAGGGGGGGGGCTGGAGTCTGAAATCTTACACTACCGCCGTGGTTGTTTCTCTCTTTAGATTTTTTTGTTTTGGTAATACTATATGTTCTATTTTGATGAGGCCTGGGGCGTCTATGAAATTGATACTGGAGCGTTGGCCATTTTGATTGGTGTTTCTTTCGGCGAATGAAAATGGAGAGAGAGATGAATAAAAGAAGGTTCTTTGCCAAAAGGCAGGATGCGATCGGAGTCGCTCAGTGAAAGGACAGTCTGCAGATAGGAGACCAGACCTTTGCCGGCACTTTCGAGAAAAGGTAAGCCATTTGTCATTATGACTTAGCGCCTTCCCCCCCCCCTTTTTGTGTAGTAGCCAACCTAGATTTCGCATGGGCCCTAAAGGGCTATAAAGTAACTTCAGGTCACCTCTATCTAAATTTTACTATGTAAATAGCATATCTCGTCAGTATAGACATGTTCCCAAATTTTAAGATATTTAAATAAATATCTAGAGAAATTTTCTTGTTTCCTCTGTTACCTATTTCATACATAATTTGCCTTATGGTGCTATTCCAACTGTTTAAATGAAATGTTGTATGTTTATTACCTATTTGAAGGGAATGTTACTAATAATCAAGTCTCCCATAAATTACCGGCCACATACATTGCCGCGAGTGTCTGTGTTTCAGTGTTTTATAGATTGTCCAATTTAATAACGATTTCGTGGGTTGTCTGATGAAATTGTATAATAGTGTCGCGGCTGTTTCCATCTTTAGACCATTGTACTGACAATATTATATGCTCAATCCTTGCTTTAGCTCAACTCTTAATCAATTACAGAGTTTTTTCCCCCCTTTTCTTTTTTATTTATTTTATTTATCCTGTTTGCACAAATTGTATTACATGTGATGATGTAAAGGCATATGCCGATAGTGCATCACTGACAGCTGTGCTGCTATTATACAACATTAAGGTCTTGCTGCGGGTTATATACATGGGGTTGTTGGCCTAAATTGCTATATATATATATATATATATATATATATATATATATATATATATATATATATATATATATATATATATATATATATATATATATATATATATATATAATAATAAATAGTTATTTAATTTTATAGTCCAGTTTTGTATTAAAATTATCTTCACTATTATGATCATTTAAATACAAATTATAAAATTTGTAAAATGTTATTAATTTGTAGATAGAGAGAGAAAAAAAAAAAAAAAAATCCATTACTTCTTTTACATCCTCAAGTTAATTATATATTTATAATTAATAACAATAAAAAAAATTAACAAAGTAACGTCTATTACATCGGCTTTTACACGTCATTCAGACATACTCTAATCCTATATATAGAATAATCGAAGAGATAATATATATAATAGTTAGAAAAAAGAGAGAAAGACAGAACCATGCACTTTTAATCAAACTAATAATAAGGGAAATAAAAAAGAGTTTTATAAAGAAGGTAGATAAAATTGTTAGTATATATATATATATTTTTTTTATGATTTTATGTTTTATCCTTTTTTTTTTTTTTTTTTTTAAGATTTTTAAAGGTTTTTTTATTTTATAATATGATTATAAATAGTTGTATTTAGTAATATATCTATAGTATGAATTAACATTTGTTATAAGTTTGGATATTATGTTTTGAAACCCTAATGGTAGACCAGACATACACAAAAAACTTTAAATTGAAATAAATTGGAAAAAGAGATCTGCTGAAACGGGGATCATCAGATAAAATTTCAGCGACATTTCAACCCCTCCTTTATTATGTCATAGATCTCTTTTAAACCGTATTTTATGTGTTAATATTAAGTTGTTTCAGTGAAATATTTAAATGAACATATAACAGATACCAGTGTTAACAAATTCAAACTGTAAACCTACCTTGACCGCTGCGTCCTCCATTGTGTATATCTATTTCTGGCTTGCACATGTCGCGGGAGGGGAATGTCCCCCCACATTTCAAATTTAGACCATTTCTTCAGAATTTTTTTGAACAACAAGAAAATTAAAGAAGATAGGAAAAATAGTTAAAGGAAGAAAGCTAAGTTTTATAATCTTTACAGATAGTTATATCAAAATCACTGATTTAACACTTAATCATCTTTTAATATTCCTTTAAAAAGGCAAATTATAAGAGTTTAATAAAGCTATTAATTGTGCAAATTCATCTTTATTTAACTTCCATTTTCCTCCCCAGAAATTGGAGATTAAACAAAAATGAAATATATACTTTAAAACTTTAAAAATCTTGTGAAAAAATCTTTTAATCAGTTATTTAATAAAAGTTTAATTAACTGTTAAAGATTATAAATTTGTTTTAGTTAATATTAAGAGAAATTATAGAAAGTTGATTTCATAAATGGATATTTCCATTTATTTTTTTTTAAATATTTTATAATTGATATACTGTTGAAATATTTTACTTGTTTGATACTAAATTTGTTTTTAATAAATTCCATGTTTAAATTTTTAACATCTTCTATGAAATTATCTAATATATTATTTATTCTATAAAATCTTAGAAACTGACCATAATATATACCTTTACAGCAATTTAATGATATATTAGAATTCATATTACAGTATTTTATAATATTGAAATTATAATTACTCTTTTTATTATAAACTCTAACAGCACTATTTGTAAGGTCTATATTCAAGTCTAAAAAGTTAACTTTTTTGTTTCTATAAATTTTTTCATTGTTCTTAAGTTTCAAGTATTTAGGATATATTTCAGGTATTAATTTTTTAAACAGTGGATTATTAAATATTATTATGTCATCTACATATCGGAATATTTGCCAATTAATATTATTTTGTAGAAAGTATTCTCTTTCGTACCAGAACAATATTAAATTTGCTAGTAACGGACTAGAAGAAGTACCCATGGGAACGCCTTCTGATTGAATATATATTTTATTTTTAAATTCTATATAGTTAAAATTTAAAAATGTTTCCAGTAGAGTTTTTGCTGTTTTAAGATCTAATTTAAATGTTTTATATTTGTTATGAATAATTTTAATGTAGAAAGTTTTGTCATTAATTAATTCATTAAATAAATTGGTTATTTTATTATTTAGATCTCTTAAATTTATTTTAGAATATAGGTCCTCAAAGTCAAATGTGTGTACTGTTTCAATATTTGTCCAATTGTTCATTAAATAATTAATGATTTTTTTATTTGAGTCGATAAATTTATAATTATATTTATTAGTTAATTTATTTATAATAAATTGTAGTGTTGAGGCTAATTGTATATCAATATTTTATATGACTGAATTTATACCAGATGTGATTGTTCTGAAAGAAATAGGTTTTTTGTGTAGTTTAGGAATTATATAGAACTTTGGTATGTTTGGATTTTTGTGGTTATTATAAATTTTTAGTGAATTTTCAACATTTTTGATGTCTTTTTTGATTTTTGTGCCTGTAGTTCTAGCAAAAGTGTATTTATGATTATTATCAATTTCCTTTTTTAGTATATCGTGGTATAGATTTTTACAAATTAAAGATAAATTATTGGGACATTTATCTATAGGAGTGATAATATAGTCCTTCTGTAAATTAATTATATTTTCTTTGAAAGAAGGAATGTCTGAATTGGGTTTTGTGTATTTAAGTGTATTATTATAATAATTTAAAATTTCCTTTTTAATATTATGTTTCCATTCCAGAAAAGTAAATTCTGGAATACTGTATTTTATACTAGTTTTATTTATGAAAATATCTATATCTTTTAATATAGATTTAATTGTATTATTATAATTGTGTTTAATTTGAGGTATATATTTATACCCTTTATTTAAAATTTCTTGATATTCTGGATTTAAAAAAGAAAAGTTGCTAGTTAATATATGACCTGAGTACTTATATTTATCAATATAGTTGTTGCAATTACATTTAATTTTTTTAAAATTTGCCAAATTATTAATAAATTGGTTATAATTGCAAACTAAATTACCTATATTTTTATTGTATCTCCAGATTGTTTTAAAATTTAAATTTTTTATAGGGAAAAGATTATTGATGATTTGGTTATTAAAAATATCATTAAATTTAATATGATTAAATAAATTGTTATTAAATTTAATGATAATATTAATGTTATTAGTATTTTGTTTAATTTTTCTGTATTTAAAGATGTCGTGTGTGATATCTATTAATCTGTTAGTCAGATTATGAATTTTAATATATTCTATGAGTTTGATAAATTTATTATTATTTAGTTTAAATAATGTTTTAATAAATTTATCGACGAAGTTGTTAGTGTACATTTGTTTTGGGTCCAGTAATTCTTCAAATTCAATGTAACCTAATTTATTTGTAGTTTTACCTCTAGTTTTATTAGGTTTAGTTTTAAATTCATTTTTATATTTGCAACTGATTTCATAAGTTGAAATTTCTTCTGTTTGTGGTTTGTATGTGTAGTTTAATTCGTCGTTAAGTCCATAAGGGAATAATGTGTTGTGTTTATAAATGTAGTTGTTTTCTAATAATAGTCGTTGTTTTTTGTTTTGACATATGTCTAGTATTTCTATCTTAAAGTTGTTAAAAGTATGTAATTGATTGTGTTCTTTCATATATATATTACCAATTGATTTTTTAGCGTGGTTTCTATGTAGGTTTATTCGTATATTTAATGGGTTACAAGTTTGTCCTATATATGATAGTTGACAAATTTGGCATGTTAATTTATAAATAGTATTCACTAATTTACAACTAGTTGTTTGAAAAGTGTCATGGTTCTTAAGAGAGGGACAAGTTTGACAATTTTTTCTTAGGCAATTCTTAGCGAGTTTAAATTAACATAAAAGAGGTGCTAACACTAATATGTTTGTAGTTTTTTTTAGTTTTTTTAGTTTGTTATTCTTATGAATTTTTTAAATATATTTTACTTAATTGTTTTTGTGGTGATAAAATTTGTAATAAATTGAATAATTAATCTATAAATATATAGATATTACTGTTTGTTATCTGTTATATTTTTAAGAATAACTAATAAAAAAAACATCTTTAAACTAACAAAAACACTGAAAAAAACAAAAGTTCTGAAAATATTTTTTTTTCTAGAATTACTTTTATAATTTAATTTTTAATAATCAAACAATGAAAGATAATTAAAATTTGTATGAAGATTTATTTATATTAGAATATCTAATATAATTTAATTTGTATATTATGTTATATATAAAAAAATATATCATAGAGCAAGCTCATATGAATTAATATAGTGTAGAAACTATATAACAAAATTATAACAGTGATTCTAATTTTAAAAAATTTAAGGAGCAAACTGATAATAATGATAACTTATATCAGTTAGATTTGATTAGATTAGCAAGCTAAATCTAAATTAATTATAATAATAAATAGTTATTTAATTTTATAGTCCAGTTTTGTATTAAAATTATCTTCACTATTATGATCATTTAAATACAAATTATAAAATTTGTAAAATGTTATTAATTTGTAGATAGAGAGAGAAAAAAAAAAAAAAAATCCATTACTTCTTTTACATCCTCAAGTTAATTATATATTTATAATTAATAACAATAAAAAAAATTAACAAAGTAACGTCTATTACATCGGCTTTTACACGTCATTCAGACATACTCTAATCCTATATATAGAATAATCGAAGAGATAATATATATAATAGTTAGAAAAAAGAGAGAAAGACAGAACCATGCACTTTTAATCAAACTAATAATAAGGGAAATAAAAAAGAGTTTTATAAAGAAGGTAGATAAAATTGTTAGTATATATATATATATTTTTTTTATGATTTTATGTTTTATCCTTTTTTTTTTTTTTTTTTTTAAGATTTTTAAAGGTTTTTTTATTTTATAATATGATTATAAATAGTTGTATTTAGTAATATATCTATAGTATGAATTAACATTTGTTATAAGTTTGGATATTATGTTTTGAAACCCTAATGGTAGACCAGACATACACAAAAAACTTTAAATTGAAATAAATTGGAAAAAGAGATCTGCTGAAACGGGGATCATCAGATAAAATTTCAGCGACATTTCAACCCCTCCTTTATTATGTCATAGATCTCTTTTAAACCGTATTTTATGTGTTAATATTAAGTTGTTTCAGTGAAATATTTAAATGAACATATAACAGATACCAGTGTTAACAAATTCAAACTGTAAACCTACCTTGACCGCTGCGTCCTCCATTGTGTATATCTATTTCTGGCTTGCACATGTCGCGGGAGGGGAATGTCCCCCCACATTTCAAATTTAGACCATTTCTTCAGAATTTTTTTGAACAACAAGAAAATTAAAGAAGATAGGAAAAATAGTTAAAGGAAGAAAGCTAAGTTTTATAATCTTTACAGATAGTTATATCAAAATCACTGATTTAACACTTAATCATCTTTTAATATTCCTTTAAAAAGGCAAATTATAAGAGTTTAATAAAGCTATTAATTGTGCAAATTCATCTTTATTTAACTTCCATTTTCCTCCCCAGAAATTGGAGATTAAACAAAAATGAAATATATACTTTAAAACTTTAAAAATCTTGTGAAAAAATCTTTTAATCAGTTATTTAATAAAAGTTTAATTAACTGTTAAAGATTATAAATTTGTTTTAGTTAATATTAAGAGAAATTATAGAAAGTTGATTTCATAAATGGATATTTCCATTTATTTTTTTTTTAATATTTTATAATTGATATACTGTTGAAATATTTTACTTGTTTGATACTAAATTTGTTTTTAATAAATTCCATGTTTAAATTTTTAACATCTTCTATGAAATTATCTAATATATTATTTATTCTATAAAATCTTAGAAACTGACCATAATATATACCTTTACAGCAATTTAATGATATATTAGAATTCATATTACAGTATTTTATAATATTGAAATTATAATTACTCTTTTTATTATAAACTCTAACAGCACTATTTGTAAGGTCTATATTCAAGTCTAAAAAGTTAACTTTTTTGTTTCTATAAATTTTTTCATTGTTCTTAAGTTTCAAGTATTTAGGATATATTTCAGGTATTAATTTTTTAAACAGTGGATTATTAAATATTATTATGTCATCTACATATCGGAATATTTGCCAATTAATATTATTTTGAAGAAAGTATTCTCTTTCGTACCAGAACAATATTAAATTTGCTAGTAACGGACTAGAAGAAGTACCCATGGGAATGCCTTCTGATTGAATATATATTTTATTTTTAAATTCTATATAGTTAAAATTTAAAAATGTTTCCAGTAGAGTTTTTGCTGTTTTAAGATCTAATTTAAATGTTTTATATTTGTTATGAATAATTTTAATGTAGAAAGTTTTGTCATTAATTAATTCATTAAATAAATTGGTTATTTTATTATTTAGATCTCTTAAATTTATTTTAGAATATAGGTCCTCAAAGTCAAATGTGTGTACTGTTTCAATATTTGTCCAATTGTTCATTAAATAATTAATGATTTTTTTATTTGAGTCGATAAATTTATAATTATATTTATTAGTTAATTTATTTATAATAAATTGTAGTGTTGAGGCTAATTGTATATCAATATTTTTTATGACTGAATTTATACCAGATGTGATTGTTCTGAAAGAAATAGGTTTTTTGTGTAGTTTAGGAATTATATAGAACTTTGGTATGTTTGGATTTTTGTGGTTATTATAAATTTTTAGTGAATTTTCAACATTTTTGATGTCTTTTTTGATTTTTGTGCCTGTAGTTCTAGCAAAAGTGTATTTATGATTATTATCAATTTCCTTTTTTAGTATATCGTGGTATAGATTTTTACAAATTAAAGATAAATTATTGGGACATTTATCTATAGGAGTGATAATATAGTCCTTCTGTAAATTAATTATATTTTCTTTGAAAGAAGGAATGTCTGAATTGGGTTTTGTGTATTTAAGTGTATTATTATAATAATTTAAAATTTCCTTTTTAATATTATGTTTCCATTCCAGAAAAGTAAATTCTGGAATACTGTATTTTATACTAGTTTTATTTATGAAAATATCTATATCTTTTAATATAGATTTAATTGTATTATTATAATTGTGTTTAATTTGAGGTATATATTTATACCCTTTATTTAAAATTTCTTGATATTCTGGATTTAAAAAAGAAAAGTTGCTAGTTAATATATGACCTGAGTACTTATATTTATCAATATAGTTGTTGCAATTACATTTAATTTTTTTAAAATTTGCCAAATTATTAATAAATTGGTTATAATTGCAAACTAAATTACCTATATTTTTATTGTATCTCCAGATTGTTTTAAAATTTAAATTTTTTATAGGGAAAAGATTATTGATGATTTGGTTATTAAAAATATCATTAAATTTAATATGATTAAATAAATTGTTATTAAATTTAATGATAATATTAATGTTATTAGTATTTTGTTTAATTTTTCTGTATTTAAAGATGTCGTGTGTGATATCTATTAATCTGTTAGTCAGATTATGAATTTTAATATATTCTATGAGTTTGATAAATTTATTATTATTTAGTTTAAATAATGTTTTAATAAATTTATCGACGAAGTTGTTAGTGTACATTTGTTTTGGGTCCAGTAATTCTTCAAATTCAATGTAACCTAATTTATTTGTAGTTTTACCTCTAGTTTTATTAGGTTTAGTTTTAAATTCATTTTTATATTTGCAACTGATTTCATAAGTTGAAATTTCTTCTGTTTGTGGTTTGTATGTGTAGTTTAATTCGTCGTTAAGTCCATAAGGGAATAATGTGTTGTGTTTATAAATGTAGTTGTTTTCTAATAATAGTCGTTGTTTTTTGTTTTGACATATGTCTAGTATTTCTATCTTAAAGTTGTTAAAAGTATGTAATTGATTGTGTTCTTTCATATATATATTACCAATTGATTTTTTAGCGTGGTTTCTATGTAGGTTTATTCGTATATTTAATGGGTTACAAGTTTGTCCTATATATGATAGTTGACAAATTTGGCATGTTAATTTATAAATAGTATTCACTAATTTACAACTAGTTGTTTGAAAAGTGTCATGGTTCTTAAGAGAGGGACAAGTTTGACAATTTTTTCTTAGGCAATTCTTAGCGAGTTTAAATTAACATAAAAGAGGTGCTAACACTAATATGTTTGTAGTTTTTTTTAGTTTTTTTAGTTTGTTATTCTTATGAATTTTTTAAATATATTTTACTTAATTGTTTTTGTGGTGATAAAATTTGTAATAAATTGAATAATTAATCTATAAATATATAGATATTACTGTTTGTTATCTGTTATATTTTTAAGAATAACTAATAAAAAAAACATCTTTAAACTAACAAAAACACTGAAAAAAACAAAAGTTCTGAAAATATTTTTTTTTCTAGAATTACTTTTATAATTTAATTTTTAATAATCAAACAATGAAAGATAATTAAAATTTGTATGAAGATTTATTTATATTAGAATATCTAATATAATTTAATTTGTATATTATGTTATATATAAAAAAATATATCATAGAGCAAGCTCATATGAATTAATATAGTGTAGAAACTATATAACAAAATTATAACAGTGATTCTAATTTTAAAAAATTTAAGGAGCAAACTGATAATAATGATAACTTATATCAGTTAGATTTGATTAGATTAGCAAGCTAAATCTAAATTAATTATAATAAAAATAAAAAAATCATTAATTATTTAATGAACAATTGGACAAATATTGAAACAGTACACACATTTGACTTTGAGGACCTATATTCTAAAATAAATTTAAGAGATCTAAATAATAAAATAACCAATTTATTTAATGAATTAATTAATGACAAAACTTTCTACATTAAAATTATTCATAACAAATATAAAACATTTAAATTAGATCTTAAAACAGCAAAAACTCTACTGGAAACATTTTTAAATTTTAACTATATAGAATTTAAAAATAAAATATATATTCAATCAGAAGGCGTTCCCATGGGTACTTCTTCTAGTCCGTTACTAGCAAATTTAATATTGTTCTGGTACGAAAGAGAATACTTTCTACAAAATAATATTAATTGGCAAATATTCCGATATGTAGATGACATAATAATATTTAATAATCCACTGTTTAAAAAATTAATACCTGAAATATATCCTAAATACTTGAAACTTAAGAACAATGAAAAAATTTATAGAAACAAAAAAGTTAACTTTTTAGACTTGAATATAGACCTTACAAATAGTGCTGTTAGAGTTTATAATAAAAAGAGTAATTATAATTTCAATATTATAAAATACTGTAATATGAATTCTAATATATCATTAAATTGCTGTAAAGGTATATATTATGGTCAGTTTCTAAGATTTTATAGAATAAATAATATATTAGATAATTTCATAGAAGATGTTAAAAATTTAAACATGGAATTTATTAAAAACAAATTTAGTATCAAACAAGTAAAATATTTCAACAGTATATCAATTATAAAATATTTAAAAAAAAATAAATGGAAATATCCATTTATGAAATCAACTTTCTATAATTTCTCTTAATATTAACTAAAACAAATTTATAATCTTTAACAGTTAATTAAACTTTTATTAAATAACTGATTAAAAGATTTTTTCACAAGATTTTTAAAGTTTTAAAGTATATATTTCATTTTTGTTTAATCTCCAATTTCTGGGGAGGAAAATGGAAGTTAAATAAAGATGAATTTGCACAATTAATAGCTTTATTAAACTCTTATAATTTGCCTTTTTAAAGGAATATTAAAAGATGATTAAGTGTTAAATCAGTGATTTTGATATAACTATCTGTAAAGATTATAAAACTTAGCTTTCTTCCTTTAACTATTTTTCCTATCTTCTTTAATTTTCTTGTTGTTCAAAAAAATTCTGAAGAAATGGTCTAAATTTGAAATGTGGGGGGACATTCCCCTCCCGCGACATGTGCAAGCCAGAAATAGATATACACAATGGAGGACGCAGCGGTCAAGGTAGGTTTACAGTTTGAATTTGTTAACACTGGTATCTGTTATATGTTCATTTAAATATTTCACTGAAACAACTTAATATTAACACATAAAATACGGTTTAAAAGAGATCTATGACATAATAAAGGAGGGGTTGAAATGTCGCTGAAATTTTATCTGATGATCCCCGTTTCAGCAGATCTCTTTTTCCAATTTATTTCAATTTAAAGTTTTTTGTGTATGTCTGGTCTACCATTAGGGTTTCAAAACATAATATCCAAACTTATAACAAATGTTAATTCATACTATAGATATATTACTAAATACAACTATTTATAATCATATTATAAAATAAAAAAACCTTTAAAAATCTTAAAAAAAAAAAAAAAAAAAGGATAAAACATAAAATCATAAAAAAAATATATATATATATACTAACAATTTTATCTACCTTCTTTATAAAACTCTTTTTTATTTCCCTTATTATTAGTTTGATTAAAAGTGCATGGTTCTGTCTTTCTCTCTTTTTTCTAACTATTATATATATTATCTCTTCGATTATTCTATATATAGGATTAGAGTATGTCTGAATGACGTGTAAAAGCCGATGTAATAGACGTTACTTTGTTAATTTTTTTTATTGTTATTAATTATAAATATATAATTAACTTGAGGATGTAAAAGAAGTAATGGATTTTTTTTTTTTTTTTTCTCTCTCTATCTACAAATTAATAACATTTTACAAATTTTATAATTTGTATTTAAATGATCATAATAGTGAAGATAATTTTAATACAAAACTGGACTATAAAATTAAATAACTATTTATTATTATAATTAATTTAGATTTAGCTTGCTAATCTAATCAAATCTAACTGATATAAGTTATCATTATTATCAGTTTGCTCCTTAAATTTTTTAAAATTAGAATCACTGTTATAATTTTGTTATATAGTTTCTACACTATATATATATATATATATATACTTAAGTAAGGAGACTTTAATAAGTCACATCGTGTACCCTCCCTTTTCAACTATCCAAACCGGGATCGCATCATATAAAACCACTATGACAAGGCTGGAGAGGCTAGGGACAGGATCTCCGTTAGGGAAGAGGCAGGTTAGGCCGGATTGGGTCCGCGGAGGTCAAGAGGGAGGAAGAGGGCGGGAGGACTAGAACTTTGCAGCTCTAGCTCTGGCAGTTGGGCAAGACATTGGTCTTGCCTCGTGGTCGACAGAGAGGCCCTTGGCTGAGCAGTTGGCGCAATTGGCCGTGCGCGGGTTGGCAAGAGTTGGACAGCTTCGGCCTTGGTGGTCACCAGAAGCGCAGTGGAAGCAGGTGACCGTAGCCTTGGTGCACCTATCGGCGTTGTGGCCGTAGCCACAGCAGCGGTAGCAGACGCGGACAGACTCCTCGTAGTTCAGGATTACTTGGTCCACAATGATCCTGCCGCGTCTTTCAATGGCCTTGTAGGAAGCCAAGTCCAGCTCATTAAAGGCCGTGCAGATGCCAGTTCTGGTCGGAGATCTGTGCGCCACTCGACAGACTTGTCTCCAGGAAGCTGGCTGAGAGCATCGGTGGAAAGGAAGGCCTTGACAATGTCCTCATCCGCGGTTTCCGCCTCCACGTTGAAGAGGCAGATTATTGGGAGGAATTGCCTCAGTTCCCGGACTTTCAGGCCTTGGAGCTTGTTGTCCAGGGCAGAGCTGACGGCAGGAATGGCCTCTGGAGTGCAGCACCAGTTTTCCCCTGGTGCGCAGAGACGCCTTGGGGCAGAGTGTGGGCAGCGCGGACAGCTCTGAGGATGTCCCGTGGGTCGTCAGCCTGCGGGTTATCTGCAATAACCACGATGTGGGCCGCAGATTTCTCCCCATTGAGGGTGCCTTTGGCAATGGCAGGATTGGGGGTGCGGGAAGATGCAGGCTTGGCTGGAACCAGTGGTTTGTTCCTCTTAGCGGGCGGGTTTGACGCCTCTGGCTGCTTCCTCTTGGTTAGAACAGGATCGGGCTTCTTGGGAGCAGGTGCTGCCACAGGGACAGCAGCTGGAGCGGGGGTGGCAGGCTTGATGAGCTCGGTCTGAGCGCCAGAGTCCTTGCAGGTGGGAGCAGGGCTAGTTTGAGTGGTTTGGCAGGTTTTCTTGGGCATTTGGGCATCCATGATTTCATCCAGCTCCATGAAGCCATTCACGGTTCCCGCGAGGTTCTTCACATCCCTAACTAGGCACTTGATTATTTCTGTCCGCTGCTCAGTGAAGCGGACAAGGTCCAGGTGAAGAGCTTCTAGGGAGGGCTGGCCGAGAGATTGCAGGATTTGGTAGTGACGGGAGATGACCATGTTGTCTTCTTCAACAAGAGCCGCGATGTCAACCGAGGGTTGAGAGGGCTTGTTGGCTTTCTTCTTCTTCTTCTTGCAGGAATCCATTGCGGGAGAGCGTCGACTAACCACAGACATAAGTTTTACATATATGTGGATATATATTACAATCAGTCAAAAAGGCAACTCTACAGAGTACCATCAGTGATAATAATGTGCTCACTGATAATTTACTATATAGGCATGCCAGCTGCTGTTACACTAATCTATTCACTCCACTTATTCCAAATAATACCTCCTCTATCACTGTTAATGACCAGAAGTTACCTTTTTATTTTCCATACCAACAAGGACAACATCCCCAGCCTGGAATTTTGGATTGTAAAGGCTTCTGTTTTTCTGGACCATGAGGGACAAATATTCCTTCCTGAATCGTGATATCAACTCCTCCCTTAGCTTGTTCAAATAGCGCAACTTCTGAGTCTTTAGATTAAGCCCTATATTTTGGCATTCTGGGAAACTCGACATCGGTCTGTTCTTGTAGAAACATGGAAGGTGATATTGCCACAAGATCATTCAGATCGTCGCTGACATAAGTCATGGGTCTTCCATTCATTACTGCTTCGGCATGACACAGGAGGGTCATCAATTGTTGAAATGTCAATGTAGACGTTCCGAGAATTTTTTTCAGTATATTGTCACCCCCTATCCAGACGCTGTTTATGTTCTTTGTCTGATCAGGATGGCACAAAGATATCACCCATTTGTTCATATGGAATTCAGAAAAAGTTATCGCCTTATTATACCTCACACTAAACAGGAGGAATGCAATAAGTGAGACTTGCCTTCAAATTACTTGTCAGAAGGATACTTGGCGCCGTGGATGTCACTCTTATGAAACGTTCCGCTCCACATTATACACGTCCTGGGCTACACCGACTTGTAGGCCACTCCGATGTCAAGCTCTCCTGGCACTTCCTTGCAGCATTATCCCCACACCCACGCCGCAGATGTGACCAGACTGTCCCAAACTGAAAGGCGGTTTTTGGCGCCTGTTCTCCTCACACATAGGCCAGCCCATTCCCGCATGGGCCATTTCCTCAACTTTACTCTTGGCCTGTCAGAAAGCTTGTAATCTATTTTACAATATTTTTGAAAGAATGAATCAATCTCCCCCACCATCAACCCCACTAGGCAGCAGTGAATTTCCATTCAATACGCTTCACTTTCTTGTCGTTAGAAACGCGTTCCCAGTCAATTTGTTTAAAGAAGTTATTGGCTCCTACAAAATTCATTCCCTTGTCGCTGAAGATGGTGGATGGACGTCCTTGTCTCTTGATGAATATCTCCAGGGATATTAGGAAATCTTCTGTGCTGAGAGATTTTACCAGTTTTAAATGCATACAGCGGTACAAAGCACAAGTGAAGAAAACAATCCAGATTTAGGTCCGATCTTTCAGATAGAGCGGGCCCGCCAGATCAATACTTACCACCTGAATACTTTGGCGTTGTGTACTCGAGTGGCAGGTAATGGAGCGTCTTCCACCACAACAGGTTTAGCGGAGAAGAGGCGACGTGTGACACATCTTCTCACTATTCTCTTAATGGTCTCTGTCGCGCTTTTACTATCCAATATTTTTGGAGAAGTTTTTTCATTAAAAATTGTACATCAGAGTGGCAACTCTCAACCTGTAAACAAATGATCATTTATTGAATCAACAGATGAGTCCCGTGCAATAGTATAGGAAGTCAAATTCGTCGCTGCCGGAAATTATTTTTGTTTTCACATGCAGGCCAGGTATAGAGTGGCTAGGGAAACAGTCGGCCTGAACTAATTCCGCTTATTCGATCTCCTTCACGAAAAGTTCGCCCTCCACTTTTGCTGAAGATTGGAGGTTGTAGATGAATTTTCTCTAATCCATCCTATCATCAGAACATTTTTTTTTAGCAACGAAGAGAAATATTTCATGTACCAATGATCGGTACTCTTAACTGTTATCACAACAGCAATTTTTTCTTTCTTTACGCAGTGATTTCTTCTTCATTCAGGTTTTTATACCTGGAAAGCCAATATTCTTTGGAGATTTTCAATCAGGAAGGGCCCTCCCACCATCTAGACTAAATCAGTTTGGAGGCTGCATCCTCTAGAGGGTAAATCAGCTGGATTGCACTCGTTAGGAACATATCTCCAATCTCCTGGATCACTAAGTCTGCATTTCTTTTTAACGTGATTTCCAATGAAGGTACCCCACTGGTCATCGCGTTTTATCCAAGCGAGAGCTGTTGTGGCATCAGACTAGAATATATTTGTGATATCTTTCAACTCTAGAGCTTCAGAGATCATCTTGTTTAATCGTGCACCTACAACATAGGCTACAGGCACAGTCTTGGTATCGTGGGTCTCTTGATAGGTGCTACTCGACTCATATGCACTCTAACTTGGTCAGCATTACTGTCCAAAGGAAGACCACAGCAGCATAAGCTTCACTACTAGCATCAACAAACCTGTGTATCTTCCAGTCCTTCTGCGGTATCATCAATGGATTGAAATTCCTAGGAATTGCCATGCCTTTGTGCAACTGAAGGTCGCCGAACCATAGGCTTAGTTCATCCTTGTAGTAACCAGTTTGTCATCCCATGCCAGTCCAAACCTTTTGCAATAGAATTTTAGGTTTTATTAATATTGGACTCAGAAATCCAATAGGGTAATATTTGATCTAAGAAGCAAAGGACACTCCTTTTGATTATCTTAGGAGATATGTTCTGAAGTTCATTTGCTGGTTGGAAGTTGATTAGGAAAAAATATACCCGCATCAACCATCAGCCACAAAATCATTCCCCCAAGTCATTGAAACGTCGGGAGTTGAATGAATTATTGGTTGATGAGTCTATGGTTATGGGGATTTTACACATGATAGTCTTCCCTTTTACCTCAACATAAACCAAACACTTTGGGCATCTCTGCCCTTTCAAAGGGGTGAGTATCGGAGGTAACATCCAGGCTATGCTCCCAGCGGCTTAGCTCCATTCAAGCATTTTTCATGATGGACATTGCAGTCAATCTGAGATCTTGTAACTCTTCAACTGTGTGTACCTCTTCTGAGCTAATGGTTCATGTTCAGGTTGAACATTAGACAGGTGGTATTCAATTACTGCTCCCAAACTCAAAGGACTGCGGTTAACACTGAAAGCGGCATGTCTATGTCTGAATACTTCTGTCTTTTCTCCATTTTGGGAATACCACAGAAAACGCAGATAATCTCTGTCGCCTTCAGTCACTTCAACCTGAAGAAACACTTTCTTAATATCTGCCACACTTCCCAACTTGCCATTTCTTAACATTAGCATAAGGTTGGGAATCATCTCTGAGGTTAGGTCCTTTTCAAGACAGTCATTTAAAGATGGGGATCTATAGACCTTGCTAGAAGCCTCAAAAACAGGACTGATACGCGTAGTCCCACCGGACGATGAGGCAGGTAGAAGGCTTCAGCGTCGTGTTGTTCAGCTGGGACTTTCTCAATTATCCCATCAGCCAACCAGCCTCGGAAAATATCATCATAGTCTTCATAAAGATTAATTTCTCAGTCGTCTGTCCTAATCTCTTCATAGTAATCTCCCGGTTGTCCACAATTCTAGCTTCTTCTACAGTCCACGGGAGGGAAACAACATATCTTCCAGAAACAGAATGTTGGACTGTTTTTAGAAAATGTCGACGCGCCAGTGCATATCTATCTGTTTAACTTCAATAGGATCCATAATGCCAAGAAGATCGAGATTCCACAGATTGGTTATACTGTTCTTTGAAATTGTCATTGTTGTAACATAACCTAGTGAAACGTCAGTACCTAGCTAGCTAGATTGAAGTCAATCCAAAATGCGTCTGCGACAGTCAAGCCATTTGACAACACACAAGATTTCATCATGAAAAAAGATCCAACACATCACATCCTAGAAGTATTCCATCCTCTCCAATATCAGGAACCCAGATATTGCAGGCTTTGGGTACTTTCTTCCACGGCCCGCAGCTTAATCTTGGTAGGTTACTACAGATTTTCCGTTGGTGATAAAGTTTGGTGGCCATTTTAAAATTCCCGGAAGCATGACCTAAGGTGACTTTGTAGCATTCTTGGTGTACACTTTCACTAGTATGGCCTCCAAACACCAATTTAAGCGATTTCTGGCCAATGGGAGATAGTCCGAGATTCTGGGCCATTTTAAACAAAATATAGGATCATTGTGAAACTGTGTCAAGGAAGGCACCCACTACTTTCACTGAGGTCACACCTTCAACCTTGCACAAGAAGTCTGATATCATTTCCAAGAATACATCAATCTGTGTTCCTAAGTTCAACAAGGAGTAACATGTGCTCGAGGAGCATGAACTCATGGAATTCATGTAATCTTTACACAAGGGGATAAGAAACAACAACAGGGAGTAACATGTAGCCATTTTGAAACATGTCACCTCAGGACAAAGTGGTTAAGGTGCTCCAGGAGCATGAACTCATGGAATTCATGTAATCTTTACACAAGGGGATAAGAAACAACAACAGGGAGTAACATGTAGCCATTTTGAAACATGTCACCTCAGGACAAAGTGGTTAAGATGAGCAGAATCACAACTCAATGACTTTTTGGAAATTTATTGAAATAGTATACACACTGTTCCCTTAAGTAGAAGTATGGGAGGGTCTGCTGGTAGAAATTAAATAAATAATTGGAGCACAACAATATATCTACAACTGGGGAGGAATAAATTACAAGCAGAGAATAAGTACCAGTCCTTAATGCTATCAGCAAAAATAAGCCTTACAGGCTACCAATGTAAAATCTTCGGGTCTCTTTCAAAGTGAGATTTTCAACAACATCCAAAAATAAAAACTTTGTGGTATATAGAGAGTAACTGCACATTTTATTGCATGATGAAGGAGAGAAAGTAAGGTTTCCTATAAAGCTTCTATCATATTACATTGGAGGGAGGAAGGAGCAAACACTAAAATTTCCAATTTTTATACAATAATTATATATACTTAAAAAAAGCACAATGACAATCAATAGATTAAAAAAAAAAAAAAATAAATAAATAGTAATAAATAAAATTCATAAAGCGCTATTTAACATTACTTAAAAAAAAAAAAACTAGAAAGGGATGGTCAAAAAAAAATTTTTTTTTTACAAAATGAAAAAAAAAAAAAAAAAAAAGAATTATTTGTATACTACACAAAAAATACAAAAAAATATGTAGAATGATGAAGTGTTTCCTCTTTTTTTTTTTTTTTTTAATTTATTCTTTTACACAAATTACACCTTTAGAAAAATATGTACACACAGATTTGCATAAAAAAGTATATATATATATCTTCTGGTATAAAATCTTCATGAAGAGAATGGTATTGTTGTAGGAGGGAGACAAATATGTACATACAAGAATACGTCGGCTGTGGTTAGATTACAAAAAGTTTTGGCATTGTTTTTGGAGAAAAAAAGTGCAAGATGTCATCAATTGAAGCTTTATTACCAATACAGGTAATCATCTTTGCACCAAGAAAAAAAATCTATCTGTATGGATTTGTTGTATTTACAAAGCAATTATCACAGCTGTCATTTATATATATAAGTATGGTCATGCGACGGCATCTTGAAAAATTCTGACATATCTCATTGTATAGGAACAACTAAATGGTTTTTCCTTTTGGTGGGACTTCACTATACACGGAAGCTGTCAAAACAAAGAAAGTGAATTTGCTTTACAAATGAGGCAATGGCACTTGTGCGTGATTAGTCAATGATCCAATGTTACAAATTTGTGCATTGCTTTGAAATTTTAGAATGTCCAAGATGCCTGATGAAGTGCCATGAGAAGGATGTATGTTCCCCACTATGGCACTGCTAACTCGAGATCAAAAATGACGCCAATGTCATGGCTAAATGGCCAGCCCTAATGCAATTTGTTTCAATGCCATCTTGTCACAACATACCAACTGAGAAGTACACAACCTAATTTGACCCAATATACAACTGCTCTGTGATATATAAGTTCCCTACAGGAGCTATTTGTACCATCAGTATGTATGTAGGTTGGAGCAGCACCACCATTATGAAAAATATAGCCCAGCCAGTTTTGTCCCTCAAAAAATGAAGACTTTTAGAAAAATTGAAATAAACCAGAAAGTGTATCTCTATATATTAAAAAACCTTTCAAATAAGTTAGTTATTCCACAGGCGGACTAGAGGAGAGAAGGCACTAGGACTCGCAACGCTCCGTCTTGCCCATGGAGCTGGTGAGGATTCGCTCAGCTCCTCCGGAGGTGGTAGCAGTGTAGACATAGTTGCCATGGACAATGGCCAGGCCAGGCTTGCTCTCCTCGTGGTCCATGGCTGTGCTGGGAGACGTAGGCTGAGAGGACTCAGGCAGGAAGGGAATGGCCCCGCCACACAGCTCAGACCAGATCCCCTTCTACACCCGCCCAGTTGCAGCCAGGAGGATTGAAGGAACAAGGCTCCCACCCACCTGGAGCTCCAGGTCCGAGAGAGAGTCCAGGGTAGCCATGCCGTCCAGCGGAGGGTTGGCAGTGACAGCGGGGGCAGGAGTCTGGTCATCCAGGTCGTCGCTGCTGCTCTGGTCCTCCGCGCTGACATCCCCCTTGTCATACAGGTGCTTCAGCTGGCCTTTCTCCAGCAGGGGCAGCCGCTCTGCACATGCCACCACTCAACAACCACCAAGACACTGGGGAAAAGTGAGTGTTAAATAATTGAATCATTAACTATTTCTCTTTAAAATCAGTATTAAATCAGAGGTTTACTGTACTTAAAACTGCACACTGTTGTAAACCTCGCTGAATTAGGCTAATTGATGGCAAAGTTATAGGTTTTTCTACAACTCTCCAACAAATGCTTTGGGTCCTTCCGATCAAATGCCCTCTCTAATTGACTATTTGTTGGGAATATAGGACTTACTCTACACAACTTCAGGTTTAGTTACAATAGAAGTTACAGAGATCTGTTTGTCTACACTAGTAGACTACTCCTTTATTTTATCCCTCTTTTTATGATTATTATATACTACTACCATTGACTTGTGTATATTGACTTGTGGGCTTATAAGATGTTACACAATTTGTTACTTTAAACCCAAAAAATAGATTATTTTCTTTCCCAAAATGTGAGCAGGCAATTAATTTATTTAAATAGTGATAAGGCACGATTTAGATTATAGGTTAAAAACACAAGGTAAGAAGACCAAATCCAAATAAATACATAGTAAGCCATTTCTGTAACAGCATTGTTAGCATCGTCAGACAAAGGTACAGAATAATATCTTTCAGTACTTATATTCAGTGCTTTTGTCTGATGATGGTAACAACGCTGTGACAGAAACATCACACACTATTTAAATGGTCTTATTACCTTATGTTTTTATTTAAATATAAAAACTCAAAGTGTGTAGTGTTAAGCAAGGTCAACCCAACATCCATTCTCCAAGTCACCACCATGTACCTGGATTGGCCATGCTCCTACGGATGGCTCCAGGATCCTTGGACGTACACTTGTGGAGCTCCTCATCCAGCTTGTCCACCTTGGCTGGGTTCATGGCCCACAGGCAGCGCTTGCGCTGGCTCCCCTCACACACCGGCTGCTCCACCTTCTCAAATGACTTGTTCAGGCTGAGGTTGTGCCTTACACTGTTCTGTACCACACAGCCATTTCACCACAAGTCCATAGGTTCCCTAAACACCTCTAAGCTGCTTTCCTTAGTAAACACAAGGTATATATGAAAGCTAATCTAATACAATAGTACAGTAAGACCTCCATGAAAGGACACTCACGCTAGAAGACAGCTCTCTACCAAGGACAGTTTTCATTTGCAAAATTACAATTTTTTACAATTTAGCAACTCTCCCGTAAGAGGACACCTGTCCATAAAGGACATTTTGGCTCTGCAACTAGATGTCCTTTATGGGCAGGTGTCCTCTTACCGGAGAGTTGCTAAATTGTAAAAAACTAAGAATCTTGATCTCTTCTATGCTCTGAAATTTCCGACCCTTTAACTTTTTTTTGAGCTTTCCAAAAAGGAAGAAGTCGCAGGGGGCCAAATCGGGACTGTAGGGGGGATGGGGGAACACAGAGGTTGAGTGGTCCTGCAGGAACTTCGAGATTTTGAGGGCTGTGTGCGCCGGCGCGTTATCGTGGTGGAGGATCCACGACTTGCTCCTCCACAGCTCCGGCCGTTTCTGCCTGATCGCTTCCCTCAATCGCCTCAAAACTCCCAGGTAGGAGTCAGCAGTTATTGTAGAGCCTTGTTGTTGAAATTCATGATGAACGATGCCCCGTAGTCGAAGAACACCGTCAACATGACCTGGGAGCCTTCCTCGCCTTCTTTGATCTCGGCTCATTTTTGAAGCGCCACTCCGATGCCTGTTGGGTAGTTTCCGAATCAAAGCCGTAAATCCATGTTTCATCTCCAGTAATGACCCACTTCAGCAATTCGGGGTCGTCGGTTGTCGCTTCGAGATTGAGACTGGCCGTTTCTTTCCGGGCGTTCTTTTGATCAAAAGTCAAATCTTTGGGAACGAGAACGCGGCGTTGAGTCTTCTCACTCCCAACTAGATGTCCTTTACAGGGAGGTTCTACTGTAGTAGAGAGGTCTGGAGATTAATTTGGCGAAACCAATAATCACCACTGATTAGCCAAGCTATTCATTCAATAATTTTTATCATTGCAGTAAGGTCTGTAGAGACAATATAATATTAGAGATTTATGTAAAAAGAAACACATTGCTAAAAATAATTCTTACAAATATTCTCGTTAGATGGCAATGGAATTTCTAAATATACATATAGGTATCATATGATCGATAAGTTCCCATAGTAAAACATTTCACTTGTTCCAAAAATATTACATTATTATTTTTAAAATGATGAGAACATAGAACACAGGAAAATAGATAATTAGTCAACTCCCCATTTACAAATATAACAGGGTTTCTATGAAAAATATTTTGCTACAATATAGCTAGCTATATGCTACATCAAAATTGTATACTATAAGTTCCATTAATTTTATGTCATTTATGATTAAGTACAATTGGATTATTGATTAGAAACACAAGATAATAGGACGAAATACAAATATAGTAGAGCCTCCATGAGAGGACACCTCTCTATAAAGGACAGTTTTCATCGCCAAAATTACCAGTTTTACTAACTAGTAACTCTGGTAAGAGGACACCTCTTCCTAAAGGACACTTTGGCTGTGCAATTAGGTGTCCTTTACAGGGAGATTCTATGTAAGTAGTCTGTGACATTTGAGTAACAGCGTTGTTATTTATACTCCACACACTATTCATTTATTCGGTCTTTGACATGAACACAAGGTAATAACACATTCACAGGCCAACTGAATTTTCAACTAATGATACTTCAAAAAGATTTCAATCTTTAGTTTGCTTTTTATTTTAGTAAGTGACATAAACACAAAGATTGAAATCTTTTTAAAGTATCATTCGTTGAAAATTCAGTTGGCCTGTAAAATAGTTAACACTTTGCTTGCTGAGTTTTTAATAAAAATGCCTATCGCAATGCATATTTTTACTTTAATTATCAAATTACATGGCAATGATTGCATTATTAAACTGCGGCACTGTTCAACCACTTTAAAACATATGGCTAGAGAATATAATATATGGTATTAACTTTTTTTTGGTTTATTCCTAGAACACATGGTACAGGCCATTATAATCATCGTGGGTAGAAGTAGGTGACTGCTTTTACTGTAAGTGAACCACATGTCTACATATGTGAAAAGCAGTTAAACTTTGCATTTACAAATGTGCCAGAGCCCTGTTTGGTTGCTTGCACTCACTGGTAGGGGTTGGACTTTTGCAAGAATCTGGGCTATTGGAGCATTTTTTTTTTTTTTTTAATTAGTAAAAAAGTGCCC
This sequence comes from Cordylochernes scorpioides, assembly GCA_030710605.1. Classification (NCBI taxonomy): domain Eukaryota; kingdom Metazoa; phylum Arthropoda; class Arachnida; order Pseudoscorpiones; family Chernetidae; genus Cordylochernes; species Cordylochernes scorpioides. Next base: position 11,072,282 of record CP092884.1, read on the forward strand.
AATGTGGGATTCGATCCCGGGTTGTTGAGGTCAAAAACCAACAGTTTTAGACCAGGGGTCGGCAAATTGCGGCTCACAAGCCACATGCGGCTCTTTGGATGTGAAGTTGTGGCTCTTTATATAATTCCATACGTAAATATTATTTATTAGAGTACTATTTATTGTTGGCAAGAAAAAAAATTTGTGACTCTTTAAAAACTTGGTAAATTTTAATTTTTAGCTCTTCCGACTCAAAAGATTACCGACCTCTGATTTAGACCATCTTTCCACCAACCCTCATTAAAATAATGTAAAATGATATTAATGAAAAAGGTCATGGGTTTATTTTTATAAAATAAATAAAAGCTTCCAGGGCTTCTTGTTCAAATTTTTATATATTTATAAGGGGTTTAATTGTAACTGAGAAATATGACACCAAGAAGAGAGATGACCACAAACATCACCTCAATAACAATCCAGGTGGTAAGATCAGTACTTACCTTCCAGCCATTTGGAGCAGTCTTGAAATATGGGAAGTTGTCACTGAAACACACATGAGAACCTAAGTATTTATTTTTATAAAAGTATATAGTTTTAAAATATTGCTTTTAGTTATGTACATATGTATACAGTAGTTGATCAAATTACGTAACCCTTTATAAATCTTTACTAGAACATGTCTCCACTCCTTCCCAAATAAGCAGCAGTCATGCTATTGAAACTGGCAGACTCAACATTGATATCTTACCTTTCTTTTTTATTTTGTTTAAAAAAATTAAATCTCATCATTTTATAGGGAAAGAGATTACAGTAGAACCTCCTTCTAAAAGACACCTAATTGCAGAGCCAAAGTGTTCTTTAGAGTTGCTAAATAGTAAAAATGGCAATTTTACAAATGAAAACTGTCCTTTGTGGAGAGGTGTCTACTTAGGTTAGACTACATCTCAGAGTATTCATCTATTACAACTGATAAATTTATCTAGGCCAAAATACTAAACTTGTTTATACATGCGCCTTTTATTGTATGGTGTGATGAGAGAGAAGCAGGGTTAAAATCAATAACTAATAAAACATACATATAAACCGGATATTAATCAAGCAAATGCTACAGGTTTCTGGAATTTCTTTTATCTTTATTAAACGTATCCTTGAGTTTATACAAGAAAATAAGACCTAATCCAAATAATTTAATAGTGTGTGACAATGTTGTTGCCGAAACGTCACACACTATTAAATTATTTGGATTAGGTCTTATTTTCTTGTATGTATAATCTATAATCCAAACAGTAATCTCAAGTTTTCAGGTATCTCTGCCCTTCTACAGGAGTACTTAGAAACATAAACTCTGTTAAGACTTCTTAATGCGGTTAATATGTTTCTATGTACTTCTTTAGAAGGACAGAGATGCCTGAAAACTCGAGATTACGTTCAATAAAGATAAAGAAACTCATCTCCATACACCTGTAGCATTTGTTTGATTAATATCCAAGGAGATTTAAATCATATTGACATTTCTGAAAAAGCAATACAACCTCCTTTATAACAGCAATCTGGTTATAAAATCTTGGTTCCAATTGTTGCAGATTTTACTTCAATAACTAGATATTTGATCTGAGTAGACAAACCTCATCCTAGATGTTCTTGACAGTATTTGCCACACAGTTCAACAAGCTCATTAATATAATTGACAATGTCATTGACCTCTTCTATCACACTGTGGTCTTGGGGGAATATTTTGGTGTTATGATTCTGATGACAACATATTGAATTTCTATCATCGCTATTACATGAGAGGACACTCATGCTAGAGGACACCTCTCTATAAAGGACAGTTTTCATCCCCAAAATGAGCATTCATTACAATTTAGCAACTCTCCAGTAACAGGACACCTCTCCCTAAAGGACACTTAGGCTCTGCAACTAGATGTCCTTTACAGAGAGTATCTACTGTATTACTAAAAATACACCTTTGCTAAAAATATATATTGGTTGGCCAACCATTATTCATTTGGGCTAAGGAAGGTTCTTCAATTCAAATTAAAAATACTTTGGCCAGTAAAACTTTTTTAATAAAAAATATTTACTGGCCGAAGTATCTTCAATTTGAAGAACTATGAATTCCGGGGCCAGGCAGTCTCTTACTTTACGATAAGGAAGGTTGTTCGTCTAGTTAAAGCAAAATCAAAAATAACTTTTTTAAAGTTTAATGATGCCTCTAAAACCTTGAGAACCTGTAAATCTTCCAATTCTTAATTAGATTTGTTAACCACTGCTACATGACAACCACATTTGTGGCTTGACATTGGTCTTGTAATTCTTATCTATAATCATAGGAACCTCATGATCTTAATATTCTGCCTATTTTTTTATTGGTAACAGACACCAAATTATTATTTTTTAAATTACCTGTAAATGAAATCAACTTTTGTCCAAGACTGTGTGTGCAACATTTCAACATATTTAAAATAGTTTTATTCACAGAACCTTTATATAGATTTGAGCAGAGAAGATGTGGAACACCTATATTCTTTACATTGCCAATCAATGCTTATACAAATTCAGAGCCAAAGTATTATCCATTTCTCAATCATCAGTGATTTGGCTTACATTAAAAATGAGCAATTTTCTTATCCCTGGAATTAATATTTTATTGTAAACACAATGGACCTTAATTTGACACATTTAAACATTTTTATATTTGAAAAAGTAGAAAAATATATTTTTTGTTGTAGCATTATATGAATTTTACAATACCCAATTTACAGGTGTTAGCTAAAACAAGGACAACTTGAGGTTGACGCCTAAATTGCTTCCATCACTTTTTGCACAGGACCAACCCAGCAGTAGGTGCAAGTATCCAAAGTTCTGTAGCTTCTACATATGGATACTCGTACATACAGAGTCTGATTGTAGCAAACTCTAGCCACCATGGTCGTCACAGATGTTAACATACATACTTAGGACAATAAACTGCAACAATCAGCATTTATTTATTTATTTTTTTTTTGCCTAAATTCCAAACCATAGCTTCAGACATAGAACATAATAAGACCAAATCCAAATGAACTTTTCAAGAGATTTTGAGTGGCCTAGCCCAGCTACCAGGGAATTTGTAAAAAGGAGTATACGGCTGTCCCCCTTTTAGCTACAAAGATAAACTTGCAAAATTCTTTGCAAATAAAAAAATATATACAGTAAAACCCCGCTAATACGAACCCCGGTTATATCGAACCTTCCCTTATAATGAACCTAAGGCGATTTCCAATTCCATTCCATTGAAAATACCATTGTTATAACGAACTTCACGATTTTTAATATAACAAACTACCCCTATAACGAATCTATTTTCGGTCCCAAAATAATAAAATATATTTAAAATACTATGCTTATAACAAACATAAAATTGTATTAAAAAAAAAAAATTGAGACAACAAAATTTTGAGTATGTTTCAGCTCACGGATCGCGATTTCAAAACAATAGATTTAGCGACATTATTTGTTTTGATTTACATTCTATTTTTGCTGTATGTTGTATAAATTTTTACACATACTTTTTATTAAATAGAATATCTTTGCATCCATTAAATTTGGAATAGAAAAAATGCAAATGGCTTCCAAAATGAAGAAAACAAAGACATTCTAAAAACAAAGACGTTATTACTAGAGGGGGGGGAAGGCCATTTCCAAACTTTTCAAAGTGAAACAACTCGGGCAAAATTTCAGAACATGTTAAAATAAGAAAATATAACTTTTATATTATAAGATATAACAAAAGAAGGCTATTAAAAATTGTTACAAAGAGGAATCAACCTCAACTTTTTCCACGATTGCGATCGTACGTGTTTAGGGCTAAAAAAAAAAAAAAAAAAAAGTCCATCACGGGCCCGTGATGAAACAAAAATTATTTTTATGCCATGAACTATGGTGATTTTAGAGACAGCAATTTTTTGCATGACAATAAAAAAAAAAAAAAAAAAAAAAACGAAATCTAGACTTAAGAATATGTGGAAACATGAAATGGAAGAAAACACTAACTTTATTTGAATGGTGCAATGCTTGAAGAGTGCTTTGAAGCAACAAGGTATTAGAGCCATTTTTCCAAGTAAACATTGTATAATATAATGTGATAAAGATGTTTTAAAATAATTTTATATCTTTGAATATATATTTAATAAAACTTTGCTTAGGATTTGTCTTGATTTTAAAATTAGACATAGAGGTACATGTATGTAAATGATAAGAAGAACCTATCATCTAATGATTTCTTTTATTATTCAGTATTAATGTAAGGAAATTGGTCAATTATGGGAATTAAAACAAAGTGACCACTATTAAGAGGCAGCCTCTTCCAATGTGTATGGCTGTCCTTTAATTATACGGTCTAAAATTTTTGAAAAGTAAAAAAAAAAAAAAAGTCAAACCGTGGCAATAGTGAACCAAAAGCTCTGTCCCATTGGGGTTCACTATAGAGGGGTTTTACTGTATATATAAAAATGGTGGTACTTATCCCAAAACATCATGATAATCATGGTAAATAGAAGTTGACTGCTTTTACTGTAAGTGCACAGCATGTCCACACATGTGAAAAGCAGTTCAACTCTTGCATTTACAAGTATGCCAGTTTGGTTACTTGCACTAGCTGGTAGGGTTGGACTCAATATTATGTTCATAAAATAATGAATATTTTGCTACAATATAAACACGCTCAATACCCATGAACCCATCATTCATTACTATATAATATTTTATTTACAAAACAATGTCCTACAAATATGGCTATAGATGAAGCACTGATTTTCTTGGGGCAATGTGAAACCTACCAACTCTAAGTCCCCCATCTTGAGGTGAAGAATCAGATTTCACTGCAGATCTCTAAAAGAATTTAAATTCTATGAGGGATCATCTAGAAGTGATTCCTTCATTATGATAGAAATTGCCTTAAATTTGGCTTTTTTTTCAGTAAAACTGATTACTTTAAATAAATATACAATAGAACCTCCCTGTAAAGGACACCTAATTGCAGAGCCAAAGTGTCGTTTAGGGGGTGGAGTCCTTTTACCAGAGAGTTGCTAAATAATAAAAATGGTAATTTTGCAAATGTAAACTGTCCTTTGTAGAGAGGTGTCCTGTAGCACCAGTGTCCTCTAATGGAGGTTCTACTGTCTTCTTCTTTTCTTATCTCGGTTCTACTGTATCAGTTGATACATGGCACAATAATTATATTAAGCTGAAATATCAGGCTCCTGGGATAAGCTCCTTTTTTAAAAATTTCTATTCCCAAATCTCTCTCTAGCTTTTGAGCATGGAAGCCCTTCTACTGAGAAAAGCACAATACAATTTGTCATTATATCCTATTTTTCTCCTGTAGAAGGGCTTCTGTGCCTGAAAGCTTGAGAGAGATTTGTGAATAAAAATGTTAAAAAGAACCTATCCCTGGAGGCTTGATATTTCACCTTAATATATTGATACAAGGGATTATTTTATCAAACAATAATTATAATGTGAAATAATAGTACAAATGTAACATTGTACTGGGATAAGGTGCATAAATTAAGAAAATGGCATCTCCTTATCGTGCAACTGAAAGTTGCTAATGGCTTGCGCCATCTGGAGATGCCTTTTTCTTAATAATTATAATGTAAATTTTTTTCCCAGGAATGAATTTATTGAAATTGTATGTGTGATATGGTACAATTTGGATGATAGATTATAAACAAAAGGTAAAAAAGACCAAATAACAATTATTGAGATACTTGATAAACATTTCAAAATATTTTATATTTTGTCTTTTTACCTTTTATTTCTATCACAATATTGTAATACAGTAGAACCTCCCTTTAGCGGACATCCTGCTAGCGAACACCTCTAAAAAGGTTTTCATTTGCAAAATTACCATTTTTACAATTTAGCAACTCTCTGGTAAGAGGACACCTCTCTCTAAAGGGCAGTTTGGCTCTGCAATTAGGTGTCCTTTGCAGAGAGGTTCTACTGTACTAAATATTCTATGATGCGAAGGAAAAAAAAAGTATTAAAAGGCATATTTGTGTATACAGTTAAACCTGTCTATAGCACCCCCTCTAAATAGCGCCTTCCTCTCTATAGCGCCCAATTTTAGACATTAAAATGTAAAATCATAAATCATGAAATTAATAATTTGTTTATATTCCAACAATGGTTGTTTATATAACAATGAGAAATAATTGATATTAAGAAGAGAAATAATGATCATTTCAACATTAATTTATAATTTGATGTTATTGGCTTCTGCTGTCACCCTTTCCAAGGTAACTATTTTTATAAGGCTTGCTTGCTGCCAATTAATGAATTTAGAAAAAAGTTGTCTATTTAAAAATGAATGACGGAGAAACCAAAAATGCCAGCTGTTCATTATAATCCTATAATATTACTAAAGGGTAGATTTTTGGATGCTGCACTTTTTTTTGGCAACCTCAATTTTAAAAACAAAAATCTAAAAAAAACTTCCATTAAAAGAAATTTTATCCATTTGATTTTGCAGGTGCTTTTTATCAGATTGGGAATACAGTAGAACCTCCATGATAGGACACTCATGTTAGAGAACACCTCTCAATAAAGGACAGTTTTCATTGTCAAAATTACCATTTTTACTATAACACATTATTGACTGTATTGACTCATCCATTGATGAGCTCTACTCTTCCCTGGCAGACACCATCAACAAGCTCTACAAGCTTGATACCTTAATATTACCCTGTAAGGGCTCCTAATCCAGCAATACAGGATGAGCAGCATTTGTACTCCATGTTAAGAGCAGCTGCATATGGCGTCTGTTCCTCTTATCAGAGGCGGCCATTTCTTTTGGAGCTAAGTCAGCCTGCCACTGAGTAGTGCTCCCAGTCTTAATGACAAAGGCAGACGCATTCTACTTCACCCAGTACCCTAATGTGATTGAGTGGAGATAAGAAAGAAGAAGAGACAATTTACCATGTTATACACTTGGCATTATTTGATATTTACTTTCACACATTATATTTGTTTGTTTCTATTTGACTCATACAGTAGAACATCCATGAAAGGACACTTGTGCTAGAGGACACCTCTCTACACATGACAGTTTTCATTTGCAAAATTATCATTTTTACTAATTATTGAACAAATTATATTGAAACTGTATTGACTCATCTATTGATGAGCTCTACTCATCCCCGGCAGACACCATCAAAAGTCTCAAGCTTTACAAGCTTGATACCCTGATATGATTGAGTGAAGATAAGAAAGAAGAAGACTAATTAGAAACTCTCTGGTAAGAGGACCCTTCTCCCTAAAGGACACTTTGGTTTTGCAATTAGGTGTCTTTTACAGGGAGGTTCTAGTGTATCACAACTTCTTAGCAACAAAATGATTAAAACAATCAAGAAAATACAGTAGAACTACCTCCTTGTAAAGGACACCTAATTGCAGAGCCAAAGTGTTCTTTAGGGAGAGGTGTCCTCTTACCGGGAGAGTTGCTAAATAGTAAAAATGAAAACTGTTGTTTGTAGAGAGGTGTCCTCTAGCATGAGTGTCCTTTCATGGAGGTTCTATTGTATATGAGAAAACTTTATTTTTATAAGTTTATTTAATTTAGGTACAATTTGGATTGCAGATTATAAATACAAGGTAATAAGACCAAATAAATAAATAATATGCGACGTTTTGGTAATATTGTTGTTACCATCTTCAGATACTATTTATATGCAGTTAAACCTGTCTATGATGCACTAGCGCGCCATCTGTTATCAAAATTCGAAACTATTTTAAAAACGTAGGATTCTTTTTGAAATTAAACAATTTCTACTGCCCTTACTGCATTAATTTTTCCATTGCAGTAATGGCAGTAGAAATTGTTTAATTTCAAAAAGAATCTTACGCCTTTAAAATAGTTTTGATACCTGTCTATAGCGCCTTCCTCTCTATAGCGCCCGATTTTAAACATTAAAATGTAAACATTTCACATTAAAAGTGACCTGTCTATAGCACTCTCTCTCTATAGCACCCTATATTGGCGAGTCCCAAGAGGGGGCGCTATAGACAGGTTTAACTGTATACAGATTTGATCTGGGGGGTCGGTGGAAGGCTGGTTAAACCGTTTGGTTTACGACCACTACGACCCGGGTTCGATCCCCGCATTGGACACTTTTTTCTTATTAAAAAAAAAAAAAAAAAAAAATGCTCCAATGGCCCCCCGATTCTTGCAAAAGTCTAACCCCACCAGCGAGTGCAAGTAACCAAACGGGGCTCTGGCACATTTGTAAGTGCAAAGTCGAACTGCTTTCACATGTGTAGACATGTGGTGCGCTTACAGTAAAAAGCAGTCGCTAACTACCCACCATGATTATCATGGCCTGTACCACGTGTACTAGGGATAAGCAAAAAAAAAAAAAGATTTGATCTTATTACCTTGTGTTTATAGATGGCATGTTATTACCTTAGAATTGATTATCTTATATGTAGATTTTATCATTTATATGATATGTAAACATGATAAGGCACAATTTGGATTATTGATTATAATCACAAGGTAATAAGAAGAAATCCAAATAAATAGTGCGTGATATTTCGGTAACAGCGTTGTTACCGAAATATCACACACTATTTATTTATTTGGTCTTATTACCTTGTATATGTTGTACAGGTACAAACCATTGAAACAATTAGATGAACTTCAAAAACTCAATAGAAATCAACAAACAGCTTTATCAAGACTAAGAAGTGACCATATAAAAACCTTAAAATTTCAAAATGGACAAAAAACCTTCAATAACTGCTTGAAATGCAATAGTGCGGAAGCTTCTCCGGAACATATCTTATCATGCTCAGAACTGACAATAGAGGACCTATTTTCCAGGCCTATAACTACCATCGCAAATTTGGAGAGGAGTGGACTTCAGGACTTGGTTTAACCATGGATATAAGCACCACCTTGTATATGTAAACATGTTTATTCACAGAAATTTTCATGGATTTTTGGCAACAACTAGAGCTATTGAGAACTCAAGCTGTTTGTGTGACAAGGAAACACCGAGACACTTGCTGTTGGAATGTCCACTTTTCTATAGCGCTGTTAGACAACAGACAGTTACTGATGTTGTAGATCTGTATGAATTTGTAAATAGCAGAGAGAATTGTCTGAGATTTAATCACTTTTGTAAATATATTGTATAGCAAAGTATATTTATTATTTTACACTAGTGTATTAACAGAGTACAGTTAAACCTGTCTATAGAGCCCCCTCTAAATAGCGCCTTCCACTCTATAGCGCCCAATCATAAATACGTAGTACGATGCGATTTACATTAAAAGTGACCTGTCTTTAGCACCCTATTTTGGTGAGTCCCAAGAGGGGGCACTATAGACAGGTTTAACTGTATATTTTTTTAATGTTTATATTTTGCTACTCTGTAAACTTCCTTCATTCCTTATCTTTTGTTTATCCTTCATAGTTTGTTCTTGCCTTAAATAAATCGCTGTCTCATCTTGAAGTTTGTCTTCCCTAATTTTCCACGTGGCAATATTTATGACTATCTGTCTGACTTGAAAAAATCAGGTTCCTTGTTTCTCTTTGTATAGTGATCTATATATTATTCCAAGGCAGTAACACGCTCTCTACATACAGTAGAACCTCCCTTTAGCAGACATCTCTCTACAAAGGACAGTTTTCATTTACAAAATTACCATTTTTACTGATAAGGCACAATTTGGATTATTCTATATACAGTTACGAGCGTCATGCATTCTTCATCTCTGTCACAGTTTGCTTTTTTTTTGGAATGGCGCTCTCCTATTGGTTCGCTACGATGGCGCCGCCACTGCGCGAGACACTTTGCCCCCCCCCCCCACTCGCTTTTTGGTTTTTGTAACTATTGTGTTGGAGCGGGTCACTCCTTAAATAAATGCATATATTAGTTAATAACTAAATGGAATCCTCTCTTTCTTTTTCCCAGTAAGAGACGCCTACGGAAGCCAACAGTACATAGACAGATAAAGTACATAGGCTATAGTTATTAACTAATATATGCATTTATTTAAGGCGCCAATTTATAATTGTAACAAATAGTATTTGAATAAAAACATTCAATCGGGTAAAACACGGGCGTTAATGATCCAACAGGTCCACGTGTCTAAATTAAAACACGGGCGTTGCCTGGGTCATTCGGCTAGTAGATTATAAACACAAGGTAATAAGACCAAATCCAAATAAATAAATAGTATGTTTTATAGATTATAAAAATAAGGTAATAAGACCAAATACAAACCATTTATTTATTTGGTTTTATTACCTTATGTTTATAATCTATAGTACACACTATTTATTTGGATTTGGTCTTATTAACTTGTGTACCATTTTTACTATTTAGCAACTCTCCAGTAAGAGGACAGCTCTCCCTAGATGACACTTTGGCTCTGCAATTAGATGTCCTTTAAAGGGGAAGGGGTTCTACAGTATTACTAATTCTTTGAACAAAACTTACTTTAGTACCCTCCAGGAATCCAGTTTACATCAAGAGAGAGTGTACATAACTTTTAAATATGAATTGCTCGTGCTAGAGGACACCTCTCCACAAAGGACAGTTTTCATTTGCAAAATTATCATTTTTACTATTTAGCAATTCTCTGGTAAGATGACACCTCTCCCTAAAGAACACTTTGGCTCTGAAATTAGGTGTTGTCCTTTATAGGATTTACTGTATATATAACAAATGAAAACATTGAGATGCAAGTGTTTCTTTCACAAATAAATCAAAATTCTACTGTCCTTACTTAGTAACAGTAACAAGACACTAACAAGATTTAGAACAGGCCATCTCAAGCCATTGAAGATAGAAAATAACAACAAAATCTACCCCACTTGCCCAAAATGTAGCTTGGCACCTGCAGCTCCAGAACACATTCTGGCTTGCATTAGATGTACTAAACAGGACAGCCGCTTATCATCAAACAGCTTGAGGAGAAAGAACTCATGGAATTTGTGTAATCTTTACACAAGGGGATAAGAAACAACAACAGAACAGGCCATCTCAAGCCATTGAAGATAGAAAATAACAACAAAATCTACCCTACTTGCCCAAAATGTAGCTTGGCACCTGTATCTCCAGAATACATTTTGGTTTGTATTAGATGTACTAAACAGGACCTTTGGGAGAGGCTGCTGTTTATTGTAAAACAGGTCGAGGAGAATGAACTCATGGAATCCTTGTAATCTTTGTACAAGGGGATAAGAAACAACAACAGGACAGTAATAGTAGTAAAGACAGTTAAACTTTGATTTACTTGTTAAAGTAACACTTGTCTTAATGTTTTTATTTGTTATATACACCTATCCCCCGATTTACACGGTAGATACGTTCCTGAGAAAAACGTGTAAATCGGGGGATTGGTGTACACAGAAATAAAATGCATTGACAGGTTAAAATATGTAGTCAGCACATAAGCTCGGGATTCCTCGTGAGATGTGTAGACAGCGCATGTGTTCAATCACAGTAGCATTTAGTATAGTGCGATAAAAAAAAAAAAAAAAACTTATTTGGAAAACCGTGTAAAAGCGAAAACGTGTAAAACAAGTACCATGTAAATCGGGGGATAGGTGTATAGTGATTTATAAATATATGTTTAACAATTGTAAATTGACACAATTATTCATAGCTGGGATATCACATTTTGTTTGTTGAAATTAATAAATAAAGCATATACAGTTTGCAATAAAAAAAATTTCTTGTTTTAAAATATATTACCTTCTAAAACCTTTATTTCAGTTAAACAACTATGGTAAAAATGATAAGGCACAATTTGGATTATAAACACAAGGTAATAAAACCAAATTCAAATAAATAGTGTGTGATGTTTCGGTAACAGCCTTGTTACCATCTTCAGACAAAAGTACTGAATGAGAAATTTTACCACAGTATGTTTGAACAGTAACTATTTCTTCTTCTTTATCTCCACTCAATCATATTAAGGTGTCTGGCGGGGAAGAGTAGAGATCATCAATGGATGAGTCAATACAGAGTTACTATTTGATTACAGTAAACTTGATAACAGTAACTATTTAAAACATGCTGTGGTAAAATTTCTCATTAAGTACTTTTGTCTAAAGATGGTAATAACGCTGTTACCGAAATGTCACACACTATTTATTTGGTCTTATTACCTTGTGTTTATAACTGGTAAAAATGTAAAAATATATAAAAAGGTACTTACGTCATGAAGGTGTAGATTTCGTTGACAGGAAGACTTCCAGTCTTGCTATTCTTCAGTGCCATTGCTATAAGGCAGCTGTAGGAATACGCTGGCTTTGGGTATACCTTCTCAACTTTGGATGTGTCACTGTTTTGGTTATGGGATTTGGCATTTTTAGTTTTAGGTTTTGGTGATGATTCATTGATAATGACAGGCTGCTGAATTTGAACAACTGATTGAGTCTTTGATGTTATTTGAACATTTTGTGATCCCTTATTTTGACTGGAGGATTGGATGGTTACAATTTCACTTGATGGAAAAACATTACTTGTCACCAAAGAATTTGAAATTTTCGATTTATTTACATTACTATTATTCTTTGATTGTGGTGAGTTTGTTTCTAATTTTAATGAGTTTGAAAATCCCAATTGGGTTGATGAAAGATTTGTTGGTATACCAGTTGTAGGATTTACAAATAAATTACCAATGCCATCACTATCAAAACTTATTAAATGATTTTTAGTGAGCCAGCTACTTTGATCATGAACATCTAAAGAGTTATCTAAAAGATTGTCATCAATGTCCATTGATGGTACACTTGAAAGTGATGGGTAGGTTGAGTCATTTGAATGAGAATTTTCATCATACGCTCTACCGATATCTGAATTAATTAATTCTTGTATTTGGTCACTATATGGATCCATAATCAAGTTATTTTTCCCTGCATAGAAAAAAAAAAGTTAATGTCAAAGTTTAAAGAGATGCAAAAACAACAAATAATAAATAGTAGCTAAATTGCAAATAATATATTTAGTTTCATTTAATTTTACAACTATAAATATGCTATTTAATTTCAAATTTGGCATATCGTTCAAAATTTAAAAAGAAAAAGGAGAAAAAATGATATTTTCCATTGTTCTTTAATAGCGACCTCTACAGAATTCACACTATTTATTTATAAATAAAGCTTTTACCTTTAATGCTAAGTTATTAAACTAAAGTGTGTTGCCATGTGTGAATAATAAATACTTAGGATATAACTTTGACGTATTTAAACACATAAAATTTATTTTGATTGTTAATACGTTAAGAAATATTAGGGACAAAGAGAGTGGCTGATTCGAAATGGCGGATAATAATTGGTTAGAAATAACCACGTGCCTAAATCCTGGCCTCTCATTGGACGTTTCGTTGGAAAATTAATCGCGGGATTCGTAGGAGTCGAGAAAAATATTGATAAACAGAGTAGTCCAACACATATTTTTAAAATTTATAAAAATTCGCGCAATTGTGATGATATATAAATGAAATGAAAGAAATGTTTTGACAACATAATCTTTGAAAAATTATTTAAAAAAAAGCTTTCTGGTCATTTTTATCGAAAAGTTAATATCGCTGCTTCAAAAATGGGTTTCAAAATTGATCTTTGAAAGTGCAATGATATTTTAAAATATATATAATTTTCTCCTTTAAAATATATATTTGTCATTTATGTCGTCATCGATGTTATTTATTTATATTAACGGATATAAGACTATTTTCTCGCTAGTTTTTAACTTTTTAATATATGAAATAATCGAAGTATATATGTATATATGATTGTTTTTAACATGTTTTCTATATAGATGGATAAAATTAATATAAAACAAAAATACAGCGCGATAATTTTTGTATATTAGCTAATATTTCTATTCTGAAAATAGAGAAATACATTCTTCTAATTTTAATTTTTTTGAGTAAAAAAAATGAGTCAATATTCCTTATAAAATTCTTCAGATTAATAGGCAGATTTTCGATATCTTTGTATGGCTTAATAAGTGAAAGGGGGTTCACAATAGAGAATATATAAAGATAATTTTTTTTAAATTTCTAACACAATGTATCAATTTCTAAAGAAGTGTACTTTGAGTTTCACACACTTGTCAGTTCTCTTAGCAATAAATATATATAATTATAATGACAAAAGATGGCTATAATTGATATATAGCTAGCAATAAATATGTATATATATATGTTTCTATGAAAATGTTAATCTGCAAGACGCAGGTTATCATCATCCCTTTTTGATTTGTTTTTGTCATTTTTTTGGCGTTCCGAAAATAAACAATAAAAGGCTGTATCAGACTTTACTAAGACAATAAAGATTTGCTAAAAATAAATGTGTACGAAGATGTTGCATTTGGCGACGAGGATATAAGAGTAAGTACCCTCGAATTTTGAAGTAAATATTTTTAGAAAATATCTTTGATTTTGCATATAATTGAAAGTAAATTTTAAAAGACACAAATTGCAAAGTTTTAGGATGCAAATTTAAGAAAGAGTGAAAAAAAATGGCTAGTTACCAATTTAAGGAATATAATGAGGAAACTGAAACTTTTGAAACGTTTTATGAACGATTGGAACAGTTTCTCATATTGGAGGAGGCAGGGGATGAGAAGAAAAAGGCTTATCTCCTAACCCTCATGGGAAGTAAAACATATGGTGTTTTGAAGAATTTGTGCAGTCCTATTCTACCTAAAGATAAAACTTTTGATAACCTAATAGATATCTTGAAAAGGCACTTCTCTCCAAAGCGCTCAATTGTAGTAGAGAGGTTCATTTTTTTTAAAAGAATGCAATTAAAGAAGGAAAGCATCTCGGATTACTTGGTGGAAATTAAGCGTTTGGCTTCCTCATGCAACTTTGGAAATTTTCTGGAGGATTCTTTACGTGATAAAATGGTTTGTGGATTATATAATGCCAAAATACAAAATAGAATTTTGTCGGAGGGCGACATTTCTTTAGCTAAAGTAATTGAGATAGCATTATCTATGGAAGCGGCCGAGAAAAATACAAAATTATTTCACTTGGAGCAGGGTGAAGATTGTGTAGATAAGTTGAGGATGGAACGAAAGGTTGAATCAAATTTCCAGAATGGCAAATGTAAACATTGTGGTAAACAGCATAAAGAACTATGTAGATTTAAGGAGGCGATATGCTTTAAGTGTAATAAAAAAGGACACATTGCCTCAATATGTTGGAGCAGTAGAAGAAATCTAAGGCAACATCAGAATCAGCCGGGAAATATACATCAGATAGGAGACCAAGAAGAGGAGGAAGAGTATGTCCAGAAAATTATAAGCGTGACGATACCTGAGTATAAAATTAATTTTGCCTCAAGTGACCCTCCCTATCTGATGGAGTTAAAAGTAGAAGGAAACTTTATTAAATTTGAAATGGATACGGGTAGTGGTCTAACACTGATATCAGAAAAGGATTTTAAAAATAGTCTTCAACACTTGAAATTGGAAAAAGCGAGTATTATTGTAAGAACTTATGATGGTACCGTGGTACCCATTCTGGGTAAAATCAATGTCAAAGTGGAGTGTCAAGATATTACTTACAAACTTAGAGCGTTGGTGGTGAAAGGAGAAAAGAGGGCTTTGATGGGAAGAGAATGGATAAATAGATTGAAATTGGGCTGTTTCGCGGTAAAACATATGCCTGTGGAAATTACCATTGAGGAAATTTTGAAGGAAAATCAAGCCCTATTTGTGGAGACAACTGAACCAATAAAAGGTTTCACATTTTCAGTAAACATGTGTGATGTGAATCCAATTTTCCATAAGGCTCGTCCGGTGCCTTTCGCCATTAGGCCAGCAGTTACTGAAGCATTAGACAAAATGGTGGCTAAGGGTTATCTATGTGAGGTGGCGAGCAGTAAATGGGCCACTCCAGTGGTTGTAGTGCCGAAGAAAAATAAAGAGATCAGAATTTGCTGCGACTTCAAGGTAACTCTAAATAAATATTTGGACACTGCGGCCTATCCCCTTCCCACACAGCAAGATTTATTCTCCACATTGGCCAAGGGAAAATACTTTTCTAAATTGGACTTGAGGAACGCTTATCTGCAATTAGAGGTGGACCCAGGCACCCGACCGTTACTAACGATAAATACTCATAAAGGGCTTTTCAGGTTTAAGAGAATGCCATTTGGATTGGCAAATGCGCCCAGTTATTTTCAATCTGTAATGGATAGGGTTTTGTCGGGTATAGGAGGCGTAATTTGTTATATTGATGATGTCCTTATAGCCACAGCATCAATTGAAGAACATCTGGCGTTGTTGAAGACTATATTTGCTCGCTTGGCGAAGTATAATATCAAACTAAAGAAAGAAAAATGCCTATTTTTGCAAAAAGAAATTGAATATTTAGGACATCTTGTCACGGAAGAGGGCATCAGACCTTTAGATCATAAGGTACAAGCAATACAGAAGGCCAAAACGCCTACGAATATCTCTGAATTAAGGTCATTTCTTGGTTTGGTAAACTTTTATGGGAAGTTCATACCCAATTTGCCAGAGCTTTTGAAGCCTCTTCATGAGCTTCTTCACAAAAAACGTCCTTGGGTTTGGACAAAGGAATGTGGAGAGGCCATTGACAAGTGCAAGAATAGCATTACCTCGGAGAGGGTGCTAGTCCCTTATGATGCGACTTTGCCATTGTGTTTGGCCACTGATGCATCGCAGATTGGAGTGGGCGCTGTGTTGTCACATATTATAGAAGGCCAGGAGAGACCGATTATGTTTGCCTCACGGACTTTATCGGTAGCAGAACAAAATTATTCTCAGATTGAGAAGGAGGCTCTAGCCATTATTTATGGAGTTACCAAGTTTCATCAATTTATTTATGGAAGAAAATTTATTCTTATTACAGACCATAAGCCATTGGTGACCATTTTGGGCTCCAGATCAGGAATCCCCACCTTATCTACTTCAAGATTGCAGCGTTGGGCGCTTATTTTGTCAGCTTATACTTACGATATTAAATTTCGAAGAACTCAAGACCATGGGAATGCAGATCTTCTGTCACGTTTTCCTGTGGGCTGTGAAGAAATTCCAAGATTAAATAATGTCTATGCTTTATCCTATGTGGAAGAATTGCCGATCACAGCAGAGGAAATTGCCACGGAAACTGAAAAAGACGAAGTGCTCTCATTGGCCAAATTTTATACTCAGCAAGGCTGGCCTGAAAAGGTGGCTGATCACCTCAGACCTTATTTTCAAAGGAAACTTGAGCTAACTGTAGATGGGGAGTGTTTGGTTTGGGGAATGAGAGTTGTCATTCCACCATCTCTCAGAATAAAAATGTTGAACTGTCTTCATGAGACTCATTCCGGTATGAACAAAATGAAGGCTGTAGCAAGATCACATTTTTGGTGGCCAAATCTAGATACCCAAATCGAGTTTTTGGTAAATAAGTGCAGAAGCTGTCAGCAATCCCAGGATGGGCCAAATAAAGGAAAATGGCAACCCTGGAAATGGTCAACCAGACCTTGGCAAAGAATTCACATTGATTTTGCAAATAAGGAAAACATTAATAATAATTAAAAATTATTATTTTAAATTGAATGTGTGTGAGTATGGAAACTGGTAACATTCATAATATGAACAATCATTTTTTAAGTAGGAGCTTTTTCACCAAAAGTAGTGCTTCTTTTCTCTTTGTTCTTCTGTCATAGGTGTGGGAGCCGAAAGACTTCCTTCCAGCCTGCTGGGATGACAGACCCGCCGCGGGGCCAGGAATAAAGAGATGACCACCGCTGCGTGGCGCGGCAGATCAGCGGAATCAATCAGAACCCAATGGACATTCCAGGGTGTTGTCCTTTTGTCTTCCTTTATCGACTTCCTATAAAAAAATGTAGCTAAGGCGTAATACCAATAAATACTAACTTTGAAATACTTTTCTGAGCCATCGCTGGACTCAATAAATTGACACACCACATAGGTATGCCCTTTGTGCCTGTTGATATTCAAAAGTTTTGCTCTTTTTCACCCGCCCATAATTTTGATATTCCTTGTAGAAATTCAACCAGTGAAATTCTTTTCTCCCAACTATAGATGCTTGCAGATCATCCACCGCAGAAAACAAAAAAGTTCTTACTTTCACAATGTTTCTAATGGTGCTTCTGTAATCACCTTCTCTCCTTTTTGTGAACCACATTTCTTCAGTGCTGGAGCAATAGGGGTTTTAAACATTGTGAATTTAATGGGAGTCTATATGCCTCTCCTTTCATTTTCCTTAATGCCCTTTTAAAATTTGGGTCGATTGTATATAGTAATGTTATTGACCTTAAAATGAGTTGATATCAAGAGGTGATATTTATGTATTTCTAGTTTTTCTCTGACCAGAACACATCGTAAAACTTTTGCGTAATATTGCATATACACACTGTCTCTGTAGTTTACCCCTTCAAATAAAACAAAAAATATCCTTTCCTATCAGGTTTAGGCCCTTCCGCTATACTTAAATCTTACATTTCAAATGAAACAAACTTCCTGCTATTCTTACTGTGATGAAAAAATATCGGGAAGTCCTTGATCATCAATGAGAAGTCCCTCTTGTAGTTTCGCAGTTTAATTTACTATGTCGCTTTTTAGAACTCTAAATCTGAACTAATTGGCCTTGTAAGAATTGAGAAAAGCTTTTCTAAATGCGAAAATTCACATTAATTACATTGTTCTTGTTGGTGATGCGGAAGACACTGTTTAATGTGATTAGTTGTAAATAGCTGGTAGCCAAATGAAGGAATGAAAGGATGTTTCCTGAAGAGGCCAATGTTAACAAAAACTAATCTGTATGTGAGAGTGTCGTGGCAGGGGAGGCTATATATACAGTATATATATATAGGCTATATATGCTCTACATATAGGTTATATATTATATCACAAACTACCCCATCCCAATTCCATTCCAACTGCCAACTGGACACTGACTGCTGTAACTGCAATCTGAGGCTACAAAAATCAGGGCAACTACGCATCATCTAGTGGCCCAGAAGCCCATGGATACCTTCAAGAAGATAAAAATATGCAACAGAAGCTTACCACTGACCAGAAAGTGTGTGTGCGGGATTTCACCAAGCCTGCAGTGAGGATGATTGACATCAATAGATATCTGAAATAATTGATTAAAAAGAAGGGCTTATAGACTGACCTACCTTCCTCACTATCTACCCCATCAGCCACCTATGGCCCACTACACCCCAATGTCAAGAGTCCTAAAGTGATGGAGGCGGACCAGTGTAAGGTAACTTCAAGACGTGACAGGATCGCCAACCTGATTTGAAAGTCTAACCAGGTGAAGAAAACCATGGAGTAGACAATCTTGCACTTCTGAAGTCCTCAATTGTTGAGATTCTGGCAGACTAGGGAAGGAAGCATAATCTGATTTTTTGGGGCACATACATATGTGTTGAATGGCCTATATTGGTTCCTTATTTGACTTGCAGTTCTTTTAGAGCTTAGCAACAAATTGAAATTCACACCTTCTCCTATCACATCTTCTGGCAAATCTGTGCTAGGCATGGACTGGGCTAATACCTACTCAATCTCTTCTCGAAAACGATTTTTTTTAATTAAAGAAGTGTAGAGCTGATTTCTGACGCCTTCGTCCCGAAATCCATGATGACTCTTTCGTTCTCAGGGAGTTCACGAAATATACACCCTGCTATATAAAATAAATATAATTTGCATATATCCTGCGCGCACTGGGGTTAAAATAATTGACTCTAAATTAAATTAATGACTCAGAGTCAAAGTTGAGATTCAGAACAAATCATTATATTTATTTATCTATTGAAATGGTCACAGACAGATAAGAAATAAAGAAAGAAAAATAAATAAAACGGGGACAATAAGAATAAATTGGGAAATATGCATAAATTTAACCTGTTTAAAAAATATTATTAAAAGTTACTTATCTTATTTGGTGCTTTAGTTGGATGTCTGGAAAATTTCTTTCACTAATATCTTGAAAGACTAAATTTTTGGACTAATTTCTCATGAGCTCTGTTTTGAACTCCCCACTGCTATCGCTGCCTAGTCTATCTCTTTTCTTCCTTATTTTCTTATCTTAGGGAGGAGGCTGTGTGTTGGGTGTTCCAGTTCTTCAATGGTGGAGCCCAGACTACCGAGTAACTATGTACAGCTAGAGAGGGAGGAGGCTGTGTGTTGGGTGTTTCAGTTCTTCAATGGTGGAGCCCAGACTACCGAGTAAGTATGTATAGTTATAGAGGGAGAAGGCTGTGTGTAGGGTGTTTCAGTTCTTCAATGGTGGAGCCCAGACTACTGAGTAAGTATGTATAGCTAGAGAGGGAGGAGGCTGTGTGTTGGGTGTTTCAGCTCTTCAATGGTGAAGCCCAGACTACTGAGTAAGTATGTATAGCTAGAGAGGGAGGAGGCTGTGTGTTGGGTGTTTCAGTTCTTCAATGGTGGAGCCCAGGCAACCGAGTAAGTATGTATAACTAGAGAGGGAGGAGGCTGTGTGTTGGGTGTTTCAGTTCTTCAATGGTGGAGCCCAGACTACCGAGAAAGTTTGTATAGCTAGAGAGGGAGGAGGCTGTGGGTTGGGTGTTTCAGCTCTTCAATGGTGGAGCCCAGACTACCGAGTAAGTATGTATAACTAGAGAGGGAGGAGGCTGTGTGTTGGGTGTTTCAGTTCTTCAATGGTGGAGCCCAGACTACCGAGTAAGTATGTATAACTAGAGAGGGAGGAGGCTGTGTGTTGGGTGTTTCAGTTCTTCAATGGTGGAGCCCAGACTACCGAGAAAGTATGTATAGCTATAGAGGGAGGAGGTTGTGTGTTGGGTGTTTCAGTTCTTCAATGGTGGAGCCCAGACTACCGAGTAAGTATGTATAACTAGAGAGGGAGGAGGCTGTGTGTTGGGTGTTTCAGTTCTTCAATGGTGGAGTCCAGACTACTGAGAAAGTATGTATAGCTATAGAGGGAGGAGGTTGTGTGTTGGGTGTTTCATTTCTTCAATGGTGGAGCCCAGACTACCGAGAAAGTATGTATAGTTAGAGAGGGAGGAGGCTGTGTGTTGGGTGTTTCAGTTCTTCAATGGTGGAGCCCAGACTACCGAGAAAGTATGTATAGCTAGAGAGGGAGGAGGCTGTGTGTTGGGTGTTTCAGTTCTTCAATGGTGGAGCCCAGACTACCGAGAAAGTATGTATAGCTAGAGAGGGAGGAGGTTGTGTGTTGGGTGTTTCATTTCTTCAATGGTGGAGCCCAGACTACCGAGAAAGTATGTATAGTTAGAGAGGGAGGAGGCTGTGTGTTGGGTGTTTCAGTTCTTCAATGGTGGAGCCCAGACTACCGAGAAAGTATGTATAGTTAGAGAGGGAGGAGGCTGTGTGTTGGGTGTTTCAGTTCTTCAATGGTGGAGCCCAGACTTCCGAGAAAGTATGTATAGCTAGAGAGGGAGGAGGCTGTGTGTTGGGTGTTTCAGTTCTTCAATGGTGGAGCCCAGACTACCGAGTAAGTATGTATATCTAGAGAGGGAGGAGGCTGTGTGTTGGGTGTTTTCAGTTCTTCAATAGGGGAGCCCAGACTATCGAGAAACTATGTATAGCTAGAGAAGGAGGAGGTTGTGTGTTGGGTGTTCTAGTCCTTCGAAGATGGCGATTCCACAAGGACGAGGAGAAAAGTTTTCCGAAGTTTCATCGCCAGGTTAGCCAAAATGGATCTTTACGACAAACTGTGATTTAATATGTTTTTTTTTCACATTTAGGTTAAGCCGGTTGCCTAAGGCGGATGCCGGGTGAGTAACCTTTTATAATACCTAATTGTTGCAGCTCAAAACCCTGGATCTGAGTCAAATTTCAACTTCTGCCACCAAACTTGTTTTGTAATTCCAGGTTGATGTTAGCTGCTTGTTGAAACTAATGACAACTTACGTTTGCAGGTCAGCTGCTGAAGCCGCTGGAATCTTCCATCTAACCCGTGTTCAGGTAGGAGCCGTTTCTGACTTCCTGCGTGCAGATACTCTACCCCTCTTATAGTATAGGGAGATACTTCCTGGGAGCCAACCATTAGTAGAATGACCCCTCAGCCCTGAGGAACGAGGCCCAGCTTTACCATGTACGCAAGACTGTGGTGTCAAGACTCTCTTCGGATGAATCTGGCCACAGTCGAGTACGAGCGGGCATATGGGCCTCAAGTATGATGAGGGAGATCAGAGTGGGTGTCAAACATTCGAAACTGGTTCGCGCACAATGATGGAAATCTCCACGTGTCTAACTCGTGTGTTTCAGGCGGTCCCATGTTATCTACCTTCTCGTGGTGGGACTGTTGGGGGCTGCTGCTCGCCATGTTACCCTATAGTACCCATCTTGTGTACCTATCTACAGTACACGTCTTGTGTACGTAAGAACTGACATACTATATAAAAGAGCAGCGGCCTCCGACCAAAGAGAACGAAGAGCCAAGCTACTTCTTTCAATTGATAACCCATTGTTTGATGCATATACCTTCAGTGGTGTATCCAATTAGTAACTTAGTAATTTTCAGAAACCTAAGCTATCTTTACGTGAAGCACCAACTTTTGTATCGTATTTGCAAGTCTGAACCTAAATATATCTGACCTCCTTTTAATGTTAGCATCCTTCCATTCAAGACGACTGCCTGATCTCACAGGTTCTCGAGCGGCTCAGCTCCCTCACGAGTTATAGCCATGTGCATGCAGAGGAGGTGGTGTGGTGCTGTACTGGAAATTCTCCAGCCAAGCATTATATAACTTAGCGCTCACAGTTTTCTGTATTTCAGGCTAATGCGATATTCCAAGTCTATATTCAACATCGTTTTGGAAAACGCTACCAGAATGCTGATGCGCTTTCAAGAAGGCGATGTGTTCACAATGTGGACATTGTGCTCGTGCTGAAGAAAAATATGGCGTTTGGAAAGTTATTGTGCAAGAAAGCGATGAAGTAGAAGAGCAACACTGGACTGGACAAGCTTTAAGAAAAGCTCAACGTGAAGACAGAGATCTCTTGCCAGTGATAAATTGGAAGGAATTAGATGAAAGACCATCCTGGGAAGATCTGGCCCCGTACAGTCCTAAAACCAAAAGTCTCTGGTCCCTCTGGAATTATTTGAGCCTTCGAGATGGTGTCTTATACAGGAAATGGGAGCGCGAGGATGGAAAGCACACATGAATTCTGGAAGTTGATGTTACCCAGATCTCATGTACCTTTGGCTCTCCAGGAGATGCATAGCAGTCCCACGGGAGGTCATTTCGGCATCAGAAAAACATTGGCCAAAGTTAGAGAATGATTTTGTTGGCTAGAGAGTCGAGCCGATGTCGAAAATTAGTGCAGGAACTGTACACGATGTTCAGTGAGGAAGGGACCGACAACAAGATCAAAAGGAAAGTTGAAGATCTACAATCCGTTTTAACAGATTGCCATTGATGTTGTGGGGCCCTTTCCAAAAAGCGACCTAGGAAATAAGTACATCCTGGTAATAATGGATTACTTCACTAAATGGCCTGTCGCAGTCCCTAATTCCAGACCAAGAGGCTTCAACTGTATCCGAGGCACTACTTCAAGATTGGGTCTGCATTTTTGGTGTGCCCAGAAATCTGCATTCCGACCAAGGAAGGAATATCGAATCAAATATTTTTCAAGAACTGTGTAAACGACTGTGCATTGAGAAAACAAGAACTACAGCTTTGCATCCTCCATCTGATGGAATGGTTGAACGTTTTAACAGGACTCTAACTCAACACCTGAGCATGTTTGTCGACAAGAATCAAAGAGACTGGGATCAATATCTTCCCATGCTTCTGATGGCCTATCAATCAGCTGAGCATGAATAGACTGGTTATAGTCCTGCTAGAATTCTATTTGGCCGTGAACTCTGAATGTCTTGTGATGTGCTCCTTGGTCGTCCAGAAGAAACCATTGAAAGCACTAATGAGTACATCTCTCACCTGGAAGAAAGGATGCTGACCATTCATCAGTGAGCAAGAGAAAAGCTTCACTTTTTCTGTGAGAAAATGAGAGACAGGTACAACGTCAAGACTTCCAACAAGACTTTTAAAGAGGGTGAAAAATGGTGTGGCTCCATAATCCTCAACGAAAGAAAGGACTTTCTCCTAAACTTCAGTATCAGTGGGAAGAGCCCTACAAGATCATCAAGTGCCTTAATGATGTCATCATTCGGATTCAGAAGACCCCGACGTCTAAACTCTAAGTGGTGCACTACAACCGGTTAGCACCCTTCATGGGTACTGTTCCAGAACAATGGACTGTTCGGGACGATCAGTCCTAAGGAGGGAGCAGTGTTACGTGAAATAAAAAAGAAAAAAGGGCGCATTCCAGAATAGAATGTTTCAGAACGTTCAAGAAAAATGTAGAAAAATCGGAGAACAATTGATTGGCTAATCAGTAGCGATTGCCCAAGGCTTAGCGCTGTCGGCTTTCTGATTGGCTAACCAACCATGACCGTTCTGGAAATATCTACTCCGGGATATATAGGGATAAGAAACTCAATACTTGGGGAAGAAAGATAAGAAGGGAAAAAGAAGAACGAAGCTACGTAGTGGATCCAAGCAAACGCTGCTGTTTCGAGAGGTTGGACTGCTGCTTACCGCCGACGCCGGTGTACTTCCTGGAAGATTCTAGAAGGTTCTACCAACTTCGGTCTCCTGTTCTGCGCCTGCTTTTCTTCACTGTGCTGCAGTTTACAGTTTGTAACGGCTGTTTTCTTTATTTTCATTTTATTTTTGCACTCTTCTGTAATTATTTTATCGATTATTCTTAAATAAAGTCCTAAAGACCCTTTGTACCCACGGAAGTTATTCTTTGTCAACAAACAACGCAACAGTATTCTAGGAAGTACACTAGTCTTGGCGATAAGCAGCAGCCCGACCCCTTGAGACAGCAGCTCGCGTTTGCTTGGAGCACACTAGGTAGCTTCGTTCTTCTTCTCCGGCATGAGCTCCGCATCCCTATATATCCCGGAGTAGATCTTTCCAGTACGCTCAAGGTCAGTCTGCCAATCAGAAAGCAGCCAGCACTAAAATTTGCATAATCATATCAAATTGGTCAATTAGTTCTTTTCCTATTATTCTACATTATTCGAGAACGTTCTAAAAAGCATTCTGTTCTGAAATGCGCTTTTTATTCTACATGTACGTAAAACTGCCCCCTCCTTTGGACTGATCGTCCTCAACAGTCCATTGTTCTGGAACAGTACTCCTGAAGGGTGCTAACCGGTTATAGTGCACCACTTTGGGTTTAGACGTCGGGGCCTTCTGAGTCCGATAGATGACATCATTGAGGCACTTGATTATCTTGTAGGGTCCTTCCCACTGATACTGAAGTTTAAGAGAAAGTCCTTTCTTCCGTTAAGGATTATGGAGCCAAACCATTTGACCCTCTTTGAAAGTCTTGTTGGAAGTCTTTATGTTTTTCCTGTCTTTCATTTTCTCACTGGAAAAGTGAAGCTTTTCTCTTGCCCACTGATAATTAGTCAGCATCCTTTCTTCCAGGTGAGAAATGTACTCATTTATGTTTTCGAAGGTTTCTTCTAGACGACCAAGGAGCACATTCTAGCAGGGTTATAACCAGTAGATTCATGCTCAGCTGATCGATAGGCCATCAGGAGCATGGGAAGATGTTGATCCCAGTCTCTTTGATTCTTGTTGACAAACATGGTCAGGTGTTGAGTAAAAATCGGGTGCTAAACGTTCAACCATCCCATCAGATGGAGGATGGAAAGGTCTAGTCATTGTTTTCTCAATGCACAGTCGTCTAAACAGTTCTTGGAAAATCTTTGATTCAAAATTCATTCCTTGGTCGGAATGAAAAATTCTTGGCGCACCAAAAATGCAGACCCAATCTTGCAGTAGCGCCTCAGATACAGTTGAAGCCTCTTGGTCTGGAATAAGAACTGCGACAGGCCATTTAGTGAAGCAATCCATTATTACCAGAAATACTTATTTCCTAAGGTCACCTTTTGTGAAGGGCACCACAACATCAACGGCAATCCGTTCAAATGGGGCGCCTATATTGTAGGCCTTCAACTTTCCTTTAGATCTTGTAGTCGGTTTCTTTCTTGATAAACATTGTTTACAGTTTCCGAACCATTTTAGACATCAGCTCGGCTTTCTAGCCAATAAAATCTTTCTTTATATTTGGCCAATGTTTATCGATGCCGAAGTGACCTCCAATGGGACTTCTATGTATCTATGTATCTCCTGGAGAGCCAAAGGTACATGAGTTCTGGGTAACACCAACTTCCAGGATTCATGCTTTCCATCCTCGCTCTCCCATTTCCTGTATAAGACACCATCTAGCAGGGTTAATGAATTCCAGAGGCGCCAGAGACTTTTGGTTTTAGGATTGTACGGGGCCACATCTTCCCAGGATGGTTTTTCATTTAATTCCTTCCAATATATCATTGACAATAGATCTCTGACTTCACATTGAGCTTTTCTTAAATATTGGCCAGTCTGGTGTTGCTCTTCTACTTCATTACTTTCTTGCACTGGAACTTGCCTTACGCCATATTTGTCTTCAGTACGAGCACAATGTACACATTGTGGAACACATGGCCTTCTTCATAGTGTATCAGCATTCTGGTGGCGTTTTCCAGGACGATGTTGAATTTTGACTAGGTATTCCTGAAGTCTTTGAATCCATCTGGTTAGCTGTCCTTCTGGGTTCTTGAAATTTAAAAACCATTGCAAGGAAGCGTGATCACTCCTGAGAATAAATTCCTGTCCATATAGGTAGTGATGGAAATGTTCAATAGACTTGACGATAGCCAGCAACTATTTTCTAGTAACACAGTAGTTTCGTTCAGGCTTAGATAGGGTCTTGCTAAAATAAGCAATTACTCTATCGGAGCCTTCCTGCACTTGTGAGAGGACGTCACCAATTCCTGTATTACTTGCGTCTGTGTCCAGGATGAAAGAGTCTCCAGGTCTAGGGTAGGCCAGAATAGGAGCAGCCACCAGCATCTCTTTCAGTTTTTCCATTGCTAGCTGGCAATCAGGATTTCAAACAAACGGCCTTCCACTTTCCGTCAAACGATGGAGAGGTCTTGCAATATTGGTGAACCCTGGAATGAACCTTCGGTTATAATTGCATAATCCCAGAAAACTTCTCAGTTGTGTCAAATCTTTAGGAGCAGGCCACTTCCTTACATTTTCTGTCTTTTCTGGATCAGTTTGAACACCTTCAGCAGAAATTATATACCTCAGATAGGCTACTTCTTTTCTAAAGAGTCTGCACTTCTTTGGACTCAATTTTAAATTGCCATCTTCTAAACGTTGGTACCCACCTTCTCAATGTTCGAGAGATGTTCTTCAAAGTTATTTCCAAGTACAATGATGTCATTCAAATAAACCAGACATGTTTCTGTAGCCAGTCCATGCAGAACAGCTTCCATTAGACGTTCAAAAGTTGCTGGCGCATTGCAGAGCCCGAAAGGCATTACATTGAACTGCCACAATCTAGATCCAGTTATAAATGCCGTTTTTTCCTTGTCATCAGAATGAATTTCCACTTTCCAGTATCCACTTTTAAAATCAGTATTGAAAACCATTGGGATCCAGCTAATGTATCCAGAGTTGCATCAATGCGAGAAAAGGATAAGGGTCCTTCTTGGTGATATCGTTCAACTTTCTATAGTCGACACAAAATTTTGTAGATCCATCTTTATTTTTCACCAAGACAACTGTAGAAACCCAGGAACTTGAATATGGTTCAATAATGTTTTGATCAAGCATCTCTTTTACAAAGGTTTCCGCTTCTTGACGTCGAGCAAATGGTATATGATGAGGTGATTGCTTAATTGGGCTTGATTCACTAGTGTTGATTCTATGCTTTATCAAATCTCTTCTTCCATAGTCTTCTGATGACTTGGCAGAAATATTGCCGTAGGTAGCTTCGATACTTTTTGCATCACTGAATGACTTCTCTTGATCAAATAGCAGGTTCCTTTGATACGAGAAACCACATTAAGGGTACTTCGGAGTCTCCTTCCAGGATGGAAAATTTTGGAATGACCTTTGTAGTCTTCAACTGTACTTTGATGACACATTTACTGCATAGTGGCACTTGTGTATTTTCTAAAGCTAAAACTCGGCATGCTTGAAAATTGTGAAGTTGCTAATATGTCAGGAGAGGAATATCTTCATTGCTGGTCTGCAGCAAGTTCCGCCCGACATCTATAGAAAACCGAAATTGCCTCAGGACATCCAGACCAATGATGCACTCGTCCATGATATCTGCAACGTAGCCTTTATGCTGAAAAATCTTGCTTCCAATTTGTATGTTTAGTAAGACACAAGGTTTACTTTAGCCCGCCCCCTGTTTCAGTTTGCAGTGAAATTGGCTTCATTTGGACCTCATCAGGCTTAGGATACAGTTTCTGCAGGACATCAGTTCGCACGAGGGTGACATTAGCTCCAGTGTCAATTGCCATGTCGCAGATTCTTCTATTTATGAAGCCCCGTAGTAGCAATCCATTTTCTGTATTTAGAAGACTGGAAACTCCGCCTTTGCCGTTCCCAAGCCCGGATGAAAAAGGAGGAGGGGGAGCAGTAACAAGCTCGGTAAAAAACCTGGGTTCAGCTGGCCCGGCTGATAGTACCCTGTAAGGGCTTCTAATCCAGGGATACAGGATCAGCAGCGTCTGTACTTCATGTTAGGAGCGGCTGCACATGGCGTCTGTTCCTCATGTCAGAGGCGGCCATTTTTTTTGGAGCTAAGTCGGCCTGCCACTGAGTAGTGCTCCTAGTCTTAATGACAAAGGCAGACGCATTTTACTTCACCCAGTGTGGATATAAGAAAGAAGAAGAAGAAGACTGGAGACTTGGATGGTACCATCAGGGGCATTCTCGAATGGCTTAGCCAGCTTTCGCCCCGAAAAGCTGACTATTCGTAGTTTTTTCTGGTTCTTCCTAGGGTCTAATGTTGGTTTTAGAATTGTCCGGACAGTTTCTCCTTATGTGGTCATCTTGTCCACGTCTCCAACAGTCGGTATGGCTACGTTTTATTTTATTTTTCGGGGCAAGTTGGAGAAATGTGATCAAGGACTCTACAGGTACAGAAGCGACCCTTTTCTCTTTCTGGATTATTCAATTTAACTTGTCTAGCCACGCGATAACTTCCTTTTTGAGGCTTGTTGGGCAGCTTCATACCTCATGGCTTGGACAAGGGTTTATTGTAGAGTAGTCGACCTTGAAAGTCTGGCAAACCATTGGGTTTCAGGGTCTCCGATGGCATCAATAAACTGTTGTTTGGCCATAAAATCCTGTGTTTCAGATGGGCACGTTGGAAAGACTAATCTTGCCAGGCGTCGGATGTCGTTGGCCAAATCCTGCAAACTTTCTCTCTTATCTTGTACCGATTCTTGAACTTCATCACATGAAGCTGTTGGTAATGTTATTCTCCAAATGGAGAATCCAGAGCGTCAATAAGGAAGTTGAAGTCCAGGCGAAGTTGTTTCGGAATCATCTGAAGAATTTCCACTGCAGGTTCACGAAGTGCAGCAGCCAAAGAGCTTGCTTTATCTCTAACGTAATTAGTTTGCTTGGGCAACCACAATGAACAAGGTTTTGAAGGATGTCCATGACGGTTGTCCATCAAAGGTAAGAACTTTGACAATAGGCCTACCATAATTGTTAAGTCCTTGTTGGAAAACAGGAGTTCTTGGATGGCCTGTTTCCACAGCAGAAATCTCTGTTTCAAAGTTGACACATCTACTTTTACAGAGTAAACATTTGAACCTAAGTTCCAACCTTTCTTTTAGCTCTTGGTTTTGAGCTTGAATAACTTCACGAATTTCTTGATTTTGGACTGGAAGATCCTGGTTTTGAGTTTGAATAGTTTCACGAGTTTCTTGATTTCGAGCTTGAATAGCTTCACGGATTTCTTGATTTTGAGCTTGAATTTCAATTTCTTCCATTTTTATAGTAAGTACCATCAATTCTTCAGGCTTCACCTAAAGATCCCCCTCCTGACACCAAATTGTTACGTTCTTGCTTGACAAAATAACAACTTCCGTGGGTATAAAAGATCTTTAGGACTTTATTTAAGCATAATAAATGAACGAATTCCAGAAGAATGCAAAAGAAAACAACTAAAAAATACAGCAGTCGCAAACTCACTAACTGCAGCACAGATAAGGAAAACAAGAACAGAAGCCAGAAGTTGGTAGAACCTTCTAGAATTTTCTACGAAGTACACCAGCCTCGGCGGTAAGCAGCAGCCTGGCCTCTTGAGACAGTAGCTTGTGTTTGCTGGGAGCACACTAGGTAGCTTTGTTCTTCTTCTCCGGCATGAGCTCCTCATCCCTATATATCCCCGGAGTAGATCTTTCCAGAATACTCAAGGTCGGTCAGCCAATCAAAAAGCAGCCAGCACTAAAATTTGCATAATCGATTCAAATTTGCCATTCAGTTCTTCTCCCATTATTCTAGAATGTTCTAAAAAATTCTATTCTGGAATGCGCTTTTTATTCTACGTAACAATATGTTTGACAGCTATGCACGTCCTTAATACGTAAATAATCTGGTTGAAATTTTAACAATATATAGACTTGAATCTAAAAAAAAAAACTTTTTTGGAACAATCTATGTATTTGAATAATAAAAAACATTTTTATACATATGCACTAGGGGAAAATACTATCGAGTAAAACCCGGGCGTTGCCCGGGTCATTGGGCCAGTCTTATATATATACAATAATTTA
>CP092884.1:11103080-11324143 GCA_030710605.1 Cordylochernes scorpioides
CTTGTAATTTAAAAAAATAAGACTTCAATTGTTTAATACATATAGACTTTGATGTTCATCATTGGTTCCTTTCTGAAATCCCAGAGTTATTTTGCACTATGTTTAGTAGATTTTGCTCCACTCGATGGCACTCTGCCATCTTAAAGGCTCATTTGAGATAGTAGTAAGTTTATCTTATTTTTAATAGGCTTGTCGCAGCACCTTTTGTCTCGAAAGCTCTTCCGTTATTTTGGAAATAAAAGTATTTGATAGTCAAAAGTGTATTTGTAAATTTCGTATCATTGGGTGGTGAGGTCTTGTCTATGGAGCAGATAAGATCGATCCATGCACTCTGATCACAATACCGGCCAACTGAGGTGCCTTGTCAGTACGAATGTCTTCTTCTGGATTGATGTCTGCCATATAGAGGGCTACAAGGATGACCGGGCAACTGTGTATATGGTCCGGAGTGAGTTAGGTGTTGTGACAGTTATTGCAATTCCTGTAGGATCTAGTCATGTCTGTAATTTCTTTAAAATGTTCTGTTCTGATTCTTGAAATTCTTATTGTTAATTCTCTGTTAATGTTGAGTTGCATATGGGCTGGGGTATTTTGGTTTTTGTAATGAATTTTGCTTTTGCTATTGTACCTGCGTCTTTCAATGTTATTGAACTGGCTTCCAGTGCCTATTATTTTATATCCTTTAAAACGATTTAATATGATTATATAATAAGTAAATAAATAGCGACAAACTTTCACTTCAAAGAGAAACAGATACAAGAGATTTATTTTTAAAGTCAAGCTATTAAGCAAATAGAACCATTGAAAAAAATCTCTATTAGAATATAAGTATATATATTTAAAATATAATAAATAATATCATCAATAAATGAAATCAATTTTTACTGTATTCAATAGCAAGGGCGGGAATTATACAATATACAATAGTGCAGGAATATACAATAGTGAAGCGGTTTGGAGATTAAAATGGTGAAAACGCTGTGAGAGTTCGCCACTGATAAGCCATTCCTTCCCTCTTTCAATTTTTAGTCATTGCAGGATAAGGGCTGTATAGATATATATATATGTCATAATTTGTATATAATTAAATGCAACCCCGACCCACTATGTATGTACCATGTATGATTTTCAAAGATTTAATAAAAGAATCAGGTAACTGGAGGAAAGAAAGTAACAAAAGACATAGGAAGTAGATCTAGAGGAGAACATATTTATTAATAACGTCGCAGTTAACCTTCTGACCCCGGGTCCCTGCGAGCTAAGTTTAAACCAACACTTCCTGGCAGAGGCCGGACGTCTCTAGTGACCGCAGAAGTTATATTAGTCGCGAAGCACTCAATACTTCCTGACAAAGCAGGACGTATCTGGTATCCGCAGAAGTTATATTAGTATAGAGACGCCCAACATTTCCGGACAGAACCGGACGTATTTTGATAACGCGGAAGTCTAAGCGTCAAGCTACCCAACACTTCCTGACGAAATCGGATATATCAGGCAGGCCATATCTTTCACCAAAGAGAGCCGCGGGCCAATCAGAAGACAACACCTAAATAGGTCGACCAATAGGAAAAGATCATGTGATCATCTCTCAACCAATCAGAGAGAAACTGAGTCTTGGTGTTAAATCGAAAAGCAAGAATGGTCAGTAACGTTTTCGCTCCCATCTGAACAACATCTACAGTTGTTCACTGGCTCTCGCCGAGTTCGGACAGTTGTGATTCCGCTTCCAACAAGGTGACATCTACTCGCGAGGCCTCTCTCCCTCTGCTCATCCCACAGCTAAGTACAATCACCGCCATGTGATTAGATAAGGAACAATCAAAACCGCTCCGCTCTTCTCAAGCTTTCTTCCCTCCAACCCAGTTGCCTTTTATTTTCAAACCCCATCACGTGTCCTGATTATTCCTAACTGTATGCTTAAACTTCCACTCAAACGACTGCGTTTCAACCAATCCTCACCATTCAAATCGAACAACAAGAAATTCCGCAACGATATTGTCACATATAAGTTTTAATTATATATTTAAAAAATATCGTTAAAAAATACTACAAGAGGGGATCAATAAATAAGGTGAATTATCTTATTTCTTAAAAATGGAGAAAGCAAAAATAATTTAAACCACAGAATATTAAAATATAACATCGAGAGACTATTTAAGGTGTTCTGTTCTTTTTTCCCACGCGTTATGAATCCTGCCAAGAAAAAAAAGAAGGCCTACAAGCCCATCGTGAACGTCGCCGACCTGGAGAGGGAAGATGAGATGGTGATCTCACGCAACTGCAGCATCCTGAGCTCCATTGGCCATCCTGCCCTGAAATCCCTGCATGAGGACCTGATCCGCTACATCGCCTCGCAGACTGAAATGATCAAGGCCCTCGCTACCAATGTAGAGAACCTCACTGACACCCTCGAGTCCTTCGCAGAGTTGGACGAAATTGAGGAGGCCAACAAGCCCAAGACTGCTTGCCGCGGCACTCAAGCCTGCCCTGCTCCTTCCTGCAATGAAACCAGCTCCCAGACTGACCCAATCAAGCCCGCCACTCCTGCTCCTGCTGCTCTTCCTGCCAAGAAGCCTGCCTCCTCCCTGCCTGCTCCTGCTCCAACCAAAAGGAAGCAGTCTGAGGCTCCCAACCCGCCTGCAAAGAGGACAAACCTGAATGGTCCTCCAAAACTTGCGCCTTCCCGCGTATCCAAGCCTGCGGCCTCCCAAGTGATCCTCCATGGAGAAAAATCGGCGGCCCACACAGTGGTCATCTCTAATGACCCACAGGCTGACCCAAGGGAAATGCTAAAAGCTGTTCGCGCTGCCCACACTCTCCCCCAAGGCGTTTGGGCCTCCCTGCACACCAAGGGGAAGCTGGTCCTCCACTCCAGTAATCCTGACACCATCCCTGAGGTGACAACCTCCCTGGCCAGCAAGTTGAATGGAATGAAGGTCCGCCAGCAGAAGGAGATCCTGCCACGGATCTGCCTCTTCAAAGTGGATGAGGAGACATCCAACTCCACAATTGAGGAGACCTTCCTGGAAACCGCTGCTGTTAGAAAACTTCCTGGGGACAAGGTGGTGCGCGTGGCGCACCGTTCTGCACCCAGAAGCGGGACCTGCACCGCCTTCATCGAGGTGGACCTCAATACCTTTAGAGCCCTGGGCGTTCGCGGGAGAATCGTGGTTGATGGAGTAATCCTCAACTTCGAGGAGTCCATCCGCGCCCGCGTCTGCTTCCGCTGTTGTGGCTTCGGCCACAACTCTGCCCAATGCTCCAGAGCTCCTAAGTGCTTCCACTGCGGTCAAAACGGCCATGAAGGCCGCGCCTGCCCATCCATTGCTGACCAGCGCACCTCCAAATGTGCCAACTGCTGCTCCAAGGGCCTTCCTGACAAGCACGAGGCGAGAGCCTCAAGCTGCCCCATCCTGAAGTCTAGGGCCCTCAAGTTCTAGGCTTCAAGGACCTTCTGCTTCTAATTCCATCTGCCACTTCTACTGGATTCCTGGCCAATTCAATGCTCCTGCCTCACTGCACCTTGGCGCTGTTCCCCTGCTTGCCCAACGTTTCCACTACCCCTGCGACACATCTCCTGCAGCCAGATCCTAGGGTCCCTTGCCACCTGACATCGCGCTTGGGCTCAAAAATCATAACTTTTGGTTAGTAGCCCGTAAAACCATATTTTCTCTTTTCCCACGCGCGGCACGAGACTTTAAATAAACTAAAATGGAAGCTCCCTTGAAGGATTGCACCACGCTTGAACAACTTGCAGTTATTTGTTTCTTGAATGCAGAAGGTATTCAAACATTTTAAATATGCCAAAGAATGAAAAATATATATGGTGAGTCTTGTTTGTCTAAAAAAAAAACATTTATAAATGGGTTAACGAGTTCAAAAATAGACGAATTACATGTACCGATATTGAGCGACCTGGACGACCAAGTGTTACAGCGACGCCAAGTACGATAAATGCGGTTGAAAACTTAATTTTGGAGGATAGAAAAATATCCATTTTTACCATAGGCAACGTATGAACAGTGACCTTTATTGTGACATTCTTGTATATAAGCTAAAGCCCGGTATAAGAAACAAAAGAAGAGGGAAGCTTAGTAAAGGTGTTCTCTTCCTTCATGATAATGCAAGGCCGCATACATAATGTAAAACAGTATCTACAATCATTAAATTAGGTTTTGAAGTTTTAGAACATCCTGCATATAGTCCAGACCTAGCCCCCTCTGACTATTTCCTTTTTGGACTACTAAAGAAGGAGTTAAAGGGAAAGCGATTTTTCTCGGATGAGGATGTCCAGAAAGTGGTGCAAGATTTTTTTCACACGCTTCCTAAGAGTGCCTATAAAGAGGGCATTTACAAGTTGCCAGAACGATGGAGACGATGTATAGAAAGCCAAGGTGATTATTTTGAATAAATCAAGTTCTAATTTTTAATATCGTTCTTATTTTTTTAAATAAATTATAATTCACCTTATTTATTGATCCCACCTTGTATAATCCCTTGTATAACATCTGAGAGAAAGAAATACATGTATACGCTTTTATTTAATCCAATTAAGAGTTGAACTAAACCCCCCCTCTCTTTGAAGAGTCTTTCAGTGCTTAGAGTTTCTCAAGTTTAGACGAAAACAGGCTGCAGCAGTGTAGATGTGTCTACTTAGTCTAGGGCCTTCCTGACAAGCACGAGGCGAGAGCCTCAAGCTGCCCCATCCTGAAGTCTAGGGCCCTCAAGTTCTAGGCTTCAAGGACCTTCTGCTTCTAATTCCATCTGCCACTTCTACTGGATTCCTGGCCAATTCAATGCTCCTGCCTCACTGCACCTTGGCGCTGTTCCCCTGCTTGCCCAACGTTTCCACTACCCCTGCGACACATCTCCTGCAGCCAGATCCTAGGGTCCCTTGCCACCTGACATCGCGCTTGGGCTCAAAAATCATAACTTTTGGTTAGTAGCCCGTAAAACCATATTTTCTCTTTTCCCACGCGCGGCACGAGACTTTAAATAAACTAAAATGGAAGCTCCCTTGAAGGATTGCACCACGCTTGAACAACTTGCAGTTATTTGTTTCTTGAATGCAGAAGGTATTCAAACATTTTAAATATGCCAAAGAATGAAAAATATATATGGTGAGTCTTGTTTGTCTAAAAAAAAAACATTTATAAATGGGTTAACGAGTTCAAAAATAGACGAATTACATGTACCGATATTGAGCGACCTGGACGACCAAGTGTTACAGCGACGCCAAGTACGATAAATGCGGTTGAAAACTTAATTTTGGAGGATAGAAAAATATCCATTTTTACCATAGGCAACGTATGAACAGTGACCTTTATTGTGACATTCTTGTATATAAGCTAAAGCCCGGTATAAGAAACAAAAGAAGAGGGAAGCTTAGTAAAGGTGTTCTCTTCCTTCATGATAATGCAAGGCCGCATACATAATGTAAAACAGTATCTACAATCATTAAATTAGGTTTTGAAGTTTTAGAACATCCTGCATATAGTCCAGACCTAGCCCCCTCTGACTATTTCCTTTTTGGACTACTAAAGAAGGAGTTAAAGGGAAAGCGATTTTTCTCGGATGAGGATGTCCAGAAAGTGGTGCAAGATTTTTTTCACACGCTTCCTAAGAGTGCCTATAAAGAGGGCATTTACAAGTTGCCAGAACGATGGAGACGATGTATAGAAAGCCAAGGTGATTATTTTGAATAAATCAAGTTCTAATTTTTAATATCGTTCTTATTTTTTTAAATAAATTATAATTCACCTTATTTATTGATCCCACCTTGTATAATCCCTTGTATAACATCTGAGAGAAAGAAATACATGTATACGCTTTTATTTAATCCAATTAAGAGTTGAACTAAACCCCCCCTCTCTTTGAAGAGTCTTTCAGTGCTTAGAGTTTCTCAAGTTTAGACGAAAACAGGCTGCAGCAGTGTAGATGTGTCTACTTAGTCTTATGGATGAATGTTTTAATAGCCACAAGACTTATGTAGTGCTCAATTTCCACAAATTTGACACACAATAAGACAGTACTTAGATTACATAGAAACCAATCATAAAGAATTTTGAACACCACATTCAATTCTAGAAAAACAAAATTTAAAAACATCAGATATCTACTTGGTTTGGGAATTGATCAGAGTATATTGTTACGTAGAAAAGCGCATTCCAGAATAGAATGTTTTGGAACGTTCTAGAACAATGTAGAAAAATCGGAGAACAACTGATTGACCAATCTAAAGTGATTGCGCAAGTTTTAGTGACGGCTGCTTTCTGATTGGCAGACCAAACTTGAGCATTCTGGAAATATCTACTCCGGGATATATAGGGATGAGTAACTCATGCCGGGGAGTAGAATAACGAAGCTACGTGGTGTACTACAAGCAAGCTGCTGTCTCAAGAGGTCGGGCTGCTGCCTACCGCCGACGCCGGTGTACTTCGTGGAAGATTCTAGAAGGTTCTAACAACTTCTGTCTCCTGTTCTGCTCCTGCTTTCCTTCACTGTGGTGCAGTTGGTGAGTTTGTAACTGTTGTTTTCTTTGTTGTTGTTTTATTTTGCATTATTCTGTAATTCTTTTATTGATTAGGCTTAAATAAAGTCTTAAAGATCCTTTGTACCCACGGATGTTATTCTTTGCAAACCCACAAGGCAA
Source organism: Cordylochernes scorpioides (assembly GCA_030710605.1). NCBI lineage: Eukaryota > Metazoa > Arthropoda > Arachnida > Pseudoscorpiones > Chernetidae > Cordylochernes > Cordylochernes scorpioides. The sequence continues at coordinate 11,109,733 of CP092884.1, forward strand.
CAATATTTAAAGACATCAGATATCTACTTGGTTTTGGGAATAGATCAGCGTTTATATCATCTCGGAGTTACAGGAACACCGAACATATTATTTAAAGACATCAGATATCTACTTGGTTTTGGGAATAGATCAGAGTTTATATCATCTCGGAGTTACCGGAACACCGAACATAATATTTAAAGACATCAGATATCTACTTGGTTTTGGGAATAGATCAGAGTTTATATCATCTCGGAGTTACCGGAACACCGAACATAATATTTAAAGACATCAGATATCTAGCTGGTTTTGGGAATAGATCAGAGTTTATATCATCTCGGAGTTACAGGAACACCGAACATAATATTTAAAGACATCAGATATCTACTTGGTTTTGGGAATAGATCAGAGTTTATATCATCTCTGAGTTACAGGAACACCGAACATAATATTTAAAGACATCAGATATCTACCTGATTTTGGGAATAGATCAGAGTTTATATCATCTTGGAGTTACAGGAACACCGAACATAATATTTAAAGACATCAGATATCTACTTGGTTTTGGGAATAGATCAGAATTTATATCATCTCGGAGTTACAGGAACACCGAACATAATATTTAAAGACATCATATATCTACTTGGTTTTGGGAATAGATCAGAGTTTATATCATCTCGGAGTTACAGGAACATGGTTTCATATGTTATCAATATGAAATGTAATCCAGATATTTGAAAAAATTAACTTGCGATATCAGTTTTGCAGTGATGTGGTTGTCGTCAATAGTCCAGAAGTGAATAAGTTTAAAGCAAATAAATCACAGAAGATGTGAGCAGCGCTTCACCTACCACTGCAGTGGTCTTTTTCTTCTGATGATTATATTGAAAACTTTGTGCACTAGTTATTAGAATTCAGGTAATAAATAAATAAATGATTTATATATCAATTGGTTGAGTAATACTTAAATTGGTAAGAAATTATAAAATAAATCTTTGGTTACTGATGACCCCATTGTTATAAATTTTCTTTTTTAAAACTCGACTCTCTTTGCTCTTTTATCAATTCTTGTAGATCCAACTTAACGATAAAATGATGGTTGACACAAGTCAAATTATTGTCAGAAAATTGTGTTTTGTAAAATTGTACATAGCCTACATGGAGGCAATGGGATCATAGATTTTTCTTATATTTCTTAAAGTTCTGTTCTAAACTTTATTTATTTTTTAGTCTCTAAACCCCAATATGAACCTTTTCACGACCTTTAGTAAATGATGTGTCTCGTTTTGATTTAATAGATCTAATTATAGCTTTGAAATCATTCACTATGATCTGTTCGAAGTTTCTATTTCTTGATTATCGATACAAGTTGCAGCCAACAGAGCCGAGAAGGGGATTCAATGTGAACATTGAATCAATTTAATAATATTGGCAGATTTCCATACTGATCTCCGCCATATGAACGTATGTTCACTATCTCAGCATTGTTAAGAGTATTGCGGTTGGCAAACATAGAAGACTGTCGTGAGCAATCACTAGCTATATGTCCTAACCTACACTCAGATGGACTCAGCTTGATTTCGCCCAACAATTTAGTCAGTCTTTCTATCTCATCCCTAAGGTTTTTAATACACTGCTCATTTTCGTGCTTCATCCTGTTTAGACTGGCACTAAGCATCTTCACCTCACCCTTAATGCTATTTATTTCTTCAACCCCTTCTACTGAACATACCCCTTTCATAAATCTACAACGGTGTTCTACACTATCCTCCGTGGCCATGACACTGACTGCTTTGTCTATTGATTTAGCCTCACTGAAAACAATAGCCTCTCTATACTTTTCGAGGAAAATTACAAAAACTAAACTAACGTCAAATCTGTTCTCTACTCTCTGCTTTAGACCTTCGATTACTTTAAGGCATTCCCTAATAACACGCGCTTTTAAGGGTACAATATGTTCAGTTTACTAACAATTATTTCGAAACTGCTATCGTTACGGATACCCATCTCCTCTAAGCTCAACCTAACTTCAGGGGATAGAGCCTCGAACATTATCAGTGCTTTGACCTCAGGATCCCATTTGCCTACTCGAGCTTTAAGCTCGAATTCCCGAATGAAAGACTCGAGATCAACCCCATTAAACACTGACAAGTTGAGCATAGAGTTCACAAACATGATGGAGTACAAAAATAATAATAAAAACCCACTCAATCAAAGAAAAAAGAATAGCACGTAAAAATACAGGAATTTACACATTCAAACACCAGTGATCCTGGCAGGGCTCGCCAATGACAAAGTTTATTATTACGGGTTATCACACAAAAAACAATAAACTAGGGCCTACAGTAAGAGTAACTTAATACACAGAAAAAACGTACACTCAAGAGTACAACACCAACAACAAAAAGGAGGTAAATAAAAACTCACGATTTGGTAAATAAAATAAAAACAGTACTTATCTTTTATTTGCAGCGTTGATAAGGAGCGGACCGGGGTTTCACAGGTATGCGAGGAGATCACCAGACAAGCACACAGAGAACGCTTTAAGCGTCTGCACTCGATCATCATTCCACGACTCCTCACATTCCGTTTCAACCCTATTTTATGTACAAACATGGCCACATTCGTCCAATGAGAAGGCGTGGGAGATCAGTTCACTTAACAAACAAACACTATTTTTCCCGCATAACTGAGAAGATAAAAACTGCTTATGTTGGTCAATAATTTGACAATTAAAATATCCGGTTTCCCTAAAACATCAAAAACTCTATCAACCCTAGTTTGTTATCGTCGCGGATATTGTGTCATGTGAGATGTATAAAAAGATCACAACATAAAAATGCACATAAACCTTTACATTATTTTACACTAGCCACAAAAAAAAAAATGCATCGTCTTGAAATATTTATGTAAATTTTCTTAAAATTGGTGACCTATTCAATGGGGTAATGTGAAAAATAATTGATGTTGCAACAAAAAGCGATGTAAATTTATTGATATAGACAGCTTTAACGACTATAATATTCTTCTTGGTAATATTTAGACGAAAAGACGAAATAAAAGAAGAAGAGTTTCTTTTAATAGAAATATATCAAAGCAAGCTTTCGGGCAAAAAACCCTTCTACAGGCGTGATTACAGCATCAAACTTGGCAACATTATAGTGCCAAGTTTGGTACTGTAATCACGCCTGTAGAAGGGTTTTTTTGCCCGAAAGCTTGCTTTGATATATTTCTATTAAAAGAAACTCTTCTTCTTTTATTTCGTCTTTTCGTCTAAATAGACAGCTTTAATCAATATTTTGTCTGTCCTCCTTTGGAATGTATACAAGCAGCTACACGGTGAGGCATTCTGTAATATAGCTTTTTTATGGTTTGTTGTGGGATGCAGGCCAAGCCATTACAATGTTTTGTAGAAGTTTCACTATTATTTGGCTGTGGAGATTGTCAAATTTTCCTCCCCATCATATCCCATACATTCTCAATTGAGGAAATATATGGTGAACATGCCGGCCAGGGAAGGATGTAAACATTTTGAAAGAAGGACCATGAGTTGTTTGCATGTGGTCAAGAATTATCTTGTTATAAAATGGCATTATTAGTCGGTTCAAGTAATGGTAACAAAACAGGTTACAAGACAACTTCAATGTATAGCTGAGCAGACATTGTGCCTTGAATAAAGACTAAAAGAGTCCTACTTTCATAACTGATGCCAACCAACGCAACGAAGCCAGGAATTCTTGCTGGATACCTTTCCACATGAAGTCATGATGTCTGCCGTCTTGAAACACAAACTGAATCAGGGTGCATCAGAAAAAAAAATGACAGAAGGCCATTATTGAGCCCAAAGATGTCTCTCTTCACACCAGCTGAGCCTGTCGCTTCTGTGTCTGGCAAAGAGTGGAATTCTTAATAAAGGCCGGCGACTACAAAGTTCTGATTCGATAAGGCTGTTATTAATGGTGTTCAGGGATGGTCCAGATTCATTCAGCACATGTAGATCTGCTTTAACCATTGGTACAGTTGTTGTCCTGTCTGCTACAACCATCCTTCGAATCTTCCTATCCTCTCTCTCTGTTGTTACTCTAGGGCGACCTGAGCCATATTTTATTAAACTTTTCTCTTCCTCTGACCACAGAGACCAAATCCTTACAACAGTACTTTGATTGCAGCCTACTTTCATAGCAATTTCTCTAGTCGAAATACCCCCTTCTCTGAAGCCTATGATTCTGCCTCTTGTAAAATCAGAAATTTGCTTGTATGACGCCCTATTTTTCTGCCTTGGATACAGATTATACAGATAATATAGATTAAAGATGATTTGAAGAATAAAAGTAAAAAAAGATACCTCTTTAATTAATGATATACTAGAAGACTACAACAACAACAAAAAAGCCTTTATTTAGGGTCACTGACCCTATACAGGATTCACCAGAGGTATGCATAAGAACAAAGCAGTGAGACAACGGAAATAGCGATATATACAGAGTAAAAAGAGAAAGAAAAAAAAAAAAAAACAAGAAAAGGAAAAAAAAAAAAAATAATATACTAGAAGACTATTTAAATACACTTTCAAGAAAAAATAAGGATATTTTTATTCACTTATATTCTAGTTACGGTTTCAGAAAACTGACCATTTACATGACTTTATGTTCTTATTAAGTGTGCAAATTTTCTAAACATTTTTATAAAGTGATGCAATTTTTTTTGTGGCCAGTGTATATAATACAATTTTATTTTTGCGGTAATATTAATAAATGCTATTTAAAAACACCTTAAATATAAACAAAAGGTTTCTTATTTTTATTTAGAATTCGTTGCTCGAAAGCTTGACTCCCCTTTTCTAAAAAAAAAAACACTTTTTGTACAGTGAAAATAGCACAAGTGAAATTGTACAGAGATTAGGTGGATAAATTAAGAAAAAATGCATCTCTTCATCGTGCTCCTAAAAGTTGATGGTAAAAAAGTTACTTTAGTTGTACGATCAGCCTTTTTCTTAATTTGTACAGTGTCATTTTAAAGAAAGAATTTGCATTATTGTTTTTCTCCACCTTGCACTTTGAATATACGTGGATGTACACATTCCTCCTTCCTTGTATATAGCCCCATATACGTCTAATATAATAACAAACATTCAAAATAAAAATGTACAAAGTTGACAAAACGAAAAATGTTTTATAGATTGTCTAAAGCAGTGATTCTCAACCACTGTGCCGCGGTAATTTTGTGTGCCGCGAAATTCTAAAAATGTGCCGCCGAATTTTAGTCATATGATTATGTTCACGTTTGTATTGGTTTTTCTTTTTCATTTTTTTACTTTTTAAAATAACGAAATTAGCAAATTGAATGTTAGAGATGTATATTACTTATATTTTGCATAGAAATATTGATACATAATTTGAATTTTCTTGCATTCAAGTTAGCAAAAGTGTGCCGCGAAATTCTAAAATTGTGCCGCCAAATTTTCAAATCTTTAAAATAGTGCCGCAACAAAAAAAAGGTTGAGAATCACTGGTCTAAAGAGTCAAAATTTGGCCATCCAAAATGCAACTCCAAGATGAAAGAATCAGAGTGACTTCAAATTTGTGCCTTGAATAAACTTTTGATAGGACAAGTATAACTAATTTCCATTTTAAAGATTATAAATATAATTTTCAGCATATAGCAATATTTATTAGAGTTTATTGTTGGCAAAAAATGATAGATTGATAGAAGAGAAAGAAGGCTGATAACAGCTCACGCCGGCCAGCCCTATCCAATAACCGCTAGCCAACTAACAAACCAACAAAGCTGTGATATATAGGCAGATATGTAATTTAGCATATACAATATACACAAATTACAACAGAGTATTACATCGTTGAAGTATTCTAGAATTGCCACTTTCAACAGTTATTAAAAGGATAACCAAAATACTATTATAAGTATATTATTTCGTGTTTCTTCGTTATTTATTTGCAAGGAAAGTTTCACTTACCTCATAAATATGTGCAGAAATCATTCGAGTCGGTTTCTAAGTTTGTCAGAAATAGGCATGTCGATTTAAGAAACCTCTGATCTCGACATTTATAGATACCTTGACAATATTCCCCGCTGCTGCAGTCAACATCGAATGATATGTTCTGAAGCGCGCTGTGATGTTGCAGTGATATCATATTTTCATTTAAAAAACAAAATTTTTCCTTTCGTTTATTGTTGTGATGAGACTTGTACAATCTCCCAGTCCTCAGTCAGTCGGTCAATCTATCTGCATATACCATTTTTTTTTATTCTCAGGATAATAATTTCGTCCAACAAGAGTGCCGATGTCTATAGATCAGAGCTTTCAAAAATCGACAGGACTGTTTCTGACAACTTAGAAACTGACCCTCTCAACCTGTAACCCAAAAACACACCATTAACTGCATTGACTCATCAATTGATGAGCTCTACTCATTCCCAGCAGACACCATCAACAAGTCTCAAGCTCTACAAGCTTGATACCCTAATATAGTTGAGCGGAGATAAGGAAGAAGAAACTGACCCTCTCAACTTGCAACCCCAAAACATATCATTGACTCATCCATTGATGAACTCTACTAATCCCCAGCAGACACCAACAAAATTCTCAAGCTTGATACCATAATATGATTGAATGGAGATAAGAAATAAGAAGAAGAAACTGACCCGAATGATTTCTGTCTATATTGTTACGAGTTTAACAGCACATTCTATTTTATTAATTTAATTCATATATTTTCAATTTGCATAACCTAATTTGCATTTATGCCTTTGATCGCTTTATTTACCATTTTACATAGATGTCATCTTATTTTTTTATTATAAATACAATATTCATAATCATATTAGTTTAGTCTTTTCTTCAGCTTGTCCAGTAGACGGGTGTTATCTGAGAAAATAAACCTTTATTGTCTGCTGTCTCCATGTTTCCTTACAGTACGTAAGCACAGCAATTATTACGAGGTTAATGAAACTTTCAAAGAAATAGCGAAGAAACACGATTTATATACTTATAATAGTCTTTTGGTTATTCTTTTTATAACTCGAATGTTGCTACGAGATTGCATTAATAAAAATGAAAAGAAACTTGTATCACCATAATCGCAATAAATTATCAAGGGTAGTCGGCATTATGCACTCCAGGAACCTGGATTATAAAGATTCATCAATATTTTGTACCCACATCCTCCAGTCAAGTACGAGCCTAGTTATTCCTAATTCAAAGGAATTTTTGTCCTCAAAACTTTTCGTAGTCAAAACTGGACAGCGTCTTTAACCTCATGATTCTGACTTGAAGCGCGTTTACTTTTGGGCTTTTTAACGGCCCAAACAAGTCACAGGGTGGGAATTCTTTGGTGGATTATCCATTACCTCCCATGTGAAAGATGAAAGCAAATTTTATGCAATCGACGCATAGTGGAGTGTTATCGTTTAAAATTAAGAGACCTCTGGTCAACTAAGGCACAAATGACAGAGTGTGTTATAAAAACTACACAAATTCTTTCACAATGAGTGAGCTCTTGAATGCTTGCAATCTAAAAATAAAAAGAAACTCATTGTGAAAGAATTTTTGTATTTTTTTAAACGCCCTTCACAATTTTATTCTGAATCATGAATAGAGTGTGATATAGAAGGTGGTGTAGTAACTTCTGAGATATAAACGTGGTGTTTTGTCCATTGCTCCATGAAAAGGGGGGCGCCATTGCCCTGTTAGTCAGCCACATTTCAGAGTTCCCTGTAGGCCTTCACGGTTACCGTAGCTGCACTGGGCTCACGACACCGTACTTCGCCCTACAGGGCAGTCCCTTACTTGTGCTGCTTCTCCCGCCCGCCACGTAGAGGAGGGGTTGAACTTCTGGGCGAGTGGGATACACGGGACATTCAAAAGTAATTTCTTATCAAAGAAAGCATCTAAAAATATTTGAAACTGAGATACTGGTTTCTATGTTAACGATGAAGGTACTAACACTTACGGGTCCATATTGCCCTCTCTGTATTATTTAAGTCACCAACTAGTAATGTTAGCTTTCCCATTTTGGATATGTTTATGATTCGGCCGGATTCCATGTTTTTAAAGGTATTTTGTAGGTCACTATTATGTTTAGGTGGTTTAGCCGTTTATATTATTTTGTTGTATGCTACTTATATCAAATATGCTTGTTTGGAAATGTATTCGTGTATATTAGATTATATATTTTTACAAAGATCGCTGTATACAAACCTCGTACATTCCCAATATATGATCGAATACGTCCCCCCTTATTTTCATGTCTCTCTGATCTTATCTTTCTACATGCTAAAGTGCACTCAGACATAATTGACAATTAGAACACTTTTATTGAATTCTTAGTCAATATTTACATGAAAAAGATCGAGGGAACTATATACAATCAGCCAGGTGTTGTTCCCCACCGCGATAGTGTCCTCCTCCAGGCGATGACGGGGTCCTCGATGGCCTGGCCCAGTCCGACCTGGATGAAGTATCGGTTGATTCTTGATTTCGCCGATGCGAGGATGGCCAGATCGTCTTCTATCAAGCCTGTCCCGAAGATCCAGGACTGGAGGTCAGGGGGTCTTCCTATGATGTTGAATGCCTCCCGACATTGGCCTAAAATATCTTCTTGTGGATGAATAGAAGTCACTATAATCTTATTTGGTTGTTGGGCCTCCCGTTAACGATAGCTAACTTACCAAAAATAAAACATACGTGAATGGCTTATCTTGATCTAACCAGGTTCCAATTCTAAAATAACTTCACTAGGTGCTGCTCAAAAAGAATAACTTAGCTTATGATATTTACAACAATGAATGTGAAGGTTATTCACATATTAAAACAAAGTGTACAATGCGGGATTCGATTCCGGTTCATAGCTGTCGGGAATTGAGGGTTTTAACTACTTGTCCGCCGACTTCTTTGATTTAACCAAGAGAAATATATATATATCGACAATTTTTGGAACAAAACATATTAAAATTTAATTTGTATTTATATCGAGAGAGGGTGCTTGCCACATTCACTAATAAATACACGATCAGGTTGTAACTTTCGTCCTTTTACTAACAAATCTTATCAATCCTTTTCTCTTTTTTTCACATGACGATATTTCAGTTTGATATCTTATGTGATATCAATTCGATTCACCTTTCTTACATGGTCTGTTCATCTGCTTATGCAGTGTTATGTCTTTTTGTCATTTTTCACATCAAAATGTCTGTTCTCGATTTTTTTTATAGATATTTATTATTCGCATGTCTATATAAACCTACTAACAATCTTCACAGTTACATGTTAATTTACACTGTTATGTGTCTGTTTATTGTTCCCATAGCTCTTTTTATATTCCCTTGTGATTACGCGTGTATGTTGACTATCTGATTTACTATTTACACTGATGAATGGCTGTTTGAAAATTTACAGAACTTGGTAGTTAATACGATGAAGTGAAGTATTTCGCTGGTGTCAATGATCTGTCATAACATAGGTGGCGTTAGAGAAATGGCCAACTTCTCCAGAATCACCAGGGTTGCAACAATCATTGGCTTTCCAAGCGCCGTCTAAATTGAGATGAACTCGAAGATTAAAATTATTCCGCCGCTGTAATGAGCAGGCGAGGTAGCGGAGGTGCTTGCGGCGGTGGAGGTGGTGGCGGAGCCATGCAGCCTCCTGAGGTCAAGTGGTATGGATATATCCTACGGTGCAAAGATACCTTCAAGGTCCCCGACAAGCTATATCCATGCGAAGGTCAACTCCCAATCTTTGATTGCAACCAGAAAGTCTATTACTTTCAATATGATCAGGATATGAACTGCCTTTCAAATCTACCTCGGCAAAATTTTGGCTGTTGTATGCATATGCCATTCTTCGGAAGACTTTCCCTCTGTCAGAACATGGGGTCTATCGAGATACATGTTATCGGACATGAATTTGGATGCTGCGAACAGGCTCTAGACAAAGATCCACGATTCCAATTACCTGAAAGAACTTGGTTCAGAAATGTTTCCTTCAAACTTGAGGAAACTGGTACCTTTATCCGACTATGCTAAATTTTAATCTTAGTCGCAAAATTGTCCCAGGAAATTTTGAATGCTGCCAAACAACTGATTCGAGAGTATTGTGAATAAATGATAAAAGTTTCTTGAAGCTTTACAATCAAATTTGAACAAACATTTAATTTATTAACTAATTTCTAAATATGTGTGTCAGTACACATGAAATTGCTGAAATTTGAGACAATTAATCTTATTCTTCTTCTTTCTTATCTCCACACTGGGTGAAGTAGAATGCTTCTGCCTTTGTCATTAAGACTGGGAGCACTACTTAGTGGCAGGCCGACTTAGCTCTAAAATAAATGGCCGCCTTTGACATGAGGAACAGACGCCATGTGCAGCCGCTCCTAAGATGGAGTACAAACGCTGCTCATCCTGTATATCTGGATTAGGAGCCCTAACAGGGTACTATCAGCCGGACCAGCTGAGCCCAGGTTTTTTAGTAAGCTTGTTACTGCTTCCCCTCCTCCTTTTTCATCTGGGCTTGGGACCGGCAAGGGCGGAGTTCATGATGATGCTATTTGATGTAAATAATTATTTCAGGCTCTCTATTTGATTCAAGCTCTTTTAAAATAAATCTTTGAGAGATTTTAAGATCTACTCTCATTCCTGATGGTTTTGAGTTTTGGATGAGCGAGAGAGCAAACTGGTCAAGTAATGGATCCTCGAAGTTCTTGAAAGTTTGATCTATGGTCTTGAACTCTTTAGATCTTTTGCATTTGTCAGAATTTACTGGAAAAGTTGCGAAAAATTTCCTCTGCTATATAGAGGGCAATATAGATCGGGGTGAGCTGTCGTAATGAGAAAACGTTTAGCAACGATTGGAGCTACGATTGGTATATCCAAAACTTTTTTTCCTAATACATCTAAGCCAGCTCGTGAAAACCATGTTATTTCAGTCTATTAATAATTATCTGGTAATTCTCCTGCATAGATTTTGCTTGTTTAAGCTGCAGTACTGCAGGGTATGCAGGAAGGCATTACTATCTTTACATTTCGTACTGGTTTCTAAAAACTGCACAGATGTTTCATTTTACGCACAATAAGAAAAATTGAAAAAAAAAGTCCCAACAGACACATAGTAGCATTAAAGTAAGAAAAAAAAAGAAGCCCAGGTGACGTGCAGGGCAGTATAATTCACCATTGTAATAGCAAAGGCTCAAAACCTAACAAAAATCACTATTGAATTTAATGGACAAACTGATATCAGTGGTTCTATCGTTACCAGATATTTTATCGAACACAATTTTGAGAAACATCATTTTGAAAAGAGAGTAGCTACTTTACAGTCGAACTTGGATAATCCGAAGCCCAAGGGACTAAAAAAAATTGAATTATTCGAAAATTCGAATTAAAAAACGTTTTAAATAAAAGAGACCAAGATAAATATTCGAATTAAAGACATTTTCGAATTAAAGACGTTCGAATTATCCAAAAGTTCTACTGTAATATTTAATATTGGGTATTTTTGATTACACCAAAAGAAAAAAAAGTCAGAACGTACTTCCCAATAGTTGTAGGTGGATGTTCCTTCAACTGCCTAGTATGACTGTTCTGTTGATATTGTTACGTCGTACCCAGATGCTATTCGTGTACTTTGTCTATTCAGGATGCCACATAGATACACACGTGAGTTCGAAAGGATGCAGCTAAAGTTATCGCTTTATTATGGCTCTAAACACAAGGAGAACAATCAGTGGGACTTGCCTTCAACCTCCCCGTCAAAAGAATCCTTGGCGCCGTGAATGTCACTCTTGTGAAGCTTCCCGCTCTACACTACACGTCCAGCCTGGACTACACCGTCTTGTAGACCGCTCCGATGTCTGTCTCTCCTGGCACCGTCTTGCAGGATCATTTACACACCGGAGGCAAGTCGCCACGTCTTCTCCTCCCCGCAGATGTAACCAGACTATGTCCTATGGAGGACATAGTCTGTTGTTATTGTTTCTTATTCCCTCGTGTAATATTTACACAAGGGGATAAGAAACAACAACAAACAACAGACTATGTCCTCCCCCACACAGGAATGCTGTTTTTGGCGCCTGCCAAATGGCAGCGGGGGCCGATGGAGGCCACCTCTCTTTCCCCAACTTTACTCTGGTATCTTGACCTTGTCATCCATGTTACAATATTTAGCTAGTCGAGGATGTGGATACAGAGAAGCTTCGATAAACATTATTGGTTTTTATTCCAGTTCAGATTTATCAATTAAAGTCATTTCTGTGTAAGGAAGACTTTAAAACAAATATTCAAGTAGACACTATATCACCGAAATTCAACAGATAACAACACAACAATGGTTTCAAACTATATTGATAAAATAGATATCACACAGAGTAGTCACTAATTTATAATACAGTAGAACTACCTCCCTGTAAAGGACACCTAATTGCAGAGCCAAAGTGTCCTTTAGGGAGAGGTGTCCTCTTACCGGAGAGTTGCTAAATAGTAAAAATGCTAATTTTAACTAGGAAAACTGTCCTCTATCTATTTATTTCAACAAACAAAACGCGATACCCGGCTAGGGATAATTGCGTCGATTTACATTTTTAAACAGAAACAGTTATAAACATATTATACAAGAAAAAAAAAGAGAAACAATAATATATATTAGGAACCTGAACCTTTCAGGTTAGAAAGATAATCATAAATTTATTTACAAAAATAGTTAAATCTATGATAATTCTCTCTGCTATTTACAAATTGATATAGATCTACAACAATATTTACTGTCTGTTTATTCCAAACGGTTACACTTATTGGACTGCCCTCATTCAATGACCCTATTGAATCTACCAAGAAACAAACCGGTCTGGAAATACTTGGTGAACTGGTTCACTAAGGCTACCAAGACAGAATCCTAAACCACAGGACAGCCCGGGTAGTTGGCGATTTAAGGATGCGCTCCAGGAGCTACCTGGATTACAATTATGTTACTACTACTGTCTAGCGATAAAGAAGAGTGGGCATTCCAGCAGTAGGTGTCTTGAGTCCTGGATTTCTTTGCCACAATGACAGCTAGAGTCCTCAACCGCTTCAATAGAGGTGTCCTCTAGCGTGAATGTCCTCTCATGGAGGTTCTACTGTATATATCAATGACCATGGGGCAGTTTGGTCTCACCTTCACTGCAGCCCAAAAATTTCACATCTTGGTGATCCAGCCATCCTATATGGTTCTGGTGTTTGGAGAAAACGAGTATTCGACACTAACAGCAATCCTTACCAACACATCTTCGACAATAAATAGGAAGAGGTGTCCTCTTACTGGAGAGTTACTAAATAGTAAAAGTGGTAATTTTACCTATGAAAACTGTCCTTTATAGAGAGGTGTCCTTTAGCGTGAGTGTCCTCTCATGGAGGTTTTACTGTATATCAATGACCCAGGGGCAGTTTGGTCTCACCTCACTTCTGGTGTTTGAAGAAAACGGTGGTCGACACCAACATAAATTATAAACAACAATCTTTGGCTATAACTATGCCAGGAACCTGATTTTATTAAGTATTTATACTCCCTCTTATTCCAGTAATAGTCTTCTCAGACTGAAGCTCACCGGATCCATCCATTAATGCCTACGTGGAAACGTTTCAGTCATCTCAGGCTCTTCTCGTTACTATGTCCAGTTCTTAGAAGGGTCCTACATCACCTCCAGTACAGAAAACCACTACCTTCTTCTTGTTCCAAAATCACTTTATTAGGTACCGCTCTAAAAGAACAACCTAGTTTATGATATGTGTAACAATGAATAATATGTGAAGGTTATTCAAATATTAAAACAAAGGAACCACTACCTACATGAGATCGGTCTTGGTCCTTCAATGGCATTGGCTCTTCAGTGATACTGTCACCTTCCTATTCACCAGTACACAGTCTTCACGGTAATTCTTCCTCCTTCCAGAAGGAATTATTAGCTATCTTATTGCGTGGGCTACCAGAACTATTCAAGCCATGCTGAAACAAAACATTTACATTGCACCCCAATGTTCCAGGTTACTGCGAAGATAATTTAAACTGCGATGTCCCAGGTTACTGTAGATTTTTGTCAGCAACCAGGAGGACTAGTAGTGGATATAAACTATAGATAAACAGTTGAATGTGGAAACAGAGAAATGAAAAATCTGAGACTCTTTATCTATCCCAAATAACTAACTATATTACTGAATAATAGTGTGACGTTGGATGACAAGGCCAAGATACCAGAGTAAAACGACATTTGAAATTATCCCGCATGTGTTTCTTTTGAATGAAAAATCGAAATTTTTATTTTAGGGAGAAACAACGACTATTTCCAACCTTAGGGATGAAGTATGAAAGGATGAATTGTGAAGAGTAATGATAAAAGGAAAAATAAAAGTATCCAGAATGCGGGATAATTTGAAATGTCGTTCTACAATCATAAGCCGCATTATATTGTATTATAAAATACCAGAGTAAAGTTGGAAAAAGAGGGGTGGACTCCAGCTGCCCCCGCCACCATGTGGCAGCCGCAAAAACAGCATTCCTGTGTGGGGGAGGACAGAGTCTGGTTACATCTTCGGCAAGGAGAAGACATGGCGACTTGCCTCCGGGCGTGTGGATGATCCTGCAAGGAGAGCCTGACATCGGAGCGGTCTACAAGACGGTGTAGTCCAGGCTGGACATGTTAGTGCAGAGCGGAACGCTTCACAAGAGTGACATCCACGATGCCAAGGATTCTTCTGACGGGGAGGTTGAAGGCAAGTTCCACTGATTGTTCTCCTTCTGTTTAGAGCCATAATAAAGCTCTAACTTTAGCTGCAATCCCTTCGAACTCACATGTGTATATTTGTGGCATCCTGAGTAGACAAAGTACACGAATAGCGTCTGGGTACGACGTAACAATATGTCTCAATAGTCGAATTAAACTGGAAGATTTACTACTGATTAACTCCGCCCTTGCCGGTCCCAAGCCCGGATGAAAAAGGAGGAGGGGGAGCAGTAACAAGCTCGCTAAAAAACCTGGGCTCAGCTGGCCCGGCTGATAGTACCCTGTAAGGGCTCCTAATCCAGGAATACAGGATGAACAGCGTTTGTACTCCATGTTAGGAGCGGTTGCACATGGCGTCTGTTCCTCATGTCAGAGGCGGCCATTTCTTTTGGAGCTAAGTCGGCCTGCCACTGAGTAGTGCTCCCAGTCTAAATGACAAAGGCAGACGCATTCTACTTCACCCAGTGTGGAGATAAGAAAGAAGAAGAAGACTACTGATAAGCCAAGCTCTCTCTGTATTTATATTGTTGCGAATACATTCTGGGGTGCCGCGAGAAAGCATAGAGACAGCAGGCAATAAAGGTTTATTGTCTCAGATAACACCCGTCCACTGGACAAGTCGAGGAAAAGACTAACTAATATGATTATGAATATAAAATTTATAATGAAAAAATAAGATGACATCTATGTAAAAAAAGTGATCAAAGGCATAAATGCAAATTTAAGTTAGGCAAATTGAAAATACATGGATAAAATAGAATGCTCTGTCAAACTATCTGATTAACAATATCATAGTAATGATGATAGTTACCTGTTAGAAATCTAAGTTATTCTTTACATTATGAAGATAGATTAATAAAATACCTTTACAAAGAACCTGATGTGGAAAGCCAAGATAAATCGCAATAAACACAATAAATCACAGAATCAAAAACTTTTTAAAACTCTGTACAGTTTTTCATTTTATGTCAATAAAAATAGATAACTCATCTTTCAAATCATTTATTAAAAAAATATATTATCCCTACTACACACATAGTACAGGCCATGATAATCATGGTGGGTAGTAGTTGTCAACTGCTTTTACTGTAAGTGTACCACATGTTTACACGTGTGAGAAGCAATTCGACTTTTGCACTTACAAATGTGCCAGAGACCTGTTTGGTTACTTGGACTAGCTGGTGGAGTTGGACTTTTACAAGAATCAGGGGCCTTTGAAGCATTTTTTTTTTTCAATTAGGAAAAGTGCTCAATGCGGGATTCGATCTTGGTCTTAGCAGTCGAAAACCAATGGTTTAGAACACCCTTCCACCGACCCCCTTTCAAATAATAAAATTGCATATCACAAGATATTCATAATCTGACTAAACATCTTCAAAAAATTTTGAAATTGATGATTTTTATGCTCTTAATGAAAAATTTATATACAAAGAACTTACCTTGGTCATTACATGCATAAATTTGATTGAGTTTATACACAAATTCTATTGATGTATAAAAGTGCTATATACACAAATCGATAGTATCAATGTTGCTTACTTATATAGTACCAATGTAATTCTATTGCCAACATCTAAATTTGACCATTCAAGATAGAAAATAACAAAATATACCTAGATACAAGAAAATAAAACCTAATCCAAATATTTTAATAGTGAGTGATGTTTCGGTAACAATGTTGTTACGGAAATGTCACACACTATTGAA
This sequence comes from Cordylochernes scorpioides, assembly GCA_030710605.1. NCBI lineage: Eukaryota > Metazoa > Arthropoda > Arachnida > Pseudoscorpiones > Chernetidae > Cordylochernes > Cordylochernes scorpioides. The sequence continues at coordinate 11,126,187 of CP092884.1, forward strand.
TTATTTGGATTAAGTTTTATTTCTTGTATCTATAATCCAAATTGTGCTTTATCAAAATCTACCCTACTTTTCCAAATTCTAGTTTAGCACCTACAGCTCTGTAACACATTTTGACTGGCATTAGATGCACTAAACAGGACCTTTGGGAGAGGCCGCTTATCATCAAACAGCTCATGGTCTCATGGAATTCATGTAATCTTTACACAAGGGGATAAGAAACAACAACAAATTTGACCTAGCCATAGCTGGAACATTCCACTTACCTTCTTTCATCTAAAATACATACAAGAGAATCTTCAGTATCTATATTGCTTTATTTTATTTGTTTATTTATTACAAAACACACGCTATATAAATAGGCTAATCCCCTAATAGAATGTTCAAATCAATAAGCTTGAGGGATAAGTATCTATAAGTAACCCCCCTCTGTATCATGAACTCTGAGACCACAATTTCAATATGTATTCCTGTGTTTCCAAGATATGCCATATTCTTTGTCTTATTCATATCAGTACATATTTTACACATGCAAATTCTCTCTCTATATATTTAAAAATAGCATATTATAGTTTATTGTGTTATTCACTATGTAAATCCGTTTTTGCATAACTGTCATTTTCTGCTCATATATATGTATATTGTTGTGTGTCAACAAGCAACCGACCGGAAATACACGTGACCGTTACAAAATTATCTTAAATTTTGTTTATTTTATTATTTATCAGAGAAACGGCACCACAGAGATAACAGGTACAAGTTGTATTTGACCACGGACCGCCGTTTTCGCGGAATGCTTACAAATTCAACGTGCCAGTTATCGTTGGACCTTCGTGCTATTTATTTATTTATTTTTTTTTCTTTTTATCCTTGCGCGGCGAACGAAAGATGTCTTGTACCAGATCTAACCCTCCCAACGGCTATACCGCAGAGAATCGGACCTCAACAACCCTCCAGAACCGGACCACAAGCCCAGCCCTGGAACGGGCCATGGTGACCATAGCCCACCAGGACAATGTACTGCAACCTACCAATAAATTGAGTTTTATATCCCCACTTCAGCCTCATCACATGGTGGAGAGCAGTGTCGGCCCAGCACCTCAAGCAGCGAACATAAATATCGGCTACGGAGAGACGCCGCCGTGTTTCAACCCGGAGGAGGAAGACATCGAGGACCACGTGGAGGAATTCAAGACGTGGCTGACGGCGAGCAAGGTACCGAAGGGAGACTGGACGAAGGCCCTAGTACGGCGGCTTCCACTTGACGGCCGCGAATTTATCAAGTGCAGGTTTGACCCTTCAGCCGCACTTGAAGACGTCTTGGAAGCACTGAAACTTTGCTACCCAAGGAACGACGGCCGGGCACGTAGTAGGGGTAACGAATTAAAGAAAACGAGACGGCCCCAGTCCACGGAAGATACGGGGAGATATTTGATGAACCTGATTACGGCCCACGCGACGGCAGGCGAGTTTTCGCCGTTTGATTCAAGCAAGGAGGCATTGTGGGCATTGGCTCCAAAAGACTGCCTACTACTGGCAGCCTCGTGGAGCACCACGCGGAACCCAGAAGAGGCCGACTTCCTACAGGCGGCGAAATTCCTCGACCAGGCGGATAAATGGAACAAGGAACGGACGGAGGCAGGTACAACGACGAGTTGGGAAACAACTACGAGGACGGCGGAAGAGTGGGAACAAAAACAAGGACGAAATCCAAGGACCGAAACGCCCATGGAAAAAGCAAGAAGATTTATGCTACCGGACGGGACGCCAAGATGCTTCACTTGTTACCAGACGGGGCACAAACACTGGGATTGCCCGAAAAGGAGGCCACGTGGTAAGTACAATTTTGCCTCTAATCCTGTGGTGGAAGTTTCAAACAGTGTAGAGAGCGTACCACGTGTATTTTCCGAGGTTACTGGTAACACCAATCGCATAATCTTCAGAGTAAAAGGACAACCGGGGGTTAACGAGAAACAGACATTAAATAAGGTACCAATAGAAAAATCCACTTTAGAAATAGGGGGTACAGCAATGGAAAAATTCCGTTGGACAGGTATGACAAATTTCTGTTTAATCACGCATATCAATGAGACACATGTAGGCAAACTGATTTTCGATTCAGGGGCAAATGTTAGCTGCATAGACGAAGGAATAGCCAACGCACTAGGATGTGCTAGAATGCCTTCAAAATTACTTATACGGGGAATAAGTGGGTCAGTAGTCTCGAACACGTGCACATACTTGGAGGTCAACATTGATGGTTTCGACATATGTGGCAGGTTCACCATAATTCCAGGAAACTGGGAAAAGATTATTTTCGGCGTCGATATTCTAACAAACTATCATTGCAAAATTATGTTTAGAGACGAATCGGTAGAATTGTATAGGCCAAAAATAGGCACGGACGACCACGTGGTAGAACTAAACGAAGAACGGGAACTCGAGAGGTTAGGCACAATTACGAACGATCGGAAAAACCCCAAACAAAAGTACTGCATACTAAACGACCTTGAAATTGCACCACGTTGTAAAACGAGGGTTAAGTTAAAAGGGCCAACAGTAATGGCGGGCATTTTAGAACCCCACCCCGACTGCGTAAGAAGAACGGGGCTACTAATACCATCAGTACACGTTTCCGAAACGGTATCCGAGATATTCATTGATGTCATAAATACTAGGAACGAGCCGGTGCGGTTGGTAGCAAACTCGTGCTTGTTACGATCCGGCGGGGAAATAGCGAATGTTTCTTTCCTAAGTGAACAGGTGGGATACAGTACGACGGCCACGTGCAAATACGAACCACAGAAGTTCGATATAAACCCGGAGCTATCGGACAGCGAAAAAATCGACGTACTGGACGTATTGTACAGGTATCGGGAACTTTTCTCAGAAGAGTGGAATAAGGCGGCAGATATCGAACCGTACCACATCAAACTTAAAGCGAACACGGAACCAATTCGACAAAAAGCCTATCGCCGCAGTCCTAAGGAACGTGACATTATAGAGGAACAGGTTAAAGAAATGTGTGAAAAAGGAGTTATTAGGAAATCAACATCTCCATGGGCGAGCCCGGTCGTTTTGGTTAAAAAATCAGACGGATCCTATAGATTTTGTGTGGACTATAGAAAAGTTAACAACGTAACCGAAAAATTTTCATATCCATTACCGGATATCACCGACTGCCTGGACCGTTTAGCGGGAATGAAGTATTTCTCTCACACGGATTTTGTTAGCGGTTATTGGCAGTGTCCACTGGACGAAACAAGCAAGCCAATTACAGCGTTCACGACAGGTAACGGGTTGTACGAGTTTCAAGTGTTACCCTTTGGTTTAACCGGGGCACCGGGTCATTTCGAAAGAATCATGGATACACTGTTAGCTGAATTGAAATGGTCCGAGTGTATGGTTTATCTAGATGACGTCATCGTGTACGGAAGAGACATACGTGAACACAACGTGCGGTTAACAAATGTTCTAGAATGTTTCCGCGGGGCAGGCTTATCCCTAAAACCATCAAAATGTAGATTCGCCTACCAAAAGTTACCAATTTTGGGACACGTGGTATCGGAAAACGGCGTAGAACCGGCTACTGATAAGATCGAGGCGGTTAAGGAATTTCCGATTCCGAAAAATGTCAAGCAAGTTCGTTCGTTTCTGGGACTTTGCGGCTATTATCGCCGTTTCATAAAAAACTTTTCAAAGATAAGCAAACCGCTGACGTGTTTAACGGAAAAAGATAAGAAATTCGTGATAGGTCCGGCCGAAATAGAAGCTTTCGAAACCTTAAAAAAAAAATTGACTGAGGAGCCAATTCTAGCACACTTCAACCCAGACGCTAGAATAGAAATACATACGGACGCATCAATCGTGGGATTAGGCGCGGTGCTAATGCAACCGGACAATGACGGGTTTTTGCACCCGATCCACTACTTGTCGAGAACGACATCGAAACACGAGAGTAAATATGGTATCTCAGAACTAGAGTGTTTAGCAATAGTCTGGGCTCTACAAAAGTTACGGCCGTACATCTTCGGGAGAGAATTCAAAGTCGTAACCGACCATAGCGCGTTAACGTGGCTAGCTAACGTACGTGACCCGTGCTCAAGACTTACTAGATGGGGGTTAAAACTCATGGAGCACGACTTTGAAATAGTCCACCGCGCAGGGAGGAAGAACATTGCACCGGACGCACTCTCACGCAACCCGTTCCACAAAAACGATACGAACGTCGAAGACAACTTCAACGATTTAACGGCATGCACAGTACGGATCGACGAAAACGGACAAAAGGAAGACACGTTTTGCCGCGATATTACCGGGAAACTACCAGACGCTAAAACACGGGACGAATATAAAAAAATAAACGGGATCCTTTATAAAAAGAACCATGCAACACAAGGTAACCAATGGTTGGTCGTAGCACCAAAGCAAAGCGTATCCGAAATAATGAAAACAGCGCACGATATACCCGAGGCAGGACACATGGGGGTAGCGAAGACGGTCCACCGTATTAAGCAACGGTTCTACTGGAAAGGTCTGGAAGAAGACGTGCGGAAATACGTTCGGTCGTGCAAAGTGTGCCAGGCCTTCAAACCACAGAGGTTCAAACCCGCAGCCCCGCTAGAACCGTTACCACCAGCAACAGACATCTGGGAACGAGTGGGAATAGACCACCAAGGTCCTTTCAAAAAATCGGTAGAAGGCTACGAACACATTCTAACGATCGTAGACCATTTTAGTAAATACGCACTCGCAATCCCGGTAAAAGATACAAAGGCGGAAACCACGTGAAACGCACTCTCAGACAATCTGCTCTACGTTTTTGGTACTCCGAAATGCATAATATCCGATCAAGGCAAATCTTTCGATTCGAGTACTTTTAGAGACTTTACACGGTTGTACGGGATTAAACATATTATGGCTTCCGCGGCACACCCGCAAACAAATGGCTTATGCGAAAAACTCAACGGCATCATAAAAAACGGCATCAGAGTTTATCTCGAGGACGATCACGCCGAATGGCCGAGATTCGTAAAAACGGCGACTTTTGCGTATAACTCGTCCATTCAGTCGTCGACACAGGTGACACCGCATAAGTTGATATTTGGCGTAGAACCGAGGACGTCCCTAGACGTAGGACTACCAACCGTCGACGAGCCAGTAAAAACTTACGACGAATATGTGACCAACCGCATTTTAGAAAACGAGAGATTAAAGAAAATTGCCGACGAAAACTACCGAGACCGGACAATGATGACGAAGTGTCAGTATGACCTTGCGAACCGTGACCGCTTCCGGAAGTTTGAAGTGGGCGACCTGGTACTACTGGAGTCGTCTCGCAGGAAACCGGGGAAAACGGAGAAATTTCTGCCGAAATACGTAGGACCGTACGTAATAACGGATAGAATCAAGGAAACGACATATAGGTTACGACCACAGGACGGACGCAACGAAAATAGTAGGCGCCAGAGCACGTTAGCACACGTGTCGAGACTTAAGGAATTTTTAGAGAGATAACGGCGACTCGAGGGACCGAGTCTAAGATAAGAGGGGGGGGTGGTGTTGTGTGTCAACAAGCAACCGACCGGAAATACACGTGACCGTTACAAAATTATCTTAAATTTTGTTTATTTTATTATTTATCAGAGAAACGGCACCACAGAGATAACAGGTACAAGTTGTATTTGACCACGGACCGCCGTTTTCGCGGAATGCTTACAAATTCAACGTGCCAGTTATCGTTGGACCTTCTTGCTATTTATTTATTTATTTTTTTCTTTTTATCCTTGCGCGGCGAACGAAAGATGTCTTGTACCAGATCTAACCCTCCCAACGGCTATACCGCAGAGAATCGGACCTCAACAACCCTCCAGAACCGGACCACAAGCCCAGCCCTGGAACGGGCCATGGTGACCATAGCCCACCAGGACAATGTACTGCAACCTACCAATAAATTGAGTTTTATATCCCCACTTCAGCCTCATCAATATATATAGATTAGATCCGAAAACTTTAGTAGTATATTTTTCCTGTCAAAGGGCGGTTGTGCCCGAAAGCTTGAAATAAATTTATTTGAAGGATACTTATCCCTCAAGCTTATTGATTTGAACAAACACGCTATATCCTATGTGGATATTTACATGAAAATGTTTAAACTATTTTATGTTCACATAGTTTCAAAATATATATACAAATTATTTCTAGTTTTAGAGAGAGAGAGTGAAAGTTATTTAAATTTACATTTTAGAGAAATAATTATACAAGAAATAATGTTTATTTACATAATACATATTATCAAAAATGTTTAATATATTGTTAGAATTAACCACTAAATTAATTGGATTATAGATTATTTTAAAATAAAAAACTATACTAATTGAAACTAGAATTTTCAATTCATTAATGTAATTTAGGTTCACGGTAGTTGAGATAGTCTGCAGAATTTATTAAATTTTCTATATTCTTCTTTACTGGAAACCATTTGCTTTAACTGGAACTGTTCATTTGACATTGTACTCTCAAATCTGCTAAAGTGGGCACCGGATTAAAATATGCTCAGGGTTGTGATCTTCTTGGTCACATAAGCAGATTGAAGAATCAATTCTAAATTGAAAATTTGAAACTATTATAGACGCGTATGATTCTTTTATAAATAAAACAATTTCTACTGCTCTTACTGCAATTGAAAAATTAATGGGAGGGCCTGTTTCATCAGTGGTGTACCCTCCCACCGGTTTCGCCAGTTTAATATACCATACCGCTGTTATATTGCATTTTTCGATCTTCCTTTTATAGTAATACTGATGCTAGACTTTTGGAATGGGTATTTTAGATGAACTATGGACATAAGCTTTGAGGACAGCAGAATTACATACAATTATAAATATATAATATGCTTCGAGCAATCGCTCTTCCTCAAACATCAATTTGCATCTTTTATTAGAACAATTATATTATGATGCATTAGTGTGCCATCTGTTATGAAAATTTGAAAATATTATAGACACGTATGATTCATACACGTCTATAATATTTTCAAATTTTCATAACAGATGGCGCGCTAATGCATCAAATCTAAATTGCTTACCACATAGTTCCAATGTGATTCTATTGACATCTAAATCTGGCCATAGCTGGAACATCATCAGTTGACATTCCACTCACCTTCTCTTATCTAGGGTCTATTTGAATAAGAATTTCTCACTTCCTTTAAAATATTTTTCTTCTTGTGGCTTCTTTCATTAGTTGAAGAAACTCTGCTTTTGCTGGCCTCAAACCCAGATGAAAAAGGAGGAGGAGCAGTAACAAGCTTGCTGAAAACCTGGGTTCAGCTGGCCCGGCTGATAGTAACCTGTAAGGACTCCAGGGATACAGGATGAGCAGCGTTTGTACTCACGTCAGAGGTGGCCATACCATATTGGAGCTAAGTCGGCCTGCTACTGAGTAGTGCTCCCAGTCTTAATGACAAAAGCAGACACATTATGGTTATCAAATCTCTTTTGATGAGCTCTACTCATCTCCGGCAGACATCATCAAAAATCTCAAGCTCTACAGGGTTGATACTCTGATATGATTGAGTGGAGATAAAAAAAGAAGATAGGTTGAAGACCAAGCAATTCCTCCATGCAATTTGGCGTCAACTTCACAAATCCAAATTGCCAATTAAGCTGTATCAGCAAAATCTTTGCTCTCAAGAGTGATCAGAAGTGTTTCAAATTGTGATGCATGCTAGATTAGCTTTTATGTTAGTAGCCATTTCATTGATGTTGGAGTTCAGCAAAAAGACTTATTTCTTCTTATTTGACAAAAACATAAGCAGTTTAAAGCTTTCCAGTTATGTGGGAAGAATGTTGTTTTGATTTGTTAAATGAACTGATCTCCCATGCCTTCTCATTGGATGAATGTGGCCATGTTTATATATAAAGAGGGTTGAAAGGAAATGCGAGAGTTCTGCCAGGAGTTATTGTGTGGAGATGCTTAAAGTGTTCTCTTTGTTCATGTCTGGTGATCTCCTCGCATACCTGTGTAACCCCGGTCCATTCCTTATCAACGCTGCAATAAAAGATGAGTACTAGTTTTGTTATAACTTTTCGTGTGTTTTTTATTTACGTACTTACTTTTTATTTTTATTTTACTTTTGATTGTACTCATTTCTGTGTGTTAAGTTACTTTTACTTTAAGCCCTAGCACTATTATTTTTATATGTAACAAGTAAAAGTGACATTTGTCACTTTAACAACAGCACTAAGACATTCGTTGACAAAATTACCTTCAGAATATGGCTTTGATCTCACTGAAGCTAAATCTTGTCCAAACAATAATATCAGTTATAGAACTTTGTTTAGGAACTCCGCCCAAGCATGGATGAAAAAGGAGGCGGGGGAGCAGTAAAAAGTTCACTAAAAAACCTGGGCTCAGCTGGCCCGGCTAATAGTACCCTGTAAGGGCTCCAGGGATACAGGATGGAGGGTGTTTGTACTCCATGTTAGAAGCGGCTGCACATGGCATCTGTTCCTCATGTCAGAGGCGACCATTTCATATTGGAGCTAAGTCGGCCTGCCACTGAGTAGTACTCCCAGTCTTAATGACACAAAAGCAGATACATTCAACTTCACACAGTCATGATGGTTGTCAAAATCCATATCATTGACTGTATTGGCTCATCCATTGATGAGCTCTACTCATCCCCAACAGACACCATCAATGGTCTCAAGCTCTACAAGCTTGATACCCTAATATGATTGAGTGGAGATAAGAAAAGAAGAAAACTTTGTTTAGGGAAAAGAGTCTGTGATGGTTAGATAAACATTTTTCAAGTCTAGTATTTTATATTTTCTTTGTTAAATGCCAGAAAACATCTCAATCAAAATAGACACACAATCAATGTGGCATCATGAGATCCACAAGGAATTCCAGAAATCTTCACAATTTGTCATAGAGGTGCTTAATTGGTGAAGGAGCTAGGCAAATTCTATGGCTAAAATAAAATAATAATTTTGCCCTACTTGAAAGAAGTTTGCTTTTATAATTAATTGTTGTTGTTGTGTCCAATTAAGAACCTCAGATGTCTCCAGCACATGTATCTCTATCACAGCAGTCACAATTTTCTCTATCTTCATTGTGTAAACTGCTGTTCAGAGTCCATGTCAATTAATTTTTATTAAGGTAATAATTTGGATTATAGCTACAAGAAAATAGGACCAAATCCAAATGAATTAATAGTGTGACATTTTGGTAACAAGGCTGTTACCAAATTATTTGGATCAGGTCATATTAGCAATAAGATAATAAGAAACCTGGCTACAGAAATGTGAACTATTATAAAATATATATTTCTGGAAACAACAAGTTTCTGATCTTCATAACAAGATTTTCCTAGTCCATCTTACATCCTATCCTATTTCCTTCTTATACTTTCACATTTTAAGATGAAAATTGCAGTCTTCCACTTTTGTTATTGCCAAAGTTTCCTAATTTTACTAGAACCCACTCGTATTTCCAAGCTCAAAACTGGCCATACAAGACAGCTACTTTTCCAGGATGGTGTAAAGACTTTCCCACAATGTACCATCTGCAGGGCCAAAGAGCCTCACCAGACTACCTCTTGGAATGGGGGTCGGTGGAAGGATGGTCTAAACCGTTGGTTTTCGACGGCTATGACCTGGGTTCGACGCCGCATTGGACACTTTTTCTGATTAAAAAAAAGTACTCTACTGACCTCCGATTCTTGCAAAAGTCCAACCCCACCAGCGAGTGCAAGTAGCCAAATGGTGCTCTGGCACATTTATAAGTGCAAAGTCGAACTGCTTTTCACATGTTTAGACATGTGGTATACTTACAGTAAAAGCAGTCGCTAACTACCCACCATGATTATCATGGCCTGTACCACGTGTACTAGGGATAAGCAAAAAAATATATATATATTTGGATTAGGTCTTATTTTCTTGTATCTATAATATATAATGCAAATTGTGCTTTACCATATTACCCACCTATATTTCCAGGCTCAAAACTGGCCATACAAGACCACTCATTTTCCAAGATGATGTCATGACACCACAATTCACCATCAGCAAGACCAAAGAAGCCTCACTAGACCACCTCTTGGAATGTATGGGAGCCTCAAGACAGACCTGTATTCCAATCCTATACCAATATTATAAATTTAATCCATGTCTCCACGACCTTGTATAATGAAAAACAACCATCATGACCATACCATTTCTTTTTAAGTATGAACGAGAATTAAAAAATAAAACATTAATAAAAAAAAGAACTCACAACTTTTATTATGCAAAAAAATTACATAAATGTATATTTTACAAATAGAAAGTATATTGAAATATACTCAAGGGAGAGATAGAGAGCATAGAAAAATATAAATTTAACAAATATTTGTTCACTAGAGGTATAAAACTAAATAACAATATATATATAATTTATTTATAAAAATAATGCATGCATTCTTTAAAAGCTCCATTAAAATTAAACAGCAAAATGTATATAAAAATACTGTGGTCCAAAAAGAAATGACCCCAATATGTAACAAGGTTTGTATAAAAACAATAAAATGTGGCAACACCAATATGGCAGTGTTCTCCTCCTGCAACACACAACAAGGTTGCTTAGACACAACACTCTGTCTCACAACAAGGCTAAACATTTAGCAACAAATTTAGCAACTCTCTGGTAAGAGGTTGACAACATGGTTGCAGGGTTTTCCCACTATGTACTAAGTACAATTCTCAGCCTGCAACCCCAAGACATATTATTGACTGTATTGACTCATCCATTGATGAGCTCTACTCTTCCCCGGCAGACACCATCAAAAATCTCAAGCTTTACAAGCTTGATACCTTAGTGTTATTGAGTGGAGATAAGAAAGAAGAGGACACTAAAGGACACTTTGGCTCAGCAATTAGGTGTTGTCCTTTACAGGGAGATTCTACTGTATATATAGAAAAAGAGAAGAATAATCTTAAAAATTCACAATATTCACATGAATGTTATTTTACAAATTATACTCATCTGCTGACTCTTCTTTCTTATCTCCACTCAATCATATTAGGGTATCAAGTTGTGACCCTTGATGGTGTCTGTTTAGGTGAAGTAGAATGCGTCTACCTTTGTCATTAAGACTGGGAGCACTACTCAGTGGCAGGCCAACTTAGCTCCAAAAGAAATGGCTGCCTCTGACATGAGGAACAGACGCCATGTGCAGCCGCTCCTAACATGGAGTACAAATGCTGCTCATCCTGTATCCCTGGATCAGGAGCCCTTACATGGTACTATCAGCCGGGCCAGCTGAGCCAAGGTTTTTTAGTGAGCTTGTTACCGCTCCCCCTCCTCCTTTTTTATCTGGGCTTGGGACCGGCAAAGGCGGATTTTATCTACTAACTACTTGCACACATTGAAGAAATAGGCACTTAATCAGGAAAATCAAGCATACATCTAAAAAGAGAAGAATGATCTTGAAAATTGAGCCCTAAAGTCCCTGCTCACCAGTCAGAGAAGGATCAGGAGGACGGCCTCAGCAGGGAGGTGGTGTCATCAGGGGCTGAAGGTTGCAGGTCCTCCAGGGTGTCAGGCAGGGGCCGTCCCAGGGTCTCAGGCAGCCAGGAGTTGAAGATCCCTGCGGAGAGGGACAGTAGACCCAGCACAGGGTACATCAGCTTGCCATCCCTGGTGTCCTGGAGGAACACATAGATCCTGGAGTGACCAAATAGAAGATATTGCTGTTACAACTCAGAATACATTTGTTTGAATGATCCACATATCAATTGATTTAAATCTCCTGGATATTAATCAAACAAATGCTACAGGTTTCTGATGATGAATTTCTTTATCTTTATTAAATGTAATCTTGAGCTTTCAGGCATCTCTCTCCTTCTACAGGACTACATAGAAATATATCTTTTTCTTTCTTATCTTCACTCAATCATATTAAGGTATCAAACTTGTAAAGCTTGAGACTTTTGATGGTGTCTGCCGGGGAAGAGTAGAGCTCATCAATGGGTGAGTTTGACAACCATCATGACTGGGTGAAGTAGAATGTGTCTGCCTTCGTCATTAGGATTGGGAGCACTACTCAGTGGCAGGGCAACTTAGATCCAAAAGAAATGGCCGCCTCTGACATGAGGAACAGACGCCATGTGCAGCCGCTCATAATATGGAGTACAAACGCTGCTCATCCTGTATCCCTGGAGCCCTTACAGGGTACTATCAGCTGGGCCAGCTGAGCCCAGGTTTTTTAGTGAGCTTGTTACTGCTCCCCCCCCCCTCCTTTTTCATCTTCCTTCATCATTCGGCTTGGGACCGGCAAAGGCGGAGTTATAGAAACCTATACAGGCTGTTAAGATACTAACTGTTAGTATCTTAACAGTTAGAATTTTAACGGTGTTGTTTCCATGTACTCCTGTAGAAGGACAGAGATGCCTGAATGCTTGAGAATACGTTTAATAAAGATAAAGAAACTCATCTCCAGAAACTTGTAGAATTTGTTTGAATGATCCACATGGTCAAAACATAAAAGAGAGATATTTATATTTATAAATGTATGTAATTCTACTGTCCTCAAAGCTTATGTCCATAGTTCTTCTAAAATACCCATTCCAAGAGTCTAGCATCAGTATCACTATAAAAGGAAGTTCCAAAAATGCAATATAACAGCGGTATGGTAGATTAAACTGGCGAAACCGCTGGGAGGGTTCACCACTGATGAGCCAGGCCCTCCCTTTACTTTTTCCATTGCAGTAAGGGTAGTAGAAATTGTTTAATTTCAAAAAGAATCTTACGCCTTTAAAATAGTTTCAAATTTTGATTACAGATGGCGCGCTAGTGCATCATAAAAGAGAGAGCTGACCAGTCAACCATCTATATTGTGATATATACAAAACTAAAAGGTTAATGATAGTATTTTGTTGTCTTACAAAATTAACTCAAAAAGGTTAGGATTATTATGTGCCACAAATTATATTATTCTTAAGTGATACAATATATAGACACACATATAGACAAATATATAAAAAATAAGGCTTATTTTGGATTGTAATAAGATTATTTATTAATCCGATATTTCGATGGACCAATCGTCCATCTTTTAAGAAGTTTTTGTTATGAAGCACGCAGCAGGTCGCGTGCTTCAGGTGAACCACGGACGTCTTACAAGCTTATTGGGCGATAAACCATCTAATATATACATTTTAAACAGAGTAAATATAATTAAAAGAAAAACAATGTAATATATATATAATTAAATATTGGTAATTAAGAGATTTCAAATTAATTAAACAAATAAAAATACCATAAGAATTGAAATAACTATGAAATAAATATACAAATAATAGTAATAAATATCAGATTTAAAAATGAAGTAAAATAAAATAAACATATAAATAACATAATAATCTAATCTACTTTGTTTAAAATGTATACCATAGATGGTTTATCGCCCAATAAGTTTGTAAGACGTTGTGGCTCACCTGAAGCACGCGACCTGCTGCGTGCTTCATAACAAAAACCCTCGTAAAAGATGGAAGATTGGTCCATCAAAATATTGGATTAATAAATAATCTTATTACAATCCAAAATAAGTCCTATTTTTAAATATATATATTATGGATTGCTCTATATTCAGAATAGACAAATATGTGAAAAAATAATTTCCCAATAAGAACCTGAAATAATCCCAATTTTTATTTTATAATACAGTGAACTATGGCTATAACAAACCATGGCTATAGTGAACCACAGATTCAGTCCCATTGGGGTTTGTTATAGAGGGGTTTTACTCTATATGGGATAAGTGAAAGCAAAAGTATAAGAGAATTAATATGATCAAATATTGGTGTTTTATTAGATTTGGCCTTGTGTCATCCATTTTAACCTAATCAAGAAATGGCATCACTTACCAGGAGGGAGGTGAAGGGGGCAAATATTCCTCCGAGCCTGGCAGAGAGGGAGGTGACCCCGAGGCCAGAGTTCCTGGGAGAGACAGGTGACAACTCAGCATCCACACAACAGACATAGACAGACAGACTCACCTGATAGTTGTGGGGAAGATCTCAGCAGAGTGGATGAAGATGATAGAGAAGGAAGCAGCAATGCTGAGTTTACCCCAGAGTGCCGTGCCGGTCTTGCTCCAGGCCCAATCTGTGGAAGCAATCAGTCAGTTTGGGCAGCAACATGAAGTCAATGTAGGACAAGGTATAGATGGTAACTGTGGAGAAGCTGTTGTTGTTGTTTCTTATCCCCTTGTGTAATGATTACACGAATTCCATGAGTTCATGCTCCTTGAGTTGTTTTATGATAAGCAGCGGCCTCTCCCGAAGGTCCTGTTTAGTGCATCTAATGCAAGCAGGAGCTGCAGGTGCCAAGCTACATTTTGGGCAAGTGGGGTAGATTTTGTTGTTATTTTCTATCTTCAATGGTGGAAAAGAGCTAAGTTGGGCATAGAGAGTATTTACAAGTTAAGCAACCAGGTAGTGGAACAAAATATGAAGAGGAGATGTTCTGGCACTACCATGTTTACAGTAACTCCATTCCTACAGTACTGTACTCCACCAACTCACTGAGAGGAATGAAGTCCAGTAGGAAACAGGTGAGGGCAGACAGGACCAGGAATGTGATGAGCGGACACTTGCGGCCAAATCTATCCAGCACCAAGGCATTGATGGCATATCCCGGCAGCTCCACCAGGCCGGATAGCACGGTGGTGGTGTAGAGGTTGGTGCCCAGGGAGCCAGCGGCTAGTGTCATGGCGTAGTACACCAGGCTGTTTACAAACCTACAACACACACAGATCTATTACACTACAAGATAATAACAATAAATAGTGTGTAGCTACTTGAAATAGAGCTCTTCTAATTCTGAAATATTTAAAAGAGAATCTTCAAGTGATAGCTTAGCATCAACGTTGAGTCCATTGAAGGCAATTAGACACAATTTGGGATTATAGATTAGAACTACAAGGTTTTAAGACCAAATCTAAATTATCTAATTATTCACCTGGATTGTAAATTATTACCTTGTAGTTCTAATCTTATAATTCAAATATTGTGCCTAATCACACACACACACACACACTCGGGCGTGCGGCCGCGCTTTTTCGAGCTCCGCCGTTTTCGCCCTTTAAGAGCCTAAATTTGTCGCTGGAAGCGACTAATTTGGTATGGGCGGACAGCCCATTCAACGCCGATGAATTACCTGCAAGGTACGGCCTAATACCACAAACCTCAGCAGAGTTATCTGCAAATAACAATTTCCAGTTGCAAAACTCGGAAGAAACGCAAGAAATGGCCAGCTATGCAAATTTGCCTATTGGCCAAAGACATGCAAATTCCGCCTCTACGCGCGAATCTGCAACTACGTTGCCTTCATCTGGCGTATTTCTTGGTCAGCAGAACCGGGATAACTTACCTATGGATCTAAATCCTGTAACTGAAGGCGATTTTACCATCGTTCAAAATAAAAGAAAACGCCGTGACACAACAGCACCGCGCGACATGACCGCACAGCCCAACAGTGCTGGATCGGCAGCCAGGCGACAAAGATCCTCACCTGCACTCATTCCTCGAGTCCAAGAGATCAGGACCACGAGGACGCACATCGCGGAGGCCAGGGCTCGCCAGGCGAACTGCACCGAGGAGCAGTGCTTCTTCTTGGAGTACTGCCCTAGCTACGAGACTTACCAATACCTCAGGGCTATTGGAGGTATTATTGGAGGAACAAAAAACATCGTTCAATTCTCCAAAGTGAACGGCCAGTACCTGGTGGGCCTCACCAGCAGATCCATGGCGGAACAACTAATCCGTGAAGGCCTTGAAATTGAGGGAACCCTCCTGAGGACCTTCCCCTTCAGGAGAAGTGCAACCAGAATCACAATTGGGAACCTGCCCTTCTTCGTGCGGGACGCCGTTGTGATTGACGCCCTTGCACGCTTTGGGCGTGTGACCTCCATAGCCCCCAAACAACTTAAAGCGGGCGAATTCGAATTCACCGACGGCCGCCGGGAGGCCTTTATCCTCCTCCATGACGGCATAACCGTCGACAAGCTGCCCACCCGCTTCGAGATCAAGATCAAGGGTGAGGCCTGGCCCGCTTACATCTCATATGGCATCAAATGCTCAAGATGCCACGGACAGGGACACAGGAGAGCCAGCTGCCCCCTGCTCTATGGGCAGTCCACCACCTCCAGACGAGCCTCACCGCCCTCTACCACCGGCCTTCCACCATCGACCGCGCCTGGGCTGCCTAGGCAGTCTTCGGCCGCGCCTTCTGCGCCAGCGCCTCCCAGTCCAGCTCTCGGGCCTTCCGGCGCTCAACCAGATGCCCAAGCTGTGTCCCCACCATCTGCGGCGCCCCGGCCGACTGCACCAGCGCCTCCGGCCTCATCTGTGCACGTGGCGGCTCCTGTCCCTCCACCAGAGGCCCCTACACCCGAGCACCCCGCGGGCCCTCGCTCGGCGACGACTGAGCCGACGCCTCCCGCCCGGCCGGACTTCACTGCCCCGTGTGGCCCTCTGCCTGCGCAGGGGACCCTCGGACCTGCGACCCACACACCGGATGTAGACATGACCACCACTGAGGAGCCCTCTGCTCCCCCACCATCCGCAGTTTCAACACCCCCACTGCCTACGCCTCAGCCTGCTAGGCCGACGCCGCCTGTTCCCCACGGGAAAGAATCAGTCCCAACTAAAGTGGCCTCTCCGCCTGCACTGCCTGTCAAGACCGACGAAGACCGTAAAAGATGGCTCCTTGACACTTTCAAGGATCTGAATTACAGAGCCATCTTAAGACCCATAATGGTGTGGAGCGATGATAATACTCTCATTAACTCGGTCCTGTGCTACGAGAAGGCTTGGAACAGCTATCATAACGTACCGCGAGACCAAAGGAGGATTCTTTCGGGCTTCTTGGACAGCGTCATACGGCGCGCCCGGGGTGGCGACCAGACTACTCTGGACGGACTGTTAAAATTCAAGTCAGCTCTGTAGCTACCGACTGGGACCAAAACGTCCCTTCGGGAACGGCTCCATACTTCCAAGATTACTGTAAATATTTCTTGACTCTTGTTTTCTTGCAACTACTCTTGTAAATGTAAATATCTATTAACTCTTGAATGTAAAGATTGACTGGTATGTCAATAAAATCAGTTTAAATTGTCAAAAAATTGTCACACACACACACACACACACACACACAGAGCTAATAAATTCTTATTAAACTTTCAAACTAATAAGAAAGTTAGAAGCTTCCAGCTTTCTTGAACCATTTATATTTCTCTAGCTATCAGGATAACATGCCCTTCAACGTTACCCTGAAAGCTATGATTGAGTGTAGATAAGAAAGAAGTCCTAAAGCTACAGAAATGAAAATGATGAAAGAAACTTAACCTTGGATTCTTTGCTGATATTATCGAATTCTAAGTCAGGGAAGAAGGTGTATTATATCAAGGTACACACTTTGATCTTAGCCAAAAGGCCGAGAAGCGATGATATATCAAGGTACACACTTTGATCTTAGCCAAAAGGCCGAGAAGCGATGATATATCAAGGTACACACTTTGATCTTAGCCAAAAGGCCGAGAAGCGATGATATATCAAGGTACACACTTTGATCTTAGCCAAAAGGCCGAGAAGCGATGATATATCAAGGTACACACTTTGATCTTAGCCAAAAGGCCGAGAAGCGATGATATATCAAGGTACACACTTTGATCTTAGCCAAAAGGCCGAGAAGCGATGATATATCAAGGTACACACTTTGATCTTAGCCAAAAGGCCGAGAAGCGATGATATATCAAGGTGCACACTTTGATCTTAGCCAAAAGGCCGAGAAGCGATGATATATCAAGGTACACACTTTGATCTTAGCCAAAAGGCCGAGAAGCGATGATATATCAAGGTACACACTTTGATCTTAGCCAAAAGGCCGAGAAGCTATGATATATCAAGGTACACACTTTGATCTTAGCCAAAAGGCCGAGAAGCGATGATATATCAAGGTACACACTTTGATCTTAGCCAAAAAGCCAAGAAGCAATGATATATCAAGGTACACACTTTGATCTTAGCCAAAAGGCCGAGAAGCGATGATATATCAAGGTACACACTTTGATCTTAGCCAAAAGGCCGAGAAGCGATGATATATCAAGGTACACACTTTGATCTTAGCCAAAAAGCCGAGAAGCGATGATATATCAAGGTACACACTTTGATCTTAGCCAAAAGGCCGAGAAGCGATGATATATCAAGGTACACACTTTGATCTTAGCCAAAAGGCCGAGAAGCGATGATATATCAAGGTACACACTTTGATCTTAGCCAAAAGGCCGAGAAGCGATGATATATCAAGGTACACACTTTGATCTTAGCCAAAAGGCCGAGAAGCGATGATATATCAAGGTACACACTTTGATCTTAGCCAAAAGGCCGAGAAGCGATGATATATCAAGGTACACACTTTGATCTTAGCCAAAAGGCCGAGAAGCGATGATATATCAAGGTACACACTTTGATCTTAGCCAAAAGGCCGAGAAGCGATGATATATCAAGGTACACACTTTGATCTTAGCCAAAAGGCCGAGAAGCGATGATATATCAAGGTACACACTTTGATCTTAGCCAAAAGGCCGAGAAGCGATGATATATCAAGGTACACACTTTGATCTTAGCCAAAAGGCCGAGAAGCGATGATATATCAAGGTACACACTTTGATCTTAGCCAAAAGGCCGAGAAGCGATGATATATCAAGGTACACACTTTGATCTTAGCCAAAAGGCCGAGAAGCGATGATATATCAAGGTACACACTTTGATCTTAGCCAAAAGGCCGAGAAGCGATGATATATCAAGGTACACACTTTGATCTTAGCCAAAAGGCCGAGAAGCGATGATATATCAAGGTACACACTTTGATCTTAGCCAAAAGGCCGAGAAGCGATGATATATCAAGGTACACACTTTGATCTTAGCCAAAAGGCCGAGAAGCGATGATATATCAAGGTACACACTTTGATCTTAGCCAAAAGGCCGAGAAGCGATGATATATCAAGGTACACACTTTGATCTTTGCCAAAAGGCCGAGAAGCGATGATATATCAAGGTACACACTTTGATCTTTGCCAAAAGGCCGAGAAGCGATGATATATCAAGGTACACACTTTGATCTTAGCCAAAAGGCCGAGAAGCGATGATATATCAAGGTACACACTTTGATCTTAGCCAAAAGGCCGAGAAGCGATGATATATCAAGGTACACACTTTGATCTTAGCCAAAAGGCCGAGAAGCGATGATATATCAAGGTACACACTTTGATCTTAGCCAAAAAGCCAAGAAGCGATGATATATCAAGGTACACACTTTGATCTTAGCCAAAAGGCCGAGAAGCGATGATATATCAAGGTACACACTTTGATCTTAGCCAAAAGGCCGAGAAGCGATGATATATCAAGGTACACACTTTGATCTTAGCCAAAAAGCCGAGAAGCGATGATATATCAAGGTACACACTTTGATCTTAGCCAAAAGGCCGAGAAGCGATGATATATCAAGGTACACACTTTGATCTTAGCCAAAAGGCCGAGAAGCGATGATATATCAAGGTACACACTTTGATCTTAGCCAAAAGGCCGAGAAGCGATGATATATCAAGGTACACACTTTGATCTTAGCCAAAAGGCCGAGAAGCGATGATATATCAAGGTACACACTTTGATCTTAGCCAAAAGGCCGAGAAGCGATGATATATCAAGGTACACACTTTGATCTTAGCCAAAAGGCCGAGAAGCGATGATATATCAAGGTACACACTTTGATCTTAGCCAAAAGGCCGAGAAGCGATGATATATCAAGGTACACACTTTGATCTTAGCCAAAAGGCCGAGAAGCGATGATATATCAAGGTACACACTTTGATCTTAGCCAAAAGGCCGAGAAGCGATGATATATCAAGGTACACACTTTGATCTTAGCCAAAAGGCCGAGAAGCGATGATATATCAAGGTACACACTTTGATCTTTGCCAAAAGGCCGAGAAGCGATGATATATCAAGGTACACACTTTGATCTTAGCCAAAAGGCCGAGAAGCGATGATATATCAAGGTACACACTTTGATCTTAGCCAAAAGGCCGAGAAGCGATGATATATCAAGGTACACACTTTGATCTTAGCCAAAAGGCCGAGAAGCGATGATATATCAAGGTACACACTTTGATCTTAGCCAAAAGGCCGAGAAGCTATGATATATCAAGGTACACACTTTGATCTTAGCCAAAAGGCCGAGAAGCGATGATATATCAAGGTACACACTTTGATCTTAGCCAAAAAGCCAAGAAGCAATGATATATCAAGGTACACACTTTGATCTTAGCCAAAAGGCCGAGAAGCGATGATATATCAAGGTACACACTTTGATCTTAGCCAAAAGGCCGAGAAGCGATGATATATCAAGGTACAAAGGAGTATAAATGAACCAACCAGGAGTAAATCTGGATGATGGAGCTCCAGCGCAGCGCAGGATGGAAGAGGGCGCCCAGGCTGTGGTGCACAGTCTTGTGAGCCGGTTCTGTCAGCTGCCACTCCTCAGGCAGCATGTGCTGTCTGTTGTTGCCTCTGGCGATGTCTCTCAGCACCTTCTCTGCCTTCTTCCTGAATCCATTTAGCAGGAGCCAGCGGGGACTTTCTGGGACCCAGCTATCACACACACAGGCAACTATACATATAGCTTTGTTGGTTCCTGAATTTTTTTTTTTGGGCAGAGAATCTTTATTTAAATAAGAAATTACTTTAGGCTTCCAACTGCCACACAAGTTCTACCTCACCAGTGAATTCAAGCAACCGAATAAAGCTATCACTTGGTAAGAGCAAGGTTGAACTTACGTTTACAGTGATAAGGCACAATTTGGATTATAGATTATAAACACAAGGTAATAAGACCAAATCCAAATAAATAAATAGTGTGTGACATTTCGGTAACAGTTGTTACCATCTTCAGACAAAAGTGCTGAATGAAAAATTTTACCACAGCATGGTTTAAATAGTTACTGTTATCAAGTGTGTAAACAAGATAACAGATAAGAATAAGATAGTTTTCAGAGAAACACAGAAAATTTTTGACTTTTAATTCTAAGAATAATATTCTGTGTTTCTCAGAAAACTATCTTCTTCTTATCTGCTATCTTGTTTACACACTTGATAACAGTAACTATTTAAAACATGCTGTGGTAAAATTTCTCATTCAGTACTTTTGTCTGAAGATGGTAACAACACTGTTACTGAAACGTCACACAATATTTATTTGGATTTGGTGTTATTACCTTGTGTTTACTTCTACATTGTTAGACAAGTTTTTTTTTGCTTATCCCTAGTACACGTGGTACAGACCATGATAATCATGGTGGGTATTTAACGACTGCTTTTACTGTAAGTGCACCACATGTCTACACATGTGAAAAGCAGTTTGAATTTTGCACTTACAAATATGCCCAGAGCCCCATTTGGTTACTTGCACTCGCTGGTGGGGTTGGACTTTTGCAAGAATTGAGCACCGTTGGAGCATTTTTTTTTTAATCATAAAAAAGTGCCCAATGCGGGAATCAAAACCAGATCGTAGCTATCGAAACCAACAGTTTAGACCATCCTTCCACTGAACCCCAGACAAGTGAGATGTACCACA
Source organism: Cordylochernes scorpioides (assembly GCA_030710605.1). NCBI lineage: Eukaryota > Metazoa > Arthropoda > Arachnida > Pseudoscorpiones > Chernetidae > Cordylochernes > Cordylochernes scorpioides. Next base: position 11,147,862 of record CP092884.1, read on the forward strand.
TATACAGAAAAATCTCACTATAACAACACATCCCTTGGGACCAAGATTTCCATTGTTATAACCACTGGTTACTAATAGAGCTCATCAATGGATGAGCCAATACAGTCAATGATGTGGTTTGGAGTTGAAGGTTGAGAATTGAAAGCCTTCAATAGTCATCAAAAGGAAATAGAAGTTCACATGAACTGTACTCTGAGCATCATCAGTAGATCATCCATTGACCATACTGAAGAAGAATATCTTGAAGAACGAAGGGAGAAGTAAATCAAGGAATTGGTTTGATTATCTAATAAACTGGCATGGAAATGTAGATGTGAAGAGAACCAAAGATGAGACATAATGGAGAAAGAAAGAGCGCTACTCCTTCTGTTGGTCTGAAGACCTGGAAGTACCACTCAGTGTGACTTTGCTTCTTTTGGTCTCCTGATATGGAGTGTAGCCACTCCAATGGAGAACAGACGCTACCAATTGATGACCTCTGGGAAAACCCCAGGACTATAATAGAAAATCTAAGACAATGGAACCTAATGGAGATCGTTTAAATGACTTGAGGAATAAGCAACAACAACAACAGAACCAAAGAAAATTCTATCTAAAGAAAGGAGTAGTTGATGCTGCAACTTTTTTTTTAGTGAAATGGAATTAAAGTTGGTTTCAGGAAAGCCCTTCTTCAGCTGAAAAAACATGTACAGTAGAACCTCCCTTTAACGGACACCCTGCTAGTGGACACCTCTCTACAAAGGACAGTTTTCATTTGCAAAATTACAATTTTTACTATTTAGCAACTCTCTGGTAAGAGAACACCTCTCCTTAAAGGACACTTTGGCTCTGCAATTAGGTGTCCTTTACAGGGAGGTTCTACTGTGTTTAGCTAATGGGCTAGCTCGAAAGCTACTTTAATTTATTTTAATAAAAGAAAAGTTGTGGCATCGGCTACTCCTTTCTTCAAATGCTTGTGTGTTTGTTCCGTAAATGGGGGTTTCAGGATGGCACTATTCTTATTGAAAGACAAAGACATCATCACAGATTATATTTTTAACTCAATGTAGAAGCCATTTAGTGAAACCTCCTCCACACAAGACATAACTGTAAATACATTAGAACCTCCCTCTAAAAGACACTTAATTGCAGAGCCAAAGTGTCCGTTAGGAAGAGGTTTCCTCTTACCAGAGAGTTACTAAATAGCAAAAATGGTAATTTTGCAAATGCAAACTGTTCTTTATAGAGAGGTGTCCTCTAGTGTGAATGTCCTCCCATGGAGGTTCTACTTTATAACTTTAAAAGGTATAATTCCCAAGCCCAGATGAAAAAGAAGGAGGGGGAGCAGTAACAAGCTCACTAAAAACCTGGGCTCAGCTGGCCCGGCTGATAGTACCCTGTAAGGGCTCCTAATCCAGGGATACAGGATGAGCAGCGTTTGTACTCCATGTTAGGAGCGGCTGCACATGGCGTCTGTTCCTCATGTCAGAGGCAGCCATTTCTTTTGGAGCTAAGTCAGCCTGCCACTGAGTAGTGCTCCCAGTCTTAATGACCGAGGCAGAAGCATTCTACTTCACCCAGTCATGATGGTTGTCAAACAGACACCATCAAAGGTCACATCTTGATACCCTAATATGATTGAGTGGAGATAAGAAAGAAGAAGAAGACAAAAGAATAAAATGATTTAAGAAAATAGATTTTATTCTTTTGTTATTATATGGTAACAACGCTGTTACAGAAATGTCACACACTATTTATTTGAATTAGGTCTTGATTTCTTGTAGCTATAATCTATAATCCAAATTGATAAGGCACAATTTGGATTATAGATTATAAATGCAAGGTAATAAGACCAAATCCAAATAAATAAATAGTGTGTGATGTTTCGGTAACAGCGTTGTTACCATCTTCAGACAAAAGTACTGAATCTTTTGTAAAAAGTACTTTTTTTGTAGATGTTAACAATGTTGTTACCGAAACGTCACACACTATTTATTTATTTGGATTTGGTCTTATTACCTTGTGTTTATAATCTATAATTGTGCTTAAAATGGAAAATTACTCATTTGAATAAATTGGCTAGTTTTGAACACATCATTTGTTGTGTAACTGGAAGTTTGTTATGAAAATGTACACAGATACATCAAGCAGTTTACATCGTTCCCCTGGAAAGAGTGAAAAAGAGTTGCTGAAACGTCAGGAAGAAAGTAAAAACTTTTTTTTTGCTTATCCCTAGTACACGTGGTACAGGCCATGATAATCATGGTAGGTAGAAGTTGGCAACTACTTTTACTGTAAGTGCACCACATGTCTACATATGTGAAAAGAAGTTCGACTTTGCACTTACAAATGTGCCAGAGCCCCATTTAGTTACTTGCACTTGCTGGTGGGGTTGGACTTTTGCAAGAATAAGGGGCCATTGGAGTATTTTTTTGAATCAGAAAAAAGTGCCTAATGCCGGAATTGAACCCAGGTCATAGCAGTCAAAAACTAATGGTTTAGTACATCCTTTCACCGACCCTGGTTGAGGTAGCTGTACTTTTCCAAATTGGCTCCAATTATCGGTTAGATTCCTCTATGGAGGAAAGGGGAAGTAACATATTCAAATAGAGTTATTTAAGGAGTGTAATTATCAACAAAACAGTTTTATCTTATCACCACTTTTCCTGGTCTACGCCCGGAGTTTGTAAACAAACCATTTCCTGGTCAGACGTGGCTGCTGCCGGTTGAGCTTTTACATTTGGTTCCAGTTAAAAAAAAAAAACTATTATTTTATCAATGAAACTTATTGCATTTATCTTTAGCAATCCCCACCAGCGAGTAACCAAACTCTGGCTAATTTGTAAGTGCAAAGTCAAACTGCTTTTCACATGTGTAGACATGTGGTGCACTTACGGTAAAAACAGTCACTAACTACCCACCATGATTATCATGGCCTGTACCATGTGTACTAAGGATAATAATAAAAAATCTCAGCAATGGGGGTGGATGAACAAGTGATATAAACCACACACACAAAGTCTATATTAAGACACCTGTCCTATACATATTCTCCTATCTCATTGCCGGCTTGCAACAATATCAATTATCAATTGCCATCAAGCAGTGGAGAAGAAAATGATAAATCAAAGTTATTTTTACTACTTACTGCTTTGTAAAAGTTAAACACAAGGTAATAAGACCAAATCAAATCAAATAAGTAGTGTGTGACATTTTAGTAACAGCATTGTTACCGAAATGTCACACCTTATTTATTTATTTGGTTTTATTACCTTATGTGTGTAATTTAGATTTTGCAGCGTTATCCTTGTACAGGGGCCATAGCAATATTATCTCTATTGTTCAAATTTTAGTACAGTAGAACCTCCCTGTAAAGGACATCTAGTTGCAGAGCCAAAGTGTCCTTTAAAGAGAGGTGTCTTCTTACCGGAGATATGCTAAATAGTAAAAATGATAATTTTGGCGATGAAAAATGTCCTTTATAGAGATGTGTCCTCTAGCACGAGTGTCCTCTCATAGAAGTTCTACTGTATATATACTGCCGAACAAGCATATACGTGTCTATACTAGAATCCAAATTGTACCGAATCATTTTCCACAACTGATAGTTTAAAAGAGAAGAATGCACTCACCACATGACTGCCAGGAAAGCCAGCCCATAGAGGGAGCTGGCCAGAATGTTCAGCCTCCAGGTTGGACAGAGCCAGGCTATCAGGCTGTGTACAGCCATACCCAGGGGAAAGAGAGCCTGGAATCCTACGGAGCAGGCTGCGCGGGAGGAAGGGCCTACGAGCTCCATGGCCCACACATAGGAACATAGCCCCACACCCCCTGTCATGAGGCCAGCGACAAATCTCAGCAACAGATGGGTGAGATAGGAAGGGGCCAGACCACTGGCTGTTGAGGCCAGGATGAGACAGGCGAAGGAGATGCTGAGTGTGAAGCGACGGCCTTTACAATCTGAGAGAGTGCCAAAGATGAAGTTCCCCAGCAGAACTCCCGTCATGAAGCTGGCCTGGATGAGCTGCACCTTGTAGGAATCCTCACAGATCAGGTCCCACTATATCACACACAACACTCGGTGAATGGATATTCTTTTAACTAATCTCATTTCTATTTACAGTAGAACCTCCATACAAGAAAATAAGACTTAATCCAAATAATTTAATAGTGTGTGATATTTGATGATGGTGACAATGCTGTTTCCGAAACGTCAAACACTATTAATTTATTTGGATTTGGTCTTATTACCTTGTAGTTCTAATCTATAACTCAAATTGTGCTTTATAATGATTTCATTTATTTTAATCACAATTTTTTATTTAAAATAAATCATAGATACAAGAAAATAAGACCTAATCCAAAATTGTATTAGGTATTATTTTCTTGTATCTATAATCCAAATTGTTTTGAAAATAGAGAAATTCATAAATAAATCTTTAATTAAAAAGGCATATATTGGTAAAATAAATGATGGCTGAGTGTGTTGTTGATACACTTTAAAATGTTATAACACCTTGATAAAGGTTGGCATTCAGCCAACTGAAATATTGGTAAAATAAATGATATTTTGATCCAATATACAAGGTATGTCCCATAAGTTCCCGGACTGGGTCCATAAAAAAAAAAGGTAAGATTTTTTAAATTTTTTTTTATTAAAACTTTTCAAAGTAATCCCCCCTTGCTTCAACGCACCAGCGCCATCGTTTCTCCCAATTGTCGAAACAGTTTTTATAAGCCTCTTTTGGAATGCTCTTTAATGCTAACGGCGATTTTTCTATTATGTCATCCCTGGTGTCAAAATGTCTTCCTTTTAGAACTGCTTTAAGTTTGGGGAACAGGAAAAAGTCATTTGGTGCGATGTCTGGGAAATAGGGTGGTTGAAGTAGGATTTGTGTCCCGTTTTTCGCCAAAAAGCTAGTCATCAAGTGCGCTGTGTGAGGGCGAGCATTGTCATGGTGTAGGATCCAGCCACCATTAGTCCATTTTTCTGGCCTTTTTTATCGAATCGCTTCCCTTAGACGGCGAAGAATGCCCAAATGCATTTCCTTAATAACTGTTTGGCCTGCAGGAAGATACTCGTGATGAACAATGCCCTTGTTATCCGAAAAAGCGACCAGCAACACCTTGTTTCTGGATTTTTTGGATCTAGGCTCACCCTAACCTCTCCACTCGGCAGATTGAGGTTTGGTTTCAGGGTCATAGCCATAGACCCATGTCTCGTCGCCTGTGATTATCTTGTCTTTCCATTCTGGATCCGTTCTTGTCATTTCCATCATGTCCTCACAGGTTGCAAGCCGACACAGTTTTTGCTCATTGGTGAGGAATCTTGGGATGAATTTTGCAGGAGTCTTTTTGAGCTTCAAATCTTCGGTTACGATCCTTCCAATCGTTGTTTTAGAGATGCCTGTGTCTTGCTCTAGCTCCAGCAAAGTGGTTCGAGGATTTTCTTTTATCAAATCGGTGATTTTTTGCACATTTTCATCAGTCCTTTGAAATTTTGGGCGTCCTTGACGAGGATCATCTTCAATGGAAATTCTGCCAGCTTTAAATCTAGAATGCCATTCAAAAACAGTTGTTCTCTTTGGGGCGTCATTGGGGAATGCTTTATTAAGCATTTCAAAAGTTTCGGTTGCTGATATTTGAAGTTTCATACAAAATTCTATGCAAATCCTCTGCTTCAATTTTTGTTCCATCGTAAAATCGCCGCGGCGCTAGGTGTGACCTTTAAATAAATTAGAATAACCTTGGCGCGCGCGCAAGTACCGCCTCGATATTGGTACCACCGTGTAGCCAGATATTTTTTCTATAATAAACAGTCAAATTCATTTACATTTTTCATTTATTTATTTTTTTATGGACCCAGTCCGGGAACTTATGGGACATACCTTGTATGCCTTTTTAATAAAAATAATCCAAATTGTGCTTTATCATTAAAACCAATCATTTTAAAACAAGGTAATAAGACCAAATCCAACTAAATAAATAGTGTGTGACGTTTCGGTAACAGCGTTGTTACCATCTTCAGACAAAAGTACTGAATGAGAAATTTTACCACAGCATGTTTTAAATAGTTACTGTTATCAAGTGTGTAAACAAGATGCATGTTTAAAACATGCTGTGGTAAAATTTCTCATTCAGTACTTTTGTCTGAAGATGGTAACAACGCTGTTACCGAAACGTCACACACTATTTATTTATTTGGATTTGGTCTTATTACCTTGTTTTATAATCTATAATCCAAATTGTGCCTTATCAACCAATCATTTTGTATGCCAATTTTAAAGTCAATAAAATAATGGCACGACAAAAAAAAAACGGCTCAGCGAGAGAGAGAAAGGATCCTCCAACCAACCCGCTGCTGTGATGTAACTTTGACACATGTCAGTCCAAGTAGGGAGTAGCCCCACAGATTACAGGCAGATCCAATGTTGTTGCCTCCTCTCACCCAGATGACTTAGTGGTCGATTCTACCTAGTTGAATCTTGCTCGTTCTTAGTTGCACAATCTGGAGATGCCTTTTTTTTTTTCATTTACTAAGTATGATAAAGCACAATTTGGATTATAGACTATAATAAAAGCAAATAAGACCTAATCCAAATAATTTATTAGTGTGTAGCATTTCAGCAACAGCATTGTCACCATCATCAGACAAAAGAATAAAATCTCCATTTGTCTCTTTTGTCTGATGATGGTGACAATGTTGTTGCCGAAACGTTACACACTAGTAAATTATTTGGATTAGGTCTTATTTTCTTTCATTTACTAAGTATTAAACAAGAATACAATGTGTTAAAATAATAAATATAATGTGTTCATTAGGATTTTTAAAATAGTTTTAACATATAAAACAATAGTAAGTCTCTAGCAAGAAGACACCTCTCTGTAAAGGATGTTTGAGTCTTCAACTAGGTGTTGTCCTTTATATGGAGGTTCTACTGTAATTCTCTTTTGTTATTATCTTTTTTTTTACTCAATTTGTTTTTTTGCCTTAAATTCATATACAGTAGAACCTCCCTGTTGCAGAGCCAAAGTGTCCTTTAGAAAGAGGTCTCCTCTTACCAGAGAATTGCTAAATAGTAAAAATGGTAATCTTGCAAATTAAAACTGTCCTTTATAGAGAGGTGTCCTCTAGCGTGAGTGTCTTCTCATGTGGTTCTACTGTATCTTTTAAACTTATATTTTCAATTTTATTTACCATATTTTAATGCACATATTTAATTGTATTGTATCATATGCCCTAAATCTGTACCAAAAGTAAATCCCTCAAAGAGAGATTAGCTAAAATCTTATCTCCTCATTTATCTCTGCTAACCTATTTTGTAGCTGTTTCTAGATTATCTGCTGATCCACACCTGAATTCTCCCTGGGACATTCAACACCTGATGTAGACCGACTAACTGCTAGATTAAGAAAAATAAAAAGGCATCTTCCTTATTGTGCAACTGAAAGTTGCTAATGAGGGCGAAACGCGTCCGTGGTTAGTTTTTCTTGATTAATCAAGAATGGGTATTTGGCCAATTCTGGAATAATTAAAAATTAACGAATAGTTGAAATTTATTCGGATAGATGGCACAGCCATCAGCAACTTTCAGTTGGAGGAGATTCCATTTTCTTAATTTATTCACCTTATCCTAGTACAATTTCACATTTGTACTATTTTTTCGGGGGTCGGTGGAAGGCTGGTTAAACCGTTTGGTTTTCGACCACTATGACCCGGGTTCGATTCCCGCATTGGACACTTGTTTCTGTTTTAAAAAAAATGCTCCAATGGCCCCCGATTCTTGCAAAGTTCAACCCCACCAGCGAGTGCAAGTAACCAAACGGGGTTCTGGCACATTTGTAAGTGCAAAGTCGAACTGCTTTTCACATGTGTAGACATGTGGTGTGCTTACAATAAAAAAAGCAGTTGCTAACTACCCACCATGATTATCATGGCCTGTACCACGTGTACTAGGGATAAGCAAAAAAAATTTTTTTTTTTCATATAACTGCTAGATGTTTATCAACTTTTTGTTTGCTAGGATGCGGCACTTTTAGAAATAGTGCAATCAAAGACTTTCCATTTCCTTTTGTCCATGAGTGTATTTTTTATAATTTTCAACTATAGAGGACGCTAATTTAATGATGATATTTTGAGATCCGACTCCCAAGTGATGTTGTTGTAGCAAGGTTCAATTCTATTTTCAAGTTGAAGATATCAACAAAATGGCTGCCTATAACAAATTTCTCTGTTCCTTATTCAATAGGCTAATACTCGGGGATTTAGAACAAAAAATCTTTAATAGAGAGAATTTTTTTCTTGCTTGGCAGCAACCTTTAATAGATCAATGCAGCAGTCAACTGTAGAATGGCTGGATTCTGGAACTGTGTACAATCAAACTATGGTGTAAAAACACAAGGTAGTAAGACACCTATTCAATATAAAATAAATATTTATTTATTAAGATTTGGTATTAATACCTTGTGTTTTTAATCTATAATCAAAATATTGGATTGAATAAAAAGATTTTTATGAAATCATTTAATATATATAATAGAACCTCCATGAGAGCACATTCGCACTAGAAGACAGTTTTCATTTACAAAATTACCATTTTTACTATTTAGTAACTCTCTGATAAGAGGACATCTCTCCCTAAAGGACACTTTGGCTCTGTAATTAGGTGTCCTTTGCAGGGAGGTTCTACTGTAATAAAATCTTTTGATATATAATAAATATACATTTTTAAAATAAATCCAATATACGTATGTCTTTTTATTATCTAAAGATTTAAATATGGATTGCTTTATAATCAGAACAATAATATAAATTGTGTCTAATGAAACCATGGGGTTGGAAGAAATCAGAAAGAAAAAAGGAGAGCTTTGAGTGGATCAATATGAGGAATTCAACCTTATGGTCACAAGAACCTATAGAACATGCAACAACTGTCCTGGTGTGGAACTAACACCTACCCACATATCCTCATGTCCAGCAATGGTCGGTCGCAGCCTTGCAGAAAATTGACATAGACCCAGAGCAGCAGCTTTACACACCCAAGATAGTGGACATTGCTGCTGCTGTGATAGAGATGCATGGACCCAGAGCAGCAGCTTTACACACCCAAGATAGTGGACATTGCTGCTGCTGTGATAGAGATGCATGGAGACATCTGAGGCTCTTCATAGGAGACGACAACAACAACAATCTTGTGGTGGTGGGATAAATAGATAGAGAGAGAGAAAGTGACCAATATCTATCTCTGACGCCGGCAGATAGCCTTCCAACTGTCTGTTTGTGGGCCAAGGTTCTCAATGAGGCAAACACTCTTTCCTCATCCACACACACTTCTATCATTACAAACTGATAAAGCACAATTTGGATTATAATGATAAGGTACAATTTGGATTGAAGATTATAAACACAAGGTAATAAGACCAAATACAAATAAATAAATAGTGTGTGATGTTTCTGTAACAGTGTTGTTACCATCTTCAGACAAAAGTACTGAATATTTTTTTCTGATGATGATGGTAAAAATGCCGTTGCCAAAATGTCACACACTATTTATTTATTTGGATTTGGTCTTTTAGCATGTATATTGGGATTCAGACAATAACTCTAAAATATATTTGATACACAGTGACATTTATTGAAGACACACAAGATAACCAACTGTGAAAAAAATTTTCTGTTGCCTTTTTTTTTTTATTATCTCTAGTACACGTGATACAGGCCATGATAATAATGGTGGGTAGAAGTAGGCAATTGCTTTTACTGTAAGTGCACAACATCTCTACACATGTGAAAAGTAGTTTGACTTTGTACTTACAAATTTGCCAGAGCCCCATTTGGTTACTTGCACTCGCTGGTGGGGTTGGACTTTTGCAAGAATCGGGGGCCATTGGGGCATTCTTTTTTTTTTTAAATCAGAAAACGTGACCAATGCGGGAATCGAACCCAGGTCGTAGCGGTCGAAAACCAATGGTTTAGACCATTCTTCCACTGACCCCCACTCTTTTGTCTGATGATGGTAACAAATGCTGTTACAGAAACATCACACACTATTTATTTGGATTTGGTCTTATTACCTTCTGTATATAATCTATAATCCAAATTATATCTTATCTCATGTAAAAGGTGTAATGTCCTTATGTTTTGTCTATAAATGTAGTTTGAAATGAGTTTTAAAGATATAGCTACAAGAAAATAAGACATAATCCTAATAAATTAATAGTATGTGACTTTTCGGTAACAGTGTTGTTACCATCAGAAAAAAGAATAAATGAATAAAAGTTGAAAAAATAAAAGTAATGAATAAAAGTCATTTATTATTTTGTCTGATGATGATAACAGCATTGTTATCGAAATGTCACATACTATTAATTTATTTGGATTAGGTCTTATTTTTTTGTAGCTATAATCTTTAATCCAAATTTTGCTTCATCATGCTTAAAACAAGTTTGAAGGTAGAGAAGAAGATCAGGGGGTGATTGAATATTGTAACAAAGTATTTATTATTTTATTAACATATTATTTTAATTTTGATGTATATATATATATATACAGTATAGCTAATTGCAGAGCCAAAGTGTCCTTTAGGGAGAGGTGTCCTCTTACCGGAGAGTTGCTAAATTGAAAAATGGTAATTCTGCAAATGAAAACTGTCCTGATAAAGCACAATTTGGATTATAGATTATAATAAAAGAAAATAAGACCTAATCCAAATAATTTATTAGTGTGTGACGTTTCGGCAACAACATTGTCACCATCATCAGACAAAAGAATGAATTCTAAGAAGAATATTTCAAGTTGACTTAAAAACCTATTTTCCTTATCTGTTATCTTGTTTAAACACTTGATAACAGGACTATATAAGAACTTGCTGTAATATTTTTTCTCATTTATTCTTTTGTCTGATGATGGTGACAATGTTGTTGCCGAAACGTCACACACTAATAAATTATTTGGATTAGGTCTTATTTTCTTTTATGAAAACTGTCCTTTGTGGAAAGGTGTCCGCTAAAGGGAGGTTCTTCTGTATTTTATTTTACTCTGTGTAAACTTCCTTCATTGCTTCTCTTGTGTTTTATCAATTTCAATTTGGGCTTGTGACTTAAATAAATTGCTATGTCAGTCGGAAGTTTGTCTTTCCTGATTTTCTACGCTACAATATAATGAACGGGTACTTCCAGATCATGTAAGTGAATGTTACTGTTAGCTTACTGTCATATCATTGGGGAAATAAACAAATTATTGATGTGAAAAAATAGTTCAAAAGTGAAATTGTACTGGGATCAGATGAATAAATTAAGAAAAAGGTATCTCCTGATTGTGTAACTAAAAGTTGTTGTGATAGCTTGCACAATCTGTCAGAATAAATATCAAGTGATCATTGGACAATTCTGGAATAATATATTAAAAATCAACGATTAGTGGATTTTTAGAAAACTCTGCCTTGCCCGTCCCAAGACCGGATGAAAAAGGAGGAGGGGGAGCAGTAACAAGCTCGCTAAAAAACCTAGGCTCAGCTGGCCCGGCTGATAGTACCCTGTAAGGGCTCCTAATCCAAGGATACAGGATGAGCAGCGTTTGTACTCCATGTTAGGAGCGGCTGCACATGGCATCTGTTCCTCATGTCAGAGGCGGCCATTTATTTTGGAGCTAAGTCGGCCTGCCACTGAGTAGTGCTCCCAGTCTTAATGACAAAGGCAGACACATTCTACTTCACCCAGTCATGATCTCAAGCTTTACAAGCTTGATATCCTAATATGATTGAGTGGAGATAAGAAAGAAGAAGATTCCAATAGATGGTGCAAGCCATCAGAAAAACTTTTGGGTTCACAATCAGGAGATGCTTTTTTAAATTATTTATGTCAAGTACACTCTCTTCACCTCATTTACACATACTTACATATTACATTATGTATCTAGAGAGACATCTCTTCCTTTAATTATGCATCAGAGTGATGTATTATGTTCATCACCCTAGTGAAATACTTTACTAGTCTTCTTCTTCTTCCTTATCTCCACTCAATCATATTAGGGTATCAAGTTGTGACCCTTGATGGTGTCTGTTTGATAACCATCATGACTGGGTGAAGTAGAATGCATCTGCCTTTGTCATTAAGACTGGGAGTACTACTCAGTGGCAGGCTGACTTAGCTCCAAAAGAAATGGCCGCCTCTGACATGAGGAACAGACGCCATGTGCAGCCACTCCTAACATGGAGTACAAACTCATCCTGTATCCCTGGATTAGGAGCCCTTAGCCACAACACCAGTTTTGTCAAATTCAGACAAAACCAACCTGTATACCATTGTTTCAGGCTATGACCCTCATCAATACAGGAGCAGCATCGATTTCATAACATCCTATGAGAAGGGTTATGAAATTGGTCGAATTTACCAAACATGTGGTTAAGCTGGTGGAGTGGCAAAGGCCGATTTTCAGGAAAGACTACAACATAAAGTTCCGGGTGAATGATATTCATTTAACAAATGAGATACTTCTCTCTTTAATTGGGACATGAATATCATCCTCCTGCAACTTTATGTTTTATTCTTGTGTGAAAATCAGCCATTGCCACTTCACCAGCTTAAATACATGTTTGGTAAATTCGACCAATTTCATAACCCCTCTCATAGGATGGTATGAAATTGAAGCTGCTCCTTTATTGATGAGTCTTTGATAAGAGACCACCTCAGGGAGAGATGAGTTTTGGTGGTCTCTCAAGGGAGCCTATTGTATTGTATAAACATGGATCACATTAAAGCAAGATATCATTATTTCAGCATGTATGAAATGTAAGCTATTGAACTAGATGGCTCTTCTTCAGATATACTGTATATATACATTTATCTGGGAAAAACTACATATAATGATTTTTTAAATTGTTATCCCTAGTACATGTGGTACAAGCCATGATAATCATGGTAGAAGATGGAGAATGCTTTTACTGTAAGTGCATCACATGTCTACACATGTGAAAAGCAGTTGGAATTTTCACTTACAAATGTGCCAGAGCCCATTTGGTTAATTGCACTCGCTGGTGGGGTTGGACTTTTGCAAGAATCGGAGGTCATTGGAGCATTGTTTTAGTTAGAAAATGTGCCCAATGTGGGATTTGGTCCCAGTCATAGCAGTTAAAAAACAACAGTTTAGATGCCTCATCCACTGACCCCCCCCCCCCACCTCCAAAAAAAAAAAAAAGATACCTTGCTGTAATGTGATCACCATTCAAAAACAAAACTTTGTTAAAACAGCAGTTAATTGATGTGAAATGTCAAAATTTCTTTATGACATGTGGTGGGTACAGTAGAACCTCTTTCTAAAAGACACCTAGTTGCAAAGAGTATTTTAGAAAAAGATGTCTCCATACCAAAGAACAAGATAATTGATAGAAATGGTGATTTTGTGGATGAAAAATGTCCTTTGTATAGAGGTATCCACTTATGGAGGAAACTCCGCCTTTGCCGGTCCCAAGCCTGGATAAAAAAGGAGGAGAGGGAGCAGTAACAAGCTCTCTAAAAAACCTGGGCTCAGCTGGCTTGGCTGATAGCACCATGTAAGGGCTCCAGGGATAAATGATGAGCAGCGTTTGTACTCCATTTCAGGAGCGGCTGCACATGGCGTCTGTTCCTCATGTCAGAGGCGACCATTTCTTTTGGAGCTAAGTCAGCCTGCCACTGAGTAGTGCTCCCAGTCTTAATGACAAAGACAGACACATTCTACTTCACCCATACCATCAAAAGTCTCAAACTCTACAAGCTTGATACCTTAATATGATTGAGTGGAGATAAGAAAGAAGACTCACTGATGTTCTACTGTATGAGCAGTCACAAACTACTCACTAAGATGTCATGGCTGGTGCACATGGAATCATGACCACCACAGAAAATGGTGGCAGGCAGATCTGGATGGTGTAATGCTAACCAATAAAAGTTTTAACTTTTTAGCGATCATCCATTTTATTAAGAAAAAAAGGCATCTCCTTATAGCACAACTGAAAGTTGCTGATAGCTCGCACCATCTATTGAAATAAATACCAACTATTCGTTGATTTTTAATTATTTCAGAATTGGCCAAATATATCAATTAGTTAACGAATAGTTGAAATTCATTCCGATAGATGGTGCAAGACGTCAGCAAATTTCAGTTACACGATGAGGAGATGCCTTTTTTTCATAATTTAATCAACTTATCCCAGTACAATTCCACTTTTGTACTATTTATTCACTTCCCTTTTATGTTAGAAAAATTACAAAGCAATTTTATAAGAAATTGAAACTGTTTTTGACATACAGTTAAACCTGTCTATAGCACCCCCTCTTGGGACTCACCAAAATAGGGTGCTATAGAGAGGGGGTGCTATAGACAGGTCACTTTTAATGTAAATTGCATCGTACTATGTATTCGTGGCGACCACACTTTGCTTCAGCGAGCGTGAACTGGGACAAAGCTCCACTACACACACGGGCAGTAGACAGCCTCGGCAATCGTCAATCTGACTACGCATGCGCGAACATCCAGACTCTGGCCACTCACGCGGTAAACAAGAAGGCTTGATACCAACAGCCGTTACTTCTTTTCTCTTTATATATTACTCTCTCTCTCTCTCTCTCTGGCTTTAAATAAATTTATTTTAATTATAATTTTATCATCGGCCTTTCCACAAGCCACACCAACACATCACGCAACCATCCCACATATTTAAAATCGGACGCTATAGAGAGGAAGGTGCTATTTAGAAGGGGCGCTATAGACAGGTTTAACTGTATATGATTATTTAAAAATAATACAATTTTCTACTGCCCTAACTACAATGATGATTTAATGGAGGGCCTGGCTCATCAGTGGTGAACTCTCCCGTTAATTTACATTGCAGTAAGGGCAATAGAGAAAATTATTTTATTTATAAAAAGAATATTAAGCATCAAAAATAGTTTAAATTCTTATAACAGATGGTGCATTAATTATTATTAACATAGGAAATTTTATTAGAATAAAAACAAAAAAAACCTTGTCATATTTATAAATATCAATGTTGAAAACACAAGGTAATAAGACCAAATCCAAATAAATAAATAGTGTGTGACATTTCAGCGTTGTTACCATCTTCAGACAAAAGTACTGTAATTGGCCAAATACATCAATTGGTCAACAAATAGTTGATATTTATTCCGATAGATGGTGCAAGACGTCAGCAAATTTCAGCTATATGATAAGGAATTGCTTTCTGTCTGAAAATGGTAACAACACTGGTACTGAAACGTCACACACTATTTATTTATTTGGATTTGGTCTTATTACCTTGTGTTTATATTCTACTAGCCGAATGACCCGGGCAACGCCCGTGTTTTACCCGATTGAATGTTTTGATTCAAATACTATTTGTTACAATTATAAATTGGCGCCTTAAATAATTGCATATGTTAGTTAATAACTATAGCCTATGTGCTTTATCTGTCTATGTACTGTTGGCTTCCGTAGGCGTCTCTTACTGGGAAAAAGAAAGAGAGGATTCCATTTGGTTATTATCTAATATATGCATTTATTTAGGGAGCGACCCGCTCCAACACAATAGTTACAAAGACGAAATAGCGAGTGGGGGGGGGCAAAGGTGGCGTGACCGTAGCCAACCAATAGGAGGGCGCCATTCCAAAAAAAAAAGCAAACGGTGACAGAGATTAAAACTGATGACTGATTGATTAGGAGATGAGGAATGACGCTCGTAACTGTATATAGAATAATCCATATTGTGCCTTACCAATTAATGTTGAGAGTTTAAATCTGATAGATAAATCAGTTCAAAGTAACACAGTGTTATTTGGGAGACAAAGTCTGACTGTCACCTCCATGTAGTGTCCCCTGGATAGGCAACTTACAGTAGTTCTTTTTACTTATCATGGAGACTTGTGGAGTAATTTAGTCTCCATGACCTTGTATAATTATACAATGGTAAGGCACAATTTGAATTATTCTATATACAGTTACGAGCGTCATGCGTCATGTCTTCATCTCTGTCACCGTTTGCTTTTTTTTTTTTGGAATGGCGCTCTCCTATTGGCTGGCTACGATCACGCCACCACCACGCGAGACACTTTGTTTTTGACTTTGCCCCCCCACTCGCTTTTTGGTTTTTGTAACTATTGTGTTGGAGCGAGTCACTCCTTAAATAAATGCATATATTAGATAATAACCAAATGGAATCCTCTCTTTCTTTTTCCCAGTAAGAGACGCCTACGGAAGCCAACAGTACATAGACAGATAAAGCACCTAGGCTATAGTTATTAACTAATATATGCATTTATTTAAGGCGCCAATTTATAATTGTAACAAATAGTATTTGAATAAAAACATTCAATCGGGTAAAACACGGGCGTTGCCCGGGTCATTCGGCTAGTAGATTATAAACACAAGGTAATAAGACCAAATCCAAATAAATAAATAGTGTGTGAAGGTTTCGGTAACAGCATTGTTACCATCTTCAGACAAAAGTACTGAATCCTCAGTATTATAAATACCTCATTCAGTACTTTTGTCTTAAGATGGTAACAACGCTGTTACTGAAACGTCACACACTATTTATTTATTTGGATTTGGTCTTATTACCTTGTGTTTAATTATACAATGGGATAATAAAAAAGCAATAGTATTTTATTGATTGGCTAAAATAACCCCTTGAATCAATATTAAAACAAGAACATTAAGCCTCCAGGGAAAAATTTCTTTTAAAGTTTCTGTGAAGAGATGAACTTTGTCTGCCCACCCTTAAGAATAAAAGATCCTGTCAAAAACCCTTTCTCAGCTAAAGTAATAAAAGAAACTCAATATAGGTTGTTGAGGACCAGAACACAGGGCTGTTATTCCAACATTCAATTGTTATTGAAAACAATCAAAGAACTCTTATGCAACACTTCCTGTATTGTACAAGAAAAACAAATGTATGAACTAATAATCCGAACGAACCACGTCTGAAATCACGAAATTAAACGAAACTTTTCCCTGGAGGCTTAATATTCTTGTTTTAATTTAGTATTTTATTCAAGAAAAGTCAAATAACTCTGTGAAATTGTGTGTCAACAAGTAGCCCACTGATGGTACACATGACAATTAATAATTATATTTTTATTTTTTGATTTTTCAATCAGAGAAATGGCACCACAGAGATGACGGGTATAAATTGTATTTGACCATTGACCACCGTTTCGCAGCAATGCTTAAATACAATGTGCCTGTTATTGTTTACCCTTCATCCTATTTTTACCTTGACTGGCGACTGAAAGATGTAACAGCTACAACCCCTCCTACGGCCACACCAATGAGAACCGGACAACAACAACCTTCCGAGACCAGACCACGAACCCAGCATTGGAACAGCCTTGGTGACCATAGCCCACCAGGACAACGTACTGTAGCAATTAAATAAACTGAGCCTTACATCTCAGTCTCATCAATATTGAAGTATTTGTACCATAGGCCATAAAATTCTCCACAAGCAACCTATAACCACCTTTGTAATATCAAAACTGTCTTGATCTGACCTCCATAGAAAGACTACTCCAAGACAGACCAGGAGTAGCCATGTTCCCTCAAGAAACCTCAGAACTCCACCTTTGCCGGTCCCAAGCTCGGATGAAAAAGGAGGAGGGGGAGCAGTAACAAGCTCGGTAAAAAACCTGGGCTCAGCCGGCCCGGCTGATAGTACCCTGTAAGGGCTCCTGATCCAGGGATACAGGATGAGCAGCATTTGTACTCCATGTTAGGAGTGGCTGCACATAGCGTCTGTTCCTCATGTCAGAGGCAGCCATTTCTTTTGGAGCTAAGTCGGCCTGCCACTGAGTAGTGCTCCCAGTCTTAATGACAAAGGCAGGCACATTCTATTTCACTCAGTCATGATGGTTGTCATAGCTTGATACCCTAATATGATTGAGTGGAGATAAGAAAGAAGAAGATGAAACCTCAGAAACAGACACTACCAAACGACACTAACAAGATTTAGAACAGGCCATTTCAAGCCATTGAAGATAGAAAATAACAACAAAATCTACCTCACTTGCTCAAAATGTAGCTTGGCACCTGCAGCTCCAGAACACATTTTGGCTTGCATTAGATGCACTAAACAGGACCTTTGGGAGAGGCCGCTGCTTATCATAAAACAGCTCGAGGAGCATGAACTCATGGAATTCGTGTAATCTTTACACAAGGGGATTTGAAACAACAACATGGTCCCTCATTGAAATTTTTATGAGATCATATTTAGAAAAAATAAGTTTGAAAAACATTTTTTTGATAATATCAATTCAAAGGAATATACATTCATGGACAAAACTTAAGGAAGTTGTACCTTTTAACATGTATATCAGGATTCATACAAACACTCTGAATGATATTTGATACACAGTAACCATTATTGACGACACTGAAGACAACCGAGTGTTAACAAAATTGTCTTTGTCTCAGAATTTTCAGAATTAGTACCTAGTTTTCACACATTTGCTAACTCCGTCTTTGCTGGTCCCAAGCCCGGATGAAAAAGGAGGAGGGGGAGCAGTAACAAGCTCGGTAAAAAACCTGGGCTCAGCTGGCCCGGTTGATAGTACCCTGTAAGGGCTCCTAATCCAGGGATACAGGATGAGCAGTGTTTGTACTCCATGTTAGGAGCGGCTGCACATGGTGTCTGTTCCTCATGTCAGAGGTGGCCTTTTTTTTTGGAGCTAAGTCGGCCTGCCACTGAGTAGTGCTCCCAGTCTTAATGACAAAGACAGATGCATTCTACTTCACCCAGTGTGGAGATAAGAAAGAAGAAGACACATTTGTCTAATTTGAATAGATCGTAGAGAGAGGGGGTGAAACTGCCAGGTAAATAAGATAAAATTAATATAAAATGATTAATAACACACCATCTATATATAGAAAGTTAAAGTAGGAATGTTTCTTTTATACATATAACAAATTTCTCCTGTCCTTACTGCAATGAAAAAATATATTGAGAGGGCTTGGCTCATCAGTGGTCAACCCTCCCAGCGGTTTCCTCAATATAATTGAAGCAGACTGCTTCTTTGTGCTCTAATACTGTATTTATATGTAATTCAACTGTCCTAAAATGTCCATATTTGAAAATATAGTACAAATGTGATATTGTTTTTTTTTTGTTTATCCCTAGAACACGTGGTACAGTTCATGATAATCATGGTGGGTAGTTAGTAACTGCTTTTACTGTAAGCGCACCACATGTCTACACATGTGAAAAGCAGTTCGACTTTGCACTTACAAATGTGCCAGAGCCCCGTTTGGTTACTTGCACTCGCTGGTGGGGTTGGACTTTTGCAAGAATCGGGGGCCATTGGAGCATTTTTTTTTTTAAAACAGAAAAAAGTATCCAATATGGGAATCGAACCCGGGTTGTAGTGGTCAAAAACCAAACGGTTTAACCAGCCTTCCACCGACCCCCCCATGTGATATTGTACTGGGATAAGGTGCATAAATTATTAAAAAAGGCATCTCCTTAGCATGCAACTGAAAGTTGCTGATGGCTTGCACCATCTATCGGAATAAATGTCAACTATTCTCGTTGATTTTTATTATTCCAGAAATTGCCAAATACCCATTCTTGATTAATCAAGAAAAGATAGATGGTGCAAGCCATCAGCAACTTTCAGTTTCACGATAAGGAGATGCCCTTTTTTTAAAATGTCCATAGTTTTCTTGAATACCATTTCTGAGATTCCAACCTTGATTGTAGCATACATAAGCAGGATTGTCCAATAGAGTATTAGAGCTCTAAGAAGTCTGGTAAATTAAACCGCTAGGAGGGTTGACCACTGATAAGCCAAGCCCTCCCAATATATTTTCATCACAACAATGACAGTAGAAATTTGTTTTATGTATAAAAGAAACATTCATGCCTTAATCTTTTCATTTTCTATAAGCAGAATCATCAAATACAGTATTAGAGCTTTAAGAAGCAGCCTGGTAGATTGAATTGGCTAAACAACTGGGAGGGTTCACCACTGATAAGCCAAGACTTCCCAATATTTTTTCACTGATATATGAACAGTAGAAGTTTGTTTTTACGTGTAAAAAAAAAAAAAAAACCATTCGTGCCTTAATCTTTTGATTTCCTATAAGCAGAATGATCCAATACAGTATTAGAGCTCTAAGAAGTAGTCTGGTAGATTAAATTGGTGAAACCGCTGGGAGGGTTCACCACTGATGAACCAGCCCTCCCAATATTTTTTAACCGCAATAAGGATGGTAAAGTTTGTTTTATGCAAAAAAAAAAAAGAAAAAAGAAATATTGATGCTTTAATGCTATCATTTCATAAAAATAAAATGAGTTGAAAAATAAAAGAGAGACTTACCTCGGTTACAATTGAAGTGAAGGGCGAGGTATAGGTGATGGCTGAGCAATCTTTTGGATTATTACTTGCAGGACAGGAATTGTTTAAAAAATGGAACTTGGCACTAGAATCATTGTTATAGAGGTAGTAGGGCTTTGTTGTATTGCTACCGTCTGGTTCTTCACTCACAAAGCATAAGAAATCCGGTACGGCACCGCTAAATACAATTTGTAACATTTGACCACTGACATAAGTTGATCCAATAAGGCAGGCAATAAAATAATAAATTTGTTGTCTAAATCCAAAATCACCTATTCTCATAAATATATTCTCAATATCCATTTTGATAAATTATAATAAAAACACTTAATTTATTAAATGCAAACGACTCTAATATTTGCTCGTAAAATCGTCATAAACATTCACCTGTCATTCGTAGGCTGTCATGCAATCGCAATTTATTCTTGTTTGAACTGGTTTGAACTGGTCATGATATTTTTTTGAAATATTCAGGGTCAAATATGTGAAAGTTTCGAAAATATTACTTTTGAAATATATATATTTTTTAATAATTTTACCGCGAGAGAGAGAATATCTATAAAGAGGAATATAAATAGAGTATAAACAAAAGGTTGCCTGAATTAAACGCTTATTTCGGTATTTAGCAGTTAATAATTTCTGGCACTGTTTTTTAAAATTAGAATCACCTCTATTTTTCTTTTAAAGTATTTTTTTTTCCTTGCTGTCAAATCGAGGTGGCGGACTGAAATACTGGTTTTTCTTCTCTAACTGGGCTAGTCTAGAAGTAACGGAAGTAAAAATAAATAAAATTATTTTGCAAAATACGGATAAAAATTATTATTTAAAAAATAATAAAGAGAGAGAAATAAAAATTAAAACGCTGCTCAAAAGAGCACGTTAGACTTGAACCATCTCTTAGAGATGGGTAGTGTTACGTAAAGGTAAACAAAAGATTTTGTCAACAAAATCAGGTGCAAGTTTTTTTATTTAGTTTTGTGTTGTCCTTGTATTTTTGTTTTTGTTTTATTTATTTTTCTTAATAATAATAATAAAAATTTATATTTTTCAAATAACGATTCTTAAATTTATAGGAGTTTAATTATAAATATTAACTAATTTTTTAAAAAATTTACTGTCATAGTTGCAAATTTAGAGAATAATTATTTTATTTTTTCCTGCTAATAGATGAGTATTTGAAATTTTGTTAAATTTATAAACTCTAATAAATATTAAATTGTGCCCATTGTGCCCAATGTGATAAATTAATACTATTTTTGCTAGTTGTATGTGAAAAGATGTTTTATAAAAAAATATAGTTAGTGTATTTTAATTTATAGGTGGGAGGGGGGAGATATCCTTGGGGGGAAAATATTCCTCTTCTTTTTTTTTTAATAAAAATATATATATATATATTAATAAATGCATCAAAACAGCGCATTTACTTTAATCTTGTCCGCTTAAATTACTACAATTTTGCGAAATCGTAAATATTTAAGCAATATAAATTATTGATGAAGACCAATACCCAAAACCATAGTATGTAGATGGGATTTTTACTAATTGAAAATAAGCTGGCTATGTTTTAATTATCACAGATTCGTACAAGAAGAGAGATAGAGAGATAAATTTCTTCAGTGCAGATATCAGAAAGTTAATAATCTCCCCCCCCCCCCTTCCCAATGATTATTTCAAATATAAAAATTGTTTTCAGTTATATGTTAAAAATTGTGGAAGAGATTATAACATTCCATATATTAGGTGAAATAGAGATAGAGAAGTTCGAATATCATATATCATTAAAAATCATATTTTTATTTTAACATTTTATTATTAAATTTTAAAATAATATATCAAAATCTTACGACTTTTCTTGTAAAAACTTTATAAACATTAATTGCATTCATCTACATGCGCAGTTGGGTCTGAGTTATATATTTTAACTTGCTGCTTGAATCAGATAAAATACAATATCTTTAAAAAGGATATGTACACGCTTGTTGTACATATACTAAAATTGTAACGAGAGAAGATTAGCATGGCCTCTGCGCAAGGATGACACACAAAATCGTGAAGCTTTCTAAAAAGGATATATCATGATTATGGAGTTGGATCTTGTGGTGAATTAATTACCAGTAAAGTATATAATTTATTTAAAATTGCATGTCTCATCATACCAAGAGACAATAATCTATTGCTTTCTGAAATTGGTATTGCTGCTTTACACTTTCTAAAAGTGAGTGTTTTATCAAAATGTTATTGTCCTATTATAATATTTAAATGACGCAATATTTAGAGTGAATTTTTAAAATCATGATCCTTTTAAAATTCGGGAAATGATTTATTTTAATGGTATAATAGGTTTTATTTTGGTTTAGATCCTAACACAAAATCAAATCTTTCTAAAAATAAAATTCCAATTAATTCCAGTAGCCATACAAAAAATAGAGTAACAAAAAAGGAACCTATAGGACGTGCTGTGTAAATCTGTATATTTTAGCATTTAAAAGGACAATTTTATCTCTTGGTCAGATATAAAATTTAAACAATGATATATATAACTGGCACATAAAAGATACTAGAAAATTCATTAAAATATATAATTTAAACATAAAGGTGTGTTTTTAAAAGTATATTAAAGAACATAATTTAGTGAACTTTGCAAATTTTCAATCATTATTAATAAGCGATCTATCTGTCAGAACATCAGAATTATTTTTCTTTGAAAATCTGGCGCAATTGGAAAGATATCTTCCACAATGGCCTTACATTATAATATATTTGATGCATTAGGATTGTTGACTACCTTGCAAAATGAAGTATCAAAAATGCACTTAGCATTTTTAATTACAAAAGATAGAAAACTCTAATACACAGATTGTTAAAAAACTATATGACAAGAATAACTGGACCAATGCAATATTACAGCGGTATGGTAGATTAAGCTGGCTAAACCGCTGAGAGGATTCACCACTGATGAGCCAGCCCCTCCCATTATTTTATAATTGAAGTAAGGTTAGCTGAAAACTGTTTATTTAAAAAATAAAAATACGCGTCAAAAAATAGTTTCAATTTCCTATAACAGATGAAGTAGCTAATGCATCATGTTTAAATTATATATCACAGATCAAGATTTTTTTTACTTATTTTTTTTTATTAGTCTAAATTAGACAAGATCTTGGAGGTCGTGCTCATAAAGAAGTTCAAGAACTCTTCTTGGTTCTCTGTACAGGATTCCTTTGTCCTTTCCAATACAATTTAGTATATGTTGGGGAGTGGCCTCTTCGGTTTTGCACCTAGTGTACATGGGGAAGCTTTTGGCTCCCTTTTATAGACTAGAGGGCTCAGGTGACCAGATTTCCATCTGGCCAACTGTGTCGACTTCCTTCTGTTTAGTTGGAGGGTCTGTTTTTGGGGTTTTCTATTTGGTACCAAGAATGATGGAAACTATCTCTATGGTTCCTTATCAGTTGTAGTTTTAGTTTGTTAATATGGTCCCTTGCTCAGATCAAGATTAAATCTAAGAAGCTAAGAAGGGGGTATCCCAGTCTAGATAACATTCATCACACCACCATGATTAAAAAAAACCAAAAACGCTGACCTGATTATGATTCAATAACCAGCTTCTAATGCTGATGCATCCAGATTAATATCTTGATGAAACATTGCAAGCCATGATAACAAATCATGGATTTTTATTAAAACCCAGGACTTCTGTGTAAGCTTCTGAACACACTTGGAGACCTTTGACTTGCGGACAACCCATGAAATCCTGATCATAACCAACGCTACGTGCCACCAATGGACCAGAGCCAGGAGGACACTTCATTCAACTCTCTTCTATATTACCTCACCTCTATATCTGATAGTTAGGTCCAAATAGTCATATGCTTATGGGAGGTTTTAACACACATAACTGATCATTCGATGGTAATAAAACGGACAGAAGGGGTGAGAAACTATACGAATTTATAGTCAAACATAGAGGTTATAGAAAACCCAGACATACCTACATTTGATAATACTAGGAATATCTAACACTTAGACTACACATTCGTTTCCCACAATATACCAGATCATCTTACTTGGGTTTCTAATCCCTTAACTAGTATTAGCAGCCACATCAGTATTCTTGTGACCTTAAACAACCTTTTCCCTATTATTTAATGCACACTCGGCGCCAGGATACAACGTTTCACCGAAAACAGGAACAGATTTCTCTAAAATATTAAAGATATCATTGGAAATATGTCTCCATCAGCTCCTGGGAGCATACAAGGGATATAGATATCAGATCAATTGAAAGAAAAAGTGATCAAAGGAAAAGTTTCTTTATAATTATTTTTTATTAACTCAAGCCTTCAGGCCTTGGAGCCTTTATACATGAGTAATGCTAACTATAACGCAGCTTCATAGAAATAATAATCTTTATATACTATATGCACAATTTACATAATATGAAAAACGGATTATAATGCAAAAGATAATTTTAAACAAAAGTGTGTGTGTGTGTAGAGAACATCATTATTATCATATATATCTATTATGAAAATAGAAAGGTGGTCAGGAGTTGATATTAAAAATAAAAAGGCATATCCTGACCACTCACATGAGCTGACTCAAGATCCGTGAGGCTGCACTAGGATAAAACCACGAGTCATACCTCACGTTCAACACGTCAATACCTGGATTAAAAGAGAGATGAAACCGGCATTTCGTACATCCTTTTGAATCACATCACTCCCAGATCCCCAGAATTGGCCCCTATGGTTCTTGTGTTTTTGGCTTACTGAAAACTGCTCTTAGATCTAGAAACCTGAAGACGCTAGATGGTCTCTAGAAAGTCGTTAAGGACTTCTGGGATAGTCTTGATCAAAATATTCATGACGAAGCTTTAATTCCTGGAAACATCGATGCAGGGCTGTTGCTAAACGTCAAGGCTTACACATAGAAAGTAATAAGTTGTACAAACATTTGTGAATTGTTTTTAATATAGCATAAAAATTAGTTCTTTTAAAAACGCAACACCCTCTGTATGCATATATATATTTTTCTTTGTTTTGTATATACATATTTTTATATAGTATTAATCTCTATACTTAATATACTATTTATATTGCCTGTAACACATAAAACTAGACCTGTATTAAATGAACTTTGCTTGGCTATGACCTTACATCTCGGGATGCAAGAGAATCAATGGCTATATCCACCTTGGCTACATGGTCAAATCTTTATTTTGTGGCGCCGATCACCCTTGATTGACATTAGCCGTATAAGTACGTCTGGTATTACGTCGTGGATCGTCTTCAACAGTTTGGAACCTTATCTGAAACATAATTTGGTACCCAGTCAACAGTTTCTCGCACTTCCAGGACTTATATTAGCTAACATTAATAGTAATTTTATAAAAGTGTTCTTTCTTCTATCATTGTTCGACACTTTATTTTATCTCTTTGTCTCTTTTACTTTAGAATTACCTTTGCCCATTTGGATGATGGCTCAGTCGTCTTGCCATTGACTACTTTAGCGAAGAGTTAACGCCCACGTTGTCTACTCGTGTGAACAATACATATTCATTTTTTGGCCTCAAAATAATTCCATATGCAATGTTAACACTTTTACCTTCCAATTGTGTGAACTGTTTCGTTTGCCCTCAATTCATCTCTACATGAATCAATTTCATCTTGCATATGAGAAAACAGAAATTGAGTTGAATTGATAATATGTAAATTGTTCCTCAATTTGGAGAATGAAGTATAAGGTAAGTCTGTCCATTTTCTTCCAATCAACAGGTCATAGGGTCGGGTATCATCATTCACAATGAAGGCAGATATGACATTTTCAATGATATCATTAATTTCTAGGTCAGCTGTCGTTCTTTTCAGTTGATGTCGTCTGATTGCTAACCCCGACGAGTCTTGAAGAATCTAGAAAAGTGTCGACGTGTTGGTCCTCTTCGCGACACCAATTCCCTCAATAGACATTTGCTGCATCAGGTATCTATCATTAGTTTCACTATGGCTATTTTAACGTTATTCACAAGTATACATTAGATATCGATTTCGGAAGATGACCGACTTCTGCGGCGTGTACAACGGATTCTTTGGTCATATCGCGCGACTCAGGGGAATGGAGTACACCATACTGACCGGAAAGACGCCTGGGCATTTCTGGACACCCGCCGACACGTTTCATGGACCAATTAAAGGAACTTACTGGCTTAACGGTTGCCGAGATGGTACATCGAGCTCAAGACAGAGATGGCTGGCGTTGTATCGTGTTTGGGATGTAATACGTACAGTGGGCCACAACGTTCGATAGCAAATTAAATGATTTATAGATTAGATAAAACAATCTTCTTCTCTTCTACTTGAAATCGGAAGAATACCTTGTTAGTAAATGGGCGTTAAGCATAATGCGGATGCATAAAAGAGATAAATTGCCGAGAGTTTGTAGCAATACCATGTCAGTAAATGAGTACTATGCTACAACGTGTAAAATGCCGGTATATTCAGAGAGAGCAGTTGCACGGGCAGCTGTTACACGCCCGCCAATTATCACACTGACATCTGGCGGATAAACTCCACGTTTTGATTCATCGTCTGTTTTACGACCACGCTTGTAACCTATATCCCTATATTGGCCCATCATGTGGGATATAGCTCTTGAACGGATTATATTGTCGCGAGTATCGGCCTGAAAACGCCCACAACCTCTTCCAATAGATGGTGCTTTGGCCTATTTCTAGACTGGGACTGGTGTGGAACTCGCTTACTGTTGTGGTCCTGTTTCCTTGGGCTAATAATTGTAAATACCCGTTAATTGATATTCGAGTTCTTATGTAATGTGGATTAAAGATGGCAATAAAATAGTCTGTTGCCGGTTGCTGTTGTGAATCTCTCTCTAAAACGCCTCTTCTGGTAAGTCTCTCGTGTCCCCCCACCAGTGGTAAGGCTGAAAGATACTGCCAGAGGGAAAGGAGATCCACTTGAGTGGTGGTTCTCGGAGGGTCTTTGGGCTGGCTGCAGAGGTGGAGTAACGGTGGAGGAAGCGACGTCGTCCCGAAGAACCGGAGGGGAAACACGCGACGATATATATCAACGTTTAGTTGATTTTTGTTCCACTAGATGACGCTCTGCCAACCTAAATGCTCTTGTGAGCGGTCAGGATATGTCTATTTTGTTGTAAATATATATGATGGAAATTTTGTCGGGAGGATATTTATGTATATATAAATATATATTTAAAAAATCACATCTTCCATCAAAATAGATATCAAAACTAAACACCATCTATTGACTGTCGCCGCAAACTAACGGCCTCGGGTCGGCGACAAAGCCACAACACCAGCTTTGGAAAACTTACTCCATTTAATTCACCAATATTTCAAGGGGCTATTCTCTTCTATAAGGTTTGCTGTGATTCAAACTAAAGAGTCCCTTACTTAAGCTGCTTCTTCAGCCCGCCATGTAGAGGAGGGGTTGGACTTCTGGGCAGGACTCGAATGGTGTAAAAGGGGTAAAAATGTGTTGATTTTTTTCTTCATCTTGGCTGTTCATTCTTTGCTTCATTCAGCGATCTTTTCGTGACCGCTCACTTCCATAGATTGTCCCCGCTCTCTGCCAACACGTGTCTATGTGTCTGTTACTCTTTCCTGTTTAGAAAACACTCATAGAAGAATAAACACAAGTAGAGAAGAAGATCTTACTTTATAAGAGAATGATCGCACAAGTTTTCGGGAAAGACGTTCTTCTGCAGGTACATACTTGTAAAATGGAGAACTCCGCCTTTGCCGGTCCCAAGCCCGGATGAAAAAGGAGGAGGGGGAGCAGTAACAAGCTCACTAAAAAACCTGGGTTCAGCTGGCCCGGCTGATAGTACCCTGTAAGGGCTCCTATTCCAGGGATACAGGATGAGCAGCGTTTGTACTCCATATTAGGAGCGGCTCCACATGGCGTCTGTTGCTCATGTCAGAGGCGGCCATTTCTTTTGGAGCTAAGTCAGCCTGCCACTGAGTAGTGCTCCCAGTCTTAATGACAAAGGCAGACGCATTCTACTTCACCCAATCATGATGGTTGTCAAATCTCTTTTTCAAAGCTTTACAAGCTTGACACCCTAATATGATTGAGTAGAGATAAGAAAGAAGAAGAGAATGGAGTCTCACCACAAAGCTTGTACGATTGTTCACTTATATAAAGGAGCTCTTCTCCCCGACTTGTCTTTATTCTTCAATAGAGAATAGGAGATTCTCTTCATTGCCTTAAACACGTCATTCCTGTCCTTTTTAAAACCAAATTCCCACGTTAATAGATTTGTAAGGTGTCGATTTATTAGTCCAGCGATGACCCAGAAAGTACAGGGTGATCCAAAAGTCCCGCACAACTTTAAAAATTAATAACTCCGCGAATATTTGCGCTAGAGCAATGCGGTAAACACCATTGTGTTCAGGATGCAATGGGATTTTTTATGGCAAATAATGAAGAATTCGAAATTGATTTTAGTTACAACTTTATTCGCTAGATGGCGCTCTACCAGAATCAGCGATTCAGCGGCCAAATTGTTTGATAAATTGAAAAATATAACTGAACGACACATATTTTTCCTTTTTGAATACCAGGAAAGAACCCTAATAATATCAAATGATAAATTAATTAAACACCATTTCGCTAAAAGTTAGAAGAAATGGTTAACGATTTTTAAATACAATCTGAGATATGTAAAATAGGTAAATGCAAATTAAAACATGTAGCAAAAATATCTATATTTTAGATAGGGTTTTATGAAATAGATTGAATGTTTGAAAATAACTACTGATATCAATACACGATTTTTTGAAATGTTAATATAGTACCAAAAATTATGATGGCACTATTAATAGGATTCCGGGCTATAAGGAATGTGTAGTTTCTTGACTAATTGGCGACACTTGACTATTTAACTGGATATTTGTCATGAGTTAAAAATGAAATATAGTGGGGAGTGACAAAATATATTTGTCGTACTTTATTCCAAATATCCTATGGGTTTGTCAAATGTTATCATTTTTTATTATACTGTACAAAATTTTGAAAATGTATCCCCTAAAAAAAATCATTTTTAAAATCGACCTTTTGCGTTGAAAAACGTGGTAGTAAAATCATTTTGTATTATTTTTTGCGCAAATTTTCTAAAGTTGGTGGGGGGGGGGGGGGATACAGAGAATATTCCTTATGATATTTCTTCTAATGAGCGAAAAGCGATAAACTAAACACATAAGGGGTAAAATTGTGTATACCAGTGTTATTCGAGAAGTTATAACACTATGGCCAGCACGACATAATATAAGATGTGGGCAAAAGACAAACAAAAAAATTACTGTTCCCAGAAAAAAAAAAAGAGTCAAGATGTGAGGACAGCATTTATTATTCCCATAACCCAAAACAAAGAGCTGCAAAATATAACACGAGGTAACTGCCTTCTCTCTTGTATTAGGTCACAATCCTTGCTCAATGTGGCGCCCTTCATTCTCAAACACCGTCTGCAGACGATAGATGACAGAATGGTCACAATTAAATAGTTGAAATTTATAAAACGTGCCATCTGATAGAAGCCTTCAACATGGCCAATGTGGTAGGCCGGCATCGATAAAAACGCGACTTAATGTACCCCCATAACCGAAATTGTAAGGCGTCAAGTCTGGTGATATTGGAGGCCACTGGTATATAAAGTGGCGACTTATCAACGAATTTCACCGAACGTATCCTTCAGCAATTGTTTGGCACCGCGGGAGATATGAGGAGGTCCTCCATCTTGCATGAATGTTATTTCGCTTAGTGCTCGCCTGTCTTGCAATATGGGAATAACCTTTTCTCTCAAAAGTTGAACATCACGTTCACCAGTTACAAAAACGGTTTTAAAAGTTCTCCCATTGATTTTTGCAAAGAAATATGGCCCAATAATAAAAGAAGAAGTGAACCCACACAAAACTGTAACTCTGGGCTGATGAAGTGGTATTTCTGTAAAATTCCTAGGGTTTTCTGTTGCCAAAATGAGGCAGTTTTGAATGTTAAATTCTCCCTTCAGATAAAAGTGAGCATCATCTGTTCTTAGAACATTTGACAGCCAGTTTTCATCAATATCAATTTGCCGGAAAACCCATGCAGCGAATTCTTGACGCTTCTCAAAATCGCTGACTTTCAACTCGTGAAAACGTTGAACTTTGTTAAGGTATTTTTATAGAAAAATTCTAAATGTGTGTTCTCTCCAAACTGTTCCATACGAAATCCCCGTTTGTCGAGAAACTTGTCTAGAACTTACTTCTCCATACGTGGATAACGTTTCAATAGCTTCAGCATTCTGCAAAACCGTAACAGCCACTGACTTGCATGTCGATGGTCTTTCACTCCGAGGTTTTGCTTCCAGAGATCCAGTTTCCTCAAAACTTTTAATCAATCGCTTTAGAGAGTAGCAACTCATTGGTCCTTTACCGCTTCGAATATCTTTAAAGGAACGAAACGCTCGTAAAGCTTCATTGGCAGATTCGGAATCACAATTAAAAAATTAACCAAGAGTGCTTTATCCTGTAGTGACGGCATTCCAGGGGGAAGGGGAGATGTCCGACCACACCCCCTTGCGGGCCCACCCTGGACCCTTGGAATATTTGACCAAATTCTGGTTCGTTTCCAAGATGACTAACGTTGCAACGGCACCCATTTTCAAATGAAGAGCAGAACTGATATCTCCAGTAATGCTACCGCGTCCGGGGTAACCGCCGCGTCAGGAGCTGCAGCTCGAGCTCATGATGAGAAATCTACTACGAGGACACAATTCAATCTACTACAACTCAATATAAATGGTACCCAGAGGAAAATAAAGAGCTGACTTGTCTTCTCTGTGACAACAATGTACATATTACTTGTCCTCAGGAGACAAAATTGAATCAGAATCTGAGATTCAATATCAAAGATTATACAACACTACGAAAGGACAGACCGGGAAAATTCGGAGGAGGACTTGCCTTTTTATTAAAACTCTAGAAATCAAATTTAAGGAAATCGCCTATAATCAGAGTAAGCCTAGAGAAAGCACGACAGAAGCTCAGGCAATAGAAATCTATCTTACAGATAAAACAATTCCAATCATAAATGTTTATCACCACGATAATACTAGCATCAATACAGGCCTGATAGAGACATTAAGTGAAGCGTCTTCGGATATCGCAATCATACTTGGTGATTTTAACGCCGAAAGACCAACTTGGGGATCACCTGTCCAGGATAACAAAGGTCAGCAGGTTGAGGACATGCTAACCGACCTCGACCTTACACCGTTAAATAACGAGAAGAACACCTATCTATCCAAGTCCACAGGCACAGAATCCACAATAGACATCACAGCGATAAATTACAACATCGCACCCACAACACAATGGAAAATTCTGAAAAGTGCAATCAGTGACCACAGACCAATTTTAACAACCCGAAAAATCAAAATTGAGAATTTCCAACAGACCACAATATCGAGGCAATAATTGCAGAGAGAGACAATATCAATGAACTTCTTAAAACAAATAAAACAGAAGAAATCATAAAGGAACTCATTGAAATTAGTCACAAAATAGAACAAAAAAATTGGATATTCAAACAAGAAAAATGGGCAGAATTCTGCGAAAAAAATGGATCCAAAAAGGAAAGCCATCACTGGAATATAATTAGTGTTATAAAACAATCAAAACCAACACTAATCCTCCAATACTCTAACCGATATGAATAGCGAGAACGAACAAACAGATGGCTGAAATAATTGCTGAATATCTTTCAAGCACTTCCAGACTCAGCAATACGAATGAAGGCAGGACTCTAAAAAATAATGTAAACAGGTTAGTTAAACAAGCAAGAAATTACCATCAACAAGATATTTACTCGATAGACTTCACACTGAATGAGCTAAACTCATCAATAGAAAAGCTAAATACAAGATGTCACCTGGAGATGCTCTAATATTTGGTGAAATGATTAAACACTTTGGAGACAAAGCTAAAAATCAATTCCTACGAATACTGAAGATTTCATGGTAAACTGGTAAACTACCAAAGAATTGGAAGATATCAATTATAGTGCCAATATTGAAACCAAACAAAGATGCCAAGGAATGCAAGAACTATCGGCCAATTGCTCTTACCAGCATACTTTGTAAAATAACAGAATGAATTATCCACTGTAGGCTCATAGTCTGGCTCACTAACAATAATAAAATAAACTTCTACCAAACTGCCTAAAGATCCAGACACTGTACAACTGATAAACTGTACTACTTCTGTCAATCAATAATATATTTCTAGGAAAAACCGCCAAAGAAGACAACGGCCGTATTCCTGGATATGACCTCAGCTTTTGATCGAGTGTGAAGGGAGAAATTACTTGAAAGGCTGCACAACATCGGAGTAAAGGAAAAATCTTAATCTGTATTGCAGACTTCTTAAGGGGAAGAAGGATAAAGGTTTGGGTCAATGGAGCATTTTCCAAGGACCGAAGAACATGGGCTGGTGTACCTCAGGGATCTGTGCTCAGTCCTCTACTCTTCTCGCTATATGTTAACTGTTGTTTATGTAAATAGTTGGATATTATTTGTATTATTTAAAGCCTCATTATGTAAAAATATATGTATATATAAATTGGACATTTGTTGTTGGCCATGGTCAAGTTTGAGCTCTTGTACGTTTAATTACGACACAACAAAAGTGGCGACGAGGATGCGCGATCTACAGAGCCAGTAAAAGGCTGAGGAAAACGGCGTCTATGCAAGTATAACAACTAAATCTTTTAAACTATCTGTATCAAGAAAACAAAAGAGTAGAAAAGATCCGCATGACAAGTTCAAAGTTAATAGTACCTTTTAGATGCTATAGCCCAGTGGAGGACACTTCGATCTTTTCGTACAAAAATTTGAGGCTTTCTTTTTGGCAACTGAAGGAGGAGATTAAAGTGCTGTTTTTTACCTCGCTACCAGATTATGAAACTTTGAAGCAGGGAAACGACATTTTCTTTCTGGTCTAATGAAAGATCAACCCTATGATACAATCATTCAAATAATTAAGCTGCATTTGGATCCAAAGAAGAAAGTGATACCACAGCGATGCAGATTTTTAAAGAAAATTCAACAGGAAAGAGAATCAATTTCGGAATATCTTAGAGAATTGAAACATTTAGCAATAAATTGTAATTTCGGCGATATGCTGGGAACCATGATGCGAGGCCGTTTTGTGGCTGGAATCAAATTGGAAAGCCTGCAAAAGAAGCTACTACAAGAAAACGACGATGTCACCCTGGATAAAATTTTGCAGTGGCGATCTCGTTCGAACTGGCGCAGATAAACACAAGAGAATTACAAGAAAAATTAGTGGCCAATATATCCCCTGTGAATGGAAAAGATAAAAATGGTGAGTACAATAATAGTATGGTGCAGCATAGGCCTTTCAGGCAAAGGGGAGAAATAATGTGTTATAGATGTGGTGAAAGACATTCACACGTGGCCTCTGTTTGCCCTCATAGAACAAAGACTTGTTTTAAAATGTAAAAAACTGGGTCATTTAAGTAGGGTCTGGAAAGCTAGTAAAAATGTGGGGATATAAATTTGTACAAGAGGACTCTATATATTCTGTACAGGGCGAAACTGATGCCACAATAAATTTAACAGTAGATGAATATTCTTTGTGCTTTACAATAGATACAGGAAGTCCAGTTACGTTAATACCTAAATATATTTATAAGATTTATTGGCAAGGTAAAAAATTATTTCCATCAAATTTAAGATTAAAATCCTTTTGTGGTAAATCAATAGAGATTATAGGGCAAAGAAATGTTTTTGTAAAAGAAGCCAACCAATATTTACGATTAATAGTTGTAAATGAAAAATCCAGGTGATTTTTTTAGAAAGAGAATGACTTAAACAGTTAAAACTTGATTATTCTAGATTGTTTAGCATTAAAAATTTAAATAATGAATCTAATAAAAATAGTTTGATTGATAGATATGCAGATTTGTTTAACAAAGATTTGGGCTGTCTAAAGGATGTTAAAATAAATTTTAATTTAAAAAAGGATGTGACTCCTGTGTTTTGTAAGGCCAGAAGTTTACCATTCTCTCTAAAAAACAAAGTAGAGAATGAAATTGATCGTTTAGTGAATTCTTGCATTTTATAACCTATAGTTCATGCATATTGGACCGCTCCAATAGTACCAGTATTAAAAAGGATGGTAGTGTAAGGATATGTGGTGATTTTAGATGTACAGCTAATAAAGTAATAGAATTAGATAGGTATCCCCTTCCATCGATCGATGAGATCTTTTTAAAATTATCTACAAGTACCGTAATTTCGACTCTAGGCCTATCAAAGGCTTACTTACAAGTAATGTTAGCGGAAGAAGCCAAAGCTGTTGTTGATATAAACACAACAAAGAGGTTGTTTTCTTATAAAAGACTACCATATGACGTAGCGGTAGCACCAAATAAATTTCAGAGGATTATGGAAGGTCTATTTGCTGATTTGCCAGGTGTGGCCTGCTACATAGATGATATTTTGGTTGCAGGAAAAAACTTTGAAGATCATGAACAAAAGTTGGATCTAGTGTTTAGATGATTGCTAGAAAAAGGTTTAAAGTTAAACAGATATAAATGTAAATTTAAAAAGAAATCGGTGGAATATTTAGGGTTTAAAATGGATAAATATGGACTGCATCCCTTAGAAAATAAAATTAAAGCAGTGATAGAGGCACCTGAATCTAAAGAATGTTTCGCAATTAAGATCTTTCATAGGACTCTCAATTTATTATTATTATTATTTTTTTTTTTGCTTATCCCTAGTACACGTGGTATAGGCCATGATAATCATGTGGGGTAATTAGCGACTGCTTTTTACTGTAAGCGCACCACATGTCTACACATGTGAAAGCAGTTCGACTTTGCACTTACAAATGTGCCAGAGCCCTGTTTGGTTACTTGCACTCGCTGGTGGGGTTGGACTTTTGCAAGAATCGGGGGGCCATTGGAGCATTTTTTAAATTTATTATTATAGATTCATAAAGAATATAGCAAACATGTTAGCGCTATTCTATCAACTTTTGAATAAAAATTGTAGATGGAATTGGGCGAAAGAATATCGAATGTTATTTTTAAAATGTAAATCATTATTAATGGACTATGGACTAGGCATATTTCTGAGTCATAGAAATGATTGAAAGGAAGAATGCCCTATAGCTTTTGCTTCTAGAACATTAACTGAAGCGGAAAAACGTTTCTCTCAACTAGAAAAGAAAGCGTTGAGAAATTCAAACAATACTTACTGGGACGAAAATTTTATTGGTCACAGACAACCGACCCTTAATTCATATATTTTCACCCCATAAACCAATTCCCATATGTGCATTATCCAGAATTAAAAGATGGTCCTTAAAATTAGTTGCGTTTAATTATACTGTGGAATTTCGAAAAAGTAGTGATAATTCCAATGTTGACGCATTGTCACGTCTTCCTTTAGAATCGAGTGTCAGGGAGTCTCTTGATGAAGACCAGGTACTTCTTCTCAGGAAGTTGAATGAGGTACCGTTCTCTTTTATGGAGGTGGCATATGAGACGCCCCAAGATAAAATACTGTCTATAGTATTAAGGAATGTTAGAGAAGGCAACTGGAAATTCACAAGGGTGCCGAGAGAAAACCCACTAGCTCCTCATTATAAGATCAATGAGGAATTAAGTTTGGAGTTTGGTTGTCTTCAATGGCGTGAAAGAGTGGTAATTCCCCAAAAATTAATATCTTTAATTTTAAATGACTTGCATGAAATACACATGGGGATTGTTAAAATGAAGATGATTGCCAGACGGTATTTTCTGGTGGCCAGGCATAGACAGTAACATCGAGGAGTTAACTAGAGAATGTAGAGTATGCCAAGAATCGGCAAGCATGCCCCCGGCTACCATCTCGGAATGGACTTGGCCCGAAAAACCGTGGCATCGACTTCATCTTGATCTAGCGGGTCCGTTCATGGGAAGAATGTTTTTGGTTCTCGTGGACGCATACTCAAAGTGGATAGAAATTTTTATCATCAAAGATATTACCAGCAAAACGATTATAAATCATCTTAGAGAAATTTTTGCCAGATTTGGATTGCCCTAATTTTTGGTTACAGATAACGAAAGACAGTTTGTCTCCGGTGAATTCGAGCAATTTACCAAAATGAATGGTATACAGCACACTAAGACCAGTCCGTATAATCCTAGTACAAATGGTTTAGCTGAGAGATATGTAAGAGAGTTTAAAAACCTTTTGAGAAAGAATAATGGGAAGGATGATGCTAATGAAGAGAAGTTTAAGATCAAGATTCTCGAATTTAATACCAAGATGGGAAATCCGCGAGAGGTATTTCATGAGGCCTTAAGAAGGCAGGAGCAGTTTACTACAGGTTGCGAGGTTTATTTCCGCAACTATGCAACTGGACCTGAACGGTAAAAAGGTACCATTTTGAAATTATTGAGCTACCGTCACTACCTTATAAGTTGCGAGGGCGTCGTGTATAAGAGGCATATCAATCAATTGCGACCTGTGAGAAAGAAACAAGTGGAGACAAGAAATTTGATACTTCCTCGAACATCAGGAGAGAAGCCTGTAGGTGGAAGTCAGAAATAAAGTGAAGAGGAGGTTCCAGAGGTTACATCAGGAAACAAAGAGAAGACTGCTTCTGTGCACGTACCCTCTTGCACTCCTAGACCAGGGCCTGTTGTGGTGCACGTGCCCTCTTGCACTCCTAAACCGGAGCCTGCCGCTGTGCAAGTGCCCGTCCAGAGTCCTAGACCTCAGAGAGCCAGGAAACCCCTAGACCGACTGGAGTATTATTAAGGGGGGAGATGTGTTGTGTATGTAAATAGATGAAGATTATTTGCATTCTTTAAAGTCTCATTATGTAAGAATATATGTGTATATAAATTGGACATTTTTTGTTGGCCAAACGAAAAGAATAAGAGCTAAAAAAAGAGTCATGGTCAAGTTTGAGTTGTTGTACATCTAATTACGACACAACCTTAACAACATCCATCCTCACTGAAGACACAAAGGTTGCCTGTTATGCAGATTATATAGCCATATGGCACACAAGTAGCAGTATAGAAATATCAGAAAAATACTGAACACATCAATGAGAGGACTGGAGAAGTGGGCAATGAAACTCAAAACGACAATAAACCCAATAAACACAAACCTATAGGTCTCTTTCACTGACAGGAAAAAAGGCATGAATTTAACTCCAAAATAAGCATAAACAACCATATAATTGATAAAATTAGATCTCCAAATTACCTAGGTGTGATACTTGATGAGGAATTGCGATTTACAGAACACATAATTAGCACCTCAAATAGAGCTACCAGAAACCTAAACATTCTGAGAAGGCTATGTTGAACAAATTGGGGAGCAAAACCCAAAATTATCAGAACAACATATATCACCTTAATAAGGCCACATGTTTGGGCTCCCTCAAGTTCATCACTAAAAAGAAGACTAGACAGTGTTCAAGCAAAAGCGGCCAAATTAATCACTGGTTCTGTTTCAAATACCAACAATTAGAAAATTCAGAGAGAATGTGGTCTAGACCTACTTGAAAGCAGAAGACAATTAAAAACAATAAAATTTACCAATAGCTTAAAAACTAAAGAAACCGAACATATATCCCATAGAACCTATTTAAACTGGACACAAAAAGAAAGGCTCAAAAGATCTTCAACACTTCAGTACGACAACAATATTAGAAAGAGCATAAATATGAAACATAATGAATTGCAAATTCGAGAATAACCAATATTTCCTACCCCATTGCCATCAAATGTAATCATTAATCTTAACCTGAATGAACCCTGCAAAAAAAAAAAAACATACTTAAAAAGAAAGGACTTGACACAATTGGTTTATGCGATCAGACAAATTATTTAACAGCATATACAGATGGATCATCAGACCTTACCATAAGTAATGGAGGGGCTGGAATTAACATAATACTGCAAGATGGAACATACATCAAAATCAAAGAAGGAGCAAGAAAGATTTCACTTGTGAACTAACAGCTATCTGGAAAGCTCTTGATGTATGCCTTAACCAACCATCCCTGCATCAAGCAGAAGGAATTATAATATACCGTACAACTACTTCATATCCGATCTAGAAGCAATTCAGAAGGGCAATACTATAATCACACTGAAAATACACTCGTTACTTACTCAACTGATATCATTGGAGAATAACTGCATTCTACAATGGATTCCTGCCAGTGTTTGATCGGGGGTAATGAAATGGCAGTTGAATTTGCAAAGGAAGCCAGAAGGTTGAGCCAAAGGAAAGAACAAATGCCATTATTTGACGCTGATGCTTTGGAAAAATACAAGATAATTGAACAAAAATAAGAAAAAAAAAATCAAAATGCGAAATAAACACTGAGAGAAAAATGACAAAAACTATAACACGGCTTAGAACAAAACACTATAAAGAAATGACAATACATCCAGATGGCACAAGAACCTATAGGACAAGCAACAACTGTCCTGGTGTGGAACTAACACCTACTCACATATTCTCATGCCCAGCAATGGCCGCAGCCTTACAGAAAATTGACATAGAACCAGAGCAGCTGCTTTACACCACCAAGATAGTGGACAATGCTGCTGCTGCTGTGATAGAGATGCATGGAGACATCTGAGGCTCTTTATTGGACACGACAAAAACAACAACGGCATTTCAGAGTAAAATAAATCATCAGAGATAGATAAACAATTTTCAAATGAATTAAAATAAATATAATCGATACTGAGAGAGAGTTGAATTTAAAAAATTAGAAAATTATTATTTTCGAAATTTAAATAGCCGAGAGGATTCCAGCAAACCGCATCTAAAATATCAGTTTTTTTTTGCTACATGTTTTAATTTGCATATACCTATTTTACATATCTCAGATTGTATTTAAAAATCGTTAACCATTTCTTCTAACTTTTGGCGAAATGGTGTTTTATTTATTTATCATTTGATATTATTAGGGTTCTTTCCTGGTATTCAAAAAGGAAAAATACGTGTCGTTCAGTTATATTTTTCAATTTATCAAACAATTTGGCCGCTGAATCGGTGATTCTGGTAGAGCGCCATCTAGCAAATAAAGTTGTAACTAAAATCAATTTCGAATTTTTCATTATTCGCCATAAAAAATCCCATTGCATCCTGAACACAATGGTGTTTACCGCATTGCTCTAGCGCAAATATTCGCGGAGTTATTAATTTTTAAAGTTGTGCGGGACTTTTGGATCACCCTGTATTTCAAAGTTAGTGATTTATTGGTATTACTTATTAGCTACATTTTTATAGGAAGACAAAAGGACAACACCCTAGAATGTCTATACTGGTTCTGTTGGCTTCCGCAGATCTGACGCGCCGCGCCACGCAGCGGTGGTCATCTCCTATTTCATGGCCCCGCTTGGGTGTTCACCGACGGCGTGGTCTGTCATCCCAGCAGGCTGGAAGGAAGTCTCTTGGCTCCCACATATTCATTACCATTCTCTCTTTCTTAACTCATCTTTAACTACGAAATTTGAAGCACTTTTTTCCTCAATACACAAAAAAGATGAACCTTCAAGAAGTTTCTATTTCTATTGTAGAGGATTTTTCCGCTATTTTGATTCTGTGAGTATTTATTGAAGGTAACATAAAGAATAGGAAATAATAATAATAAAAAGAATTATAAAAGCAAATAAAACTATAGATATATATAAAATTACCTAACACATTTCATAAGCTCTGTTCAACTTTATAATTTTATATACCATTGATCGTTTTCAGTCCTCTCTTTTATATTAATGTATTTTATTAATTTATACTGTGCGCGATTTGAAACAATGTAAATGGATTTATGTACCAATCTTGCCATATAGGCCATTTTTGTGAAGAAAAGTTAAATTTTTATTCTCCAATTCCCTCTATCTACCCGTCAAGATTTCCATTAAAGCTTCCAACAATGATTTACTTACTTTAGCAACAGCAGCGATCTAGCGAGAAGCTCAAGCGATCTAGAGAACAACCTAAGCTATCTACAAGCGACCAAGTCAATCTTTAGCGACCAAGAAATCTTTTGCGACCAGGTGATACTTCTCTAACAGGTGATCTTTCGCGACCAAGCATCTTTTGTGACCAGAGCGATCAAGCAGCAACATGGGGTGCTGCTTCGGCAAGAAGAAGAGACGCAAGGGTTAAGTAAAATTTCTGTTTACTACACTGTATACTGAGATATAGTTCAGCATTACAGATATGAAATGACAACCAATTTCAGCAACGAAGGCCCAACTATAAGCAACATATTTAAGTATTTGTGAAAAATTGAAAAATTTTAAGAGCTAGAAAAACAGAATCAAATGTATCAAATATATTGTGTATGATCAAGTTGAGATTATAAGGCATCATTCATCTACAAATAATTTTACAATTTCTCTCAATCAAAATGATCAATTTCTTAGATGATCTTGATCTTTCAGAGGAGCATTTCTATAAATGAGGCAAAAACTTTAGTCTTAACAGAGTTTTAAAGTGGCTAATATCTATATATATAAAAATCAATGTTTGTATGTTTGTTTGTTTGTATGTCCGGTATACAAATTCGCAGTAGTTCACTAATTCAAACCAAAATTTCCATACATAGGTAAAAAAATACGGGGAAGACGATAGGCTATTTTAAAAAATATATAAATCAATTATTAAAACTATATATTCAAATTATTCTACTTAGCTCACGAACAGCGCCCTCTATCAAAGATTAGATTAAATTATGCTGATGCAAACAAATAGATAATGCTAATAACAAACAATTATAAAAAAATCTTATCTAAATATATATCACTCGGGTAGATATGCACACGGGTCAATCCCGGGGCGAAGTCCGGGTCACCCGTCTAGTTCTAAATATATATGATTATATATAGTTTTGTGTGTTAGAGAATAATATATTTTGAAGATGAAATGTGTAAATATTTATTGAAAATTTTCACTTCGCCCGTGGTTTTTATCCCGTGCTCAGGTAAGAGCGAAATGAACGATGGCAGATGGATAAAAAGTAGGGCAATGTGATTAACAAATAAATGGTATATGAATATTTGATTAGAACTGATATCATGAATATCCTATTTGCATTACGTTTTGATGGAAGATGCTCAAAATATCTATATAAAACGATTATATTAAAATTATCACAGAAATAAAGTTAATCAAAAATACATTAATTATAATGAGAGAGAATATTGTCTTTTTATGTTAAAATGAATAATCAGCAGACATTTTTTTTTAGCTTTACATATTGCTTAAATGAACTATAGTAAAGTTTTTTTGAAGGTACAGGCATATCAGAGAATACCAATATCCAGTTATTAATCGCAAATATATCAAAAGAGAAAACGTTTGACAAGTTTTATAGCAAATGCTTCTTTTAAACGAAAAATCGTAATTTATTTTAAGAAGAAATAACGACTATTTCTATCCTTAGGGATGAAGTATGAAAGGATGAATTGTGAAGAGTAATGATGAACGGAAAAATAAAAGTGTCCAGGGATGGGAATCGAACCCACAGTGTTCCGCTTACCGGACAGATGCCATGTCCACTAGGCTATTCTGGACATATTTTTCCGTTTGTATATATTATATCTAAAGAGATAATACCCGTTTCATGATTGTTCAGGATGACACAAAGACCATAATATTTTGGTCGTTGAGGTACAGCTTGCACCAAGCTGATGAGGACCAACAGCCCAAAGGGATACGCGGCTAACTTTTCTTGATTAATCAAGAAAGGGTATTTGGCCAATTTTGGAATAATTAAAAACCAACAAATAGTTGATATTTATTCCTACAGATGGCGCAAGCCATCAGCAACTTTAATTTGCCCAATCAGGAGATGCCTTTTTCTTAATTTGATAAGAGCTTGTAGATTCTAACAGATAATTTGTGAGTTTTAATAATTTGATAATTGCACAAGACAGAAGATTGAAGAAATATAATTCTTTATTTTCATAACACAAACACAATATACACAATTAGAAATGCCCTTGAAAATAAAAGCCGATATTTGAAAACATTTTACAACATAAAAAGGGTAAAATATATATATCATTATATTATATAAAACATATTTATAGATTTCAAAAATAGAATCCAATTCTTTTATATAGTTTACATAAGCATATAAATATGTTACAAAAATATATTCAGGATATTACATACGTTCATCCTTACCTTTACAATTTAACAGAATCAACAAGAAATCCAGGGCCAAGTTTCTTTAACTCTTTTTTGCTGATTTTGTTTGATATTCAGGATTTACTTATATCAACGTGAAAATTTTAAACTTGAATAATTCATTTATAATATGCAAATAAAATATTAAAAAATAATTTGAAAGTAAGACTATTAAGCGTTGCTGATTTAAAATATTTTTTAAGCAAACGATTTCAACTACTGTGGATATTTCTTCTCATACTTCTTATTTCGAACCAAAAGAGGCATTCATATTCTTATTATAAAGTCGATCATTAGTTTTAATAATCGATGATTATTTTCGTTTGGAATTTATATTATTTAAAGTTATCCATGTTTATGTATATAACAATATACGTATAAAACAATTTTTGCTAGAGATTCTGTATAAAGAAAAAAGAGCTCGAGCAAAATTTATTACATGCTATGATTTATTTATGCGGCTAAAGATCACTCAGATTAAGATCAAAAGAAAATATCAAAAACAGCTTTGGAAATTTCGAGCAAAAGTTAACCTATATTCCATGGTGTAGGACTGTGATCCTCATCAGTACTTGGACGGCTTTTTGGCTGGTTCGGCCGATTTCATGATTTCATTGCTTCCGTAAGATGTTACGAAGTCGTAGACGTCCCGGTATTGATGAGGCCCATAGCTAGAAACCATGGTTTACAGGTTTTCAATTTGTCAAATATGATGCTATGACTTTGATCTGAATCATCGCCTGAAGATATAATAAATGCCTTGTTTTAATGAATTTAGTTGAAGAACGAGGAGTCCTTTTTATATAGATAGCTATAAGAGCAAAGGTCGCCTAAATGTCAAATCTAAACGCCATCTATTGACCGTCGCCACAAACTAGCGGCCTCGGATCGGTAACAAAGCAACAACACCAGCTTTGGCAAACTGAGAAGAGTTCACCTGGCCCACTTCAGGCCAGGGCGAACTTCATTCCATTAGATCAATACGGGATCTAATGGAACCTTCACAGTCTGCCAAAGAAGTGTTTAGCTCTCTCTGGCAAACTATATATAATATTTTGACCAATAATATTTTAAAGAGAAAGGATAGATTAATTTGAATGCTAACTCTCTTTGGAGATTTACAGAAATGGTTATATCGAGCAGAACGAGGATGGCTGAGTTGAGAATTCTCCCTTCAACAATTTATTCCAGAGCGCTGCCCTTAGCTGAAATGGATAATAATTAGGTGAAAAATCTCTGTAGAAAATACTTAATTACTTATTTTATTCATCTATAAAAACAAAGGTCGCCCCTCTATCGTCAAATTAGACGCTAAAACAAAGAGTCGTCTATTGACCGTCTCTGGAAAATACCATACTCTGGTCGGTGACAAAGCCACATCAGCAGCTTTGGCAAACTGAGAAACGTCTACCTGGAGATAATTCTTTCGGGCTAATTGCCCTCTTCAGTCCAAAGCAGACTTTATTCCATGAGAATCACATTAACCCGAAACTATAGTCTCCAGGTGGTTGCTTCTTAGATTACAAAGATGGTGTTGTGGCTTTGTCAACGACCTGTTTGCTAGTTTGCGAAGACGGTCAAAAGATGGCGCTCAGTTTCAACGTCTATTTTAACGAGAGAATCAAAATTTATTTTTAAAGATCAATTTCCTCCTTACAAAATTTCGACCTATATTAGTTTCCTCAGTTAATATCATCGTTTGTTTTCTAAATGATAATTAAGATATCATTTAAATATTGTTTGAATAACATTTGAGCATTTCCCTTCAACGAGAAATTACAGTAATGATATACATGATAATGAAGAGTAGACTAGAATTTCTGTGGTTAACAATTAATGCATACAATATTAGAATAAACAGTTTTTAAAACGAATAAATGGGGTAAATGAAGAATATTTTAATAAAATGAAAATGATTCTTATTTTTTTTTTGGACATAGAAGACAAGTAAATATATATTTGTTATTATACAGTAGAACTTGGGTAATTCGAAGCCCAAAGGGCCAAACAAAGAATTCGAATTATCCAAAAATTTGAATTAAAAACGGAAATTCTATTTATAGGAAATTCTAGGGACCAAGATAAATAGAACGACATTTGAAAATTATCCCGCATGTGTTTCTTTTGAACGAAAAGTCGAAATTCATTTTAAGGGGAAAAATAATGAATTGTCACAATTCATCCTTTCATACTTCATCCCTAAGGTTAGAAATAATCGTTATTTTTCTCCTTAAAATAAATTTCAACTTTTCGTTCAAAAGAAACACATGCGGGA
The DNA here is from genome assembly GCA_030710605.1 of Cordylochernes scorpioides. Lineage (NCBI taxonomy): Eukaryota > Metazoa > Arthropoda > Arachnida > Pseudoscorpiones > Chernetidae > Cordylochernes > Cordylochernes scorpioides. Next base: position 11,192,746 of record CP092884.1, read on the forward strand.
TAATTTCAAATGTCGTTCTACAATCATAATTCGCATTATATTGTATTATAAATTACCAAGATAAATATTCGAATTAAAGACCTTTTGGAGTTAAAGAGGTTCGAATTATCCAATTTCTACTGTATTAATATTCAGAGAATAGAATTAGAATTTCCTAAAATAATCAATGAAGAAAATAATATTTCTACAAAGATTTCTGTATTCTCTCTCTCTCTGTTAATATAGGATTTTAGATTATCATTTTATATCCCCAAGAGTTATTTATTATGAAAATATTTTTCTACAAAGTCTCTGTTCTCTTTTGAACCTTAAATGTTACAAATGAAAAGCAAAATGCGCCTAACTGAAATTTTGCTGTTTGTTCCATCACCACGAATAATAGAGTTATCTTTAGATAAAATCCTATTTCCAGGATTTTTCTTTCCAAATTGATAGTTTTAAACTGAATAGTGATAAACCAGCTCATCACATATTGCGTACCAGCACCAAAAAAAAAAAATAATTGAAAAAAAAAAAAACATACGGAATATTTAACTATTATTATATACAATATTGTTGAAAAAATTTATGGAGTCGTAGAGGAAAAGAAAAGAACCTTTATTACCTAAAGGTATAAAACTATAAAAGAAGGACAAAGAGATCAAACTATATGTACATCAGCAGCTCACGCCTGTCTGTCTATATAGCGCGGCCTTGTTGGATTGTTTTGTAGGCTAGCGGTTAGGTGAATAGGACAGGCCGACGTGAGCTGCTTATGTACATATAGTTTGATCTTTTGTCCTTCTAATATGTAAATAGCAAGCGGTAGATTTTTAGAATATACATGTGATAGGCAAGGAGAGACGTTACCTCTGTTATGCCAATATCCATTAAGAAATTTTCATATTGAGACTAGTTTGTAAGAAAACCATCCACAAGCAATATTTTTAAATTACAAAATATTTTCTCACATGAGTTTCTTTTTATCTCAAAACGCTAGATTTCAAGCGATAATCGCTTTTCAACGGGCTTAATAAAACATCGTCTATATCCTTCAAGAAATATTTACAAAAACATACGCGCGCAGCGTGGATATTTACAACTGAAAATTCAAAAATCCATAATATTGTTAAATTACAAACCAATTTAAAATTTCAGCTGTAAATATCCACGCTGCGCGCGTATGTTTTTGTAAATATTTCTTGTAGGATATAGTCGATGTTTTATTAAGCCCGTTGAAGAGCGATTATCACTTGAAAGCTAGCGTTTTGTAATAAAAAGAAACTCATTGTAAGAAAATATTTTGTAATTTTAAAAACTTTTTCAACAATTTTATCATGAACAAGCAATATTCACTCAACAATCCTCTCTCAGTGATTTATCTCTGCCGTTATCACACTTCACAACAAACGTTGCACATCTACGCATAATGAGAGAGAACAAAATACAAAAAAAAAATCCATAAAATATGTAAAATAAATAAAAATAACAGTACATGTGAAATATATCACATTGTCCCATCCCCATGGAAAATAAACTTTTGGCACTTGGTTACAGGATGAGATAGAGCATGGTAGCGATGAGGAAGGCTTGGGAGTCGAGGATGCCCCTGGGTGCAGAAGACGGGGAGACTTTCTCGTCCACGTACTGAGGGCTACCTTTCATCTTGTCTACCAGGGATCCAGGGGCAGGGGCCTCACACTGCAGGTCGAAGTGACTCAGCTTGACGGTATGGCCTATCGTGATGTTGGCTCCCCGGAACACAGTCTCGTCAACCACTTTGCAGCGAACGGCTTTCAACTCTTCTTTGAAGGCTGTACTGGTCACTCGACGCCTGTACTCAGCAATCCACTTCAGGCCGCATGAACACTCCAGTGGGTTTCCTGCCACATTACAATAGGACGGTAAGTATTAGTGGGAGAGATCAAGTAGACTAAGTTACAATATTTGACTCCGCCGGTCCCAAGCCCGGATGAAAAAGAAGGAGGGGGAGCAGTAACAAGCTCGCTAAAAAACCTGGGCTCAGCTGGCCCGGCTGATAGTACCCTGTAAGGGCTCCTGATCCAGGTATACAGGATAAGCAGCGTTTGTACTTCATTGTTAGGAGCGGCTGCACATGGCGTCTGTTCCTAATGTCAGAGGCGGCTATTTCTTTTGGAGCTAGGTCGGCCTGCCACTGAGTAGTGCTCCCAGTCTTAATGACGAAGGCAGCTGCATTCTACTTCACCCAGTGTGGAGATAAGAATGAAGAAGACAATTTTTGACAATTACCCCGCAAATGTGTCTTTTGAACGAAAAATCAAAATTTATTTTAAGGAGAAATAACGATTATTTCTAACCTTAAGGATGAAGTATGAAAGGATGAATATATAGATTTCAAATTCTACAAAGCTGCCATCAATGTCCGAAGGGGTTCATGAGATCCGACGACAGATTGTTTGGGCGCCGAGCGTCCTGCTTCTGTAACTCTACACTCGCTCTCTTCGTGCTAACATGTACATTCTTTTAAACTAATTTGTGGATATCCTCATCCTTTCGGGGAATCTGTATAAGACCAGCGGTCTTATACCAGTGGTATTTAAATTTGTAAGGTTTCAATTTTTAATAATCGCAGGATGAGTTGAATAAAACATATTTAAAATTTAAACAAGATAAAATCCTCTGGAGTAACTTGGTAAAGCAAGAATTCAAAGACAAAGAGGATAAGTTTCTTTTTATGAACATGCGTTCGAGCTTTCGGGCACAATGTCGCCCTTCAACTGGAATAAAACTATACAGAGAATCAAGATACGTCTATATATATACAGGTGATTAGCATAAATAAGAAAACTATTAGTATTTAAAGAGATAAAATTCAAGTTTTATGTGTGATATACAAATCAGGTAATAGGAGAAATGTGATTATGCTAATATATGGTTTAATCTGCTAGTTAAAAAAATTTATAGGTTGTTGTATGAACAGCTTATGTAAATATTTCATTATAAATAGGCTGTTCATACAACAACCTATACAATTTTTTAACTAGCAGATTAAACCATATATTAGCATAATCACATTTCTCCTATTACCTGATTTGTATATCACACATAAAACTTAAATTTTATCTCTCTAAATACTAATAGTTTTCTTATTTATGCTAATCACCTGTATATATATAGACGTATCTTGATTCTCTGTATAGTTTTATTCCAGTTGAAGGGCGACATTGTGCCCGAAAGCTCGAACGCATGTTCATAAAAAGAAACTTATCCTCTTTGTCTTTGAATTCTTGCTTTACCATATTTAAAATTTATTTGTAGACGTATAGTACACTTACAGTAAAAGGGAGTCGCCTACTACCCACCCTGATTATCACGGCCTGTACCATGTGTATTTTGGATAAGAAAAAAAAATTAAGTATTAAAATATCCAAGAAACATTGATACTTCTCCAAAGGTATTTTTATAATTGAGTTTGCTATCTAAGACTATACTATACCATAGTTTAAGAAGACCTTGTCTGGAGGAGAATTCTCTCAAGGTAGGGAAGCCTCCCTTACTGAAGAAATTTATACATATATATACAACTATATATATTTCCATACAATTCATTTACCCTTTATTTACTCTTTTTAATATATTATTTTTTATTTAAATTTTACCCTGTGAAAATTGATTAGAAAAATCAATAAAATTGGTTAAATTGTCTAAGACTATACCTTCTTTTCCAAAAAGAGTTTATAATTAAGGTATTTAATGTTTCATATGTGTGAATTCTCTCTATATATTTTTTTCAAAAACTTCATAATCCAAGATGTTGTTTCGTTAGAAAATAGGTGTCGTTGCCACGTTAGTCGCTTTGGACCAGAATTTGGTCAAATATTACAAAGGTTGAAGGGGGACCGCAGGGAAATGTATAATCCAAGTAAGGTAGAACTTGGATAATTCGAGCGATTTATATTCGAAAAGGTCTTTAATTCGAATATTTATCTTGGTCTCTAGACTTTAAAGTCTTTTATTCAAAACGTCTTTAATTCGAATATTTATCTTGGTTCCTAGACTTTAAAGCCTTTTATTCAAAACGTTCTCAATTCGAATATTTATCTTGGTCTCTAGACTTAAGGCCTTTTATTCAAAACGTTTTAATTCGAATATTTATCTTGGTCCCTAGACTTTAAAGCCTTTTATTCAAAACGTTTTAATTCGAATATTTATCTTGGTCCCTAGACTTTAAAGCCTTTTATTCAAAACGTATTTAATTCGAATATTTATCTTGGTCTCTAGACTTTGAAGTCTTTTATTCAAAACGTCTTTAATTCGAATATTTATCTTGGTTCCTAGACTTTAAAGCCTTTTATTCAAAACGTTTTCAATTCGAATATTTATCTTGGTCCTTAGACTTTAAAGCCTTTTATTCAAAACGTTTTAATTCGAATATTTATCTTGGTCCCTAGACTTTAAAGCCTTTTATTCAAAACGTTTTAATTCGAATATTCATCTTGGTCCCTAGACTTTAAAGCCTTTTATTCAAAACGTTTTAATTCGAATATTTATCTTGGTCCCTAGACTTTAAAGTCTTTTATTCAAAACGTTTTAATTCGAATATTTATCTTGGTCCCTAGACTTTAAAGCCTTTTATTCAAAACGTTTTAATTCGAATATTTATCTTGGTCCCTAGACTTTAAAGCCTTTTATTCAAAACGTTTTAATTCGAATATTTATCTTGGTCCCTAGACTTTAAAGCCTTTTATTCAAAACGTTTTTAATCGAATATTTATCTTTGTCCCTAGACTTTAAAGCCTTTTATTCAAAACGTTTTTAATTCGAAAACGTCTTTAATTCGAATATTTATCTTGGTCCCTTGACTTTAAAGTCTTTTATTCAAAACGTTTTTAATTCGAATTTTTTGGATAATTCGAATTTTTTTGTACCATGGGCTACGAATTATACAACTTCAACTGTATTTCAGGTAATATTCACCTTATAAAGCGTATTTTCAACGGCGGTATCTGCCTTATAATCAAGGTGGTATAATAATATCTATTTTCATCCATTACCATGAAAAGGTTAAGGTGTTCAATCATCCAAGACCCATGTGGTTGTTATTCCGTGACTCAACGGGCGACACCTAGGCTCCAAGTTGGCCGAAATTAACCACCGCCCTTAGGACGACGCTCTCAGCCATTTTTTCCCTTCACCAAGGGCTTTGACCGCTAGGCTAATTTACTTAAAATATCCTTAAAGGAGAGTAAAATTGCTCTTTTGTGAACGTACAAGTGTCTCGGGCCACCGGGGAGACTAATTAGCCAGCTATTTTTTTTTACACAAAACCAACAGGAACGAGAGAAAAAATGAAGAAAACGCTGCTATATACGAATTTGAAAACTTCAGAGATAAAAATAATGCGATGTATTTTTGATGAAATCTCGAATTTCATTTTACAAAACCAAATTTTAAAAAGTTTAATTAAATCTTAGAATTTAATGTTTCGAACTCTAAAGAGTACATAAAAAAAGAGTATATAATCCCAAAACTTTTATAAATTGGTCTTCTGCGTTTAGTTGAAACACATACGTTTGCTTAAATATGTATTTCCTCTCAGTTATAACAAAAAAAAAAAAAAAACAAGTTTTAGGTATTTTCTTCGATATATTTATATAAAAGGAAAAGTATATATTAATAAAAAAAATATGGTGATAAAAATATTAGAGATTCTATTTTCAGTGAAAATAATAATAAAAAAGGAAATACTTCTCATCCTAGTTTGGTAACTCTGTAAAAAATAGATTGCCATTATTGTTTTTATTGTCATTTGTATTTTCCCTGAGTTTTTAATAAACATAGATTGTACATTCTTAAAGTAAAAATGTCTCTTTACTTTTGTCCTAAATATTGTCATTGAATAATTATTGTAAATACTCTGTTATTAGTTTATCATCATAAATATTTAGCTACGTCACTACCTCTTACCATGCTTGTAGATTATCACTTGTAAAATACTGCACACCAATTATGCGCCGATATATCTGACCCATCAACCCGACACCTGAGAAAATTCTCACTTACTCCCGGCCATTTTAAAAAGAACCTCAGAAAAATACAACTAGGAACAACAACCACGACCTCAGGACATGGATATGTTCAAGCCGATATGGCCAGAATTAAACATGATCCAACATGTCCACACTACCAAGAGGAAGATCAAATCGTAGAACATGTCAGTTGCCCAGCAGCTACAGCGATTCCAAACGGTTACACTTATTGGACTGCCCTCATTCAATGACACTGTTCTGTTGAATCTACCAAGAAACAAACCGACCACTTGGTGAACTGGTTCACTAAGGCTACCAAGACAGACTCCTAAACCACAGTACAGCCCGGGGTAGTTGGCGATCTAAGGATACGCTCCAGGAGCCTGGGTTACCTTTAAGTTACTACTACTTGTAAAATACCGCGCTTTGCATTCTATAGATTTAATTAATGAATTATTTATAACTTAAACTTTTGGAATACTTGCCCTCTCTAACGTGACAATTTTCAAACAAAAATAGACCATCAAATTTTAAAGAGCAAAACTTGACTTTACCATTCTCTCAAAAGAAACAATTTTATTTATCTACGACTAAAAGAAATTTATTTTTTATTAACAAAGTGTTTATGATTTATACATTTTTTTAGCGATTCAACGTTTACTTAAAAAAACAGACTGATTATAAAACGAGATGTGTTTTTATATATCAGAGTTACATACCAGTTTGTTATTTCTTTTCAGGATTCTAATTGTGACTAAGGTTCATGGATGTTAACAATGAAGATTTATAAACAATACTTAAAGTTATACCGCATAAGTTTCTTTTCTATGAAAAATCAATATTTATTTCAAAGAGAAATATTTACTATTTCTAACTTTTTTGAATGAAGTATGAGAGGGTGAAAATATGAAGAGTAATGGCGAACGGAAAAACAAAAGTGTCCAGGGGCGGGAATCGAACCCACAACCAATGAAGATTTAACTGAACAATGTAAATTTTCATTGGGGGTAAAATTGTTAAAAGTTATTCAAAATTAATAAAATTTTCTCCATTTGACATAGTTAAGTCAGTAGAAGAACATTGTTGATCGAAAGATATTGCTTATTTCACAATAAAAAATCAAATTAAAAAAATAAATTTTGAATATAATTTCCAACCTGAATTAAGAAAAATTTCTAGTTGAGAAGTAAGCCGTTTATTCTAACCATATTCCATTCATTTCTGATCATATAAATGAATAAATAAATTTATTCAGTCATACAAACTCAAATAGACTTTGTAGTTTGCATATACACCTCCCTTTAGCGGACACCTCTCTACAAAGGACAGTTTTCATTTAAAAAATTATCATTTTTATTATTTAGCAATTCTCCAGTAAGAAGACATCTCTTCCTAAAGGACACTTTGGCTCTGCAATTAGGTGTCCTTTACAGGGAGGTTCTAGTGTATTATAAAACTGGATGAAGCCCGAAGAACCTATCATTGGTAGTTTCTTCAATATCAAAATAGTTCTAGCCAGTGATATTTCGAAATTTTTATGAAATTTCCATAAATATAAAAGCTTTATTATCATAAAGATAGTGGTTGCCTGGAGAATAATTTTTAACCCCTTGCCAAATGCTTAATTTTTATTCGCTCCTGACGATGACAAAGGTATTTTTGTTTAAATGTCGAGATAATAAAAAAAATTACTGGCCGAAGAATCTTTATTTCTAAGAGATTTATTATATAGATTCTTTCCTGATTTTATACTTTGATTTATCAATAAGGAATCAAGGGTTTTGTTTATTTTTCTTATATCTTTTTATTTCTCAAGATTTCGGGCCAACATGCCCTTCAACACGAAGAGAGAGAGATTTTGAGATTTAAAAATATTTTATTGACCTTATACACAGGTCAATGGTGGTAGTATAAAATAATCATAAAAAGGAGAGAGAGAGAGATCCGCCGGGATTATTGATTAAATCGAAAGCTTATATAAAAAGAGCGTACCTGGATCTGTAAAGAAAAAAACGAAACAATTTTTTTCCCAAAATATTTCGAGAGATTGCTCCCTCTTTATCAATTTATTGTCATACGAGAATATATTGTAGATGGCTTGTGAACTAAGATTTTACTTGTGACGCAATTAAGTTCAACTATGGGAAAGGATAGCGTGAGAACATGACTTCATGCAGCTGTATTTGACACCGTACATTGTCCAAGTTTACTGTAATCTGAGAGTCCCAAGGTCTCAGTTGAACATGTCGTCAACCTCTATCTACACGTGGAAGACAGAATGATATATTTTCAAACTGAAGAGGCTTGAAAAAACATTAATCTGAATATTTAAGTTTGAATCTAGAATACCTTTTATCGACATTTTCTAAATATACATAGTATCGCATTCCTCAAGTGTTTCAGAATAAAGGGCTCGCTATCACTTTTATCGGAAAGAATTCAGGGAGTACAAAATGTTTATTTACTCTGTTCTTATCATCACCTATGCAGATAAGATAGCGATTGTAAAGTAGCGCTGGCAATGTGTCCGTCATTGATTTCTACTAACCTCTACCTACTATGATACATCTTGTGGTATGTCCTATATTCTGGGGCAAAATTGAGAAATAACTTTATCTAAATCTTTTCGTTAACACTCTGAAATATATTCCCGAATCATTATAGATTTTTTTTTACTAACGTATTTGCATATAAGCTTTCCATATGCATCAAATTCTTTTATTTCTTCAAAATGAAAAATATGAGATTTCTGAGCATCTTTTTCTTAACAAGATGCAACCATTTACTTAATAGTCTACTTCTTCACTGTGTTCTATGCATGAAAAAAGATGTATAGAGTTCAACTTTTGTACATATATATTCTTTCCTTTTCTTCTTTTTCTCTTTTTAGATTCATTTATAACAGCAGAATCGTCTGTATAAGACGGAATGTCTTAATAAAGGCTTCTGTGTGTGAGATTTCAGAGCATCTAGTAAATCTACATCAATTGTGGACTATGGATAGATATTGAAGGACTATTAGGTATATAACCCTATAAATATTGTGAGAATTTTGAAGAAAATGAAGAAAAAGAGGCTATAAGTTTTGTCTCTATCTATTATATTATAAAATATCTAAGGCAATTGTTTAAACTATAATGAATATGTATATATGATGAAATTATTTTTCTCTATTAGTTGGTGATTTCAATGTGCCTATTTAAGATGGATGCTTCTTGATGGATTCTAAGGCTTCATGGATGAGTATTTGGGTTTTACCTTGTGATTTAAGAATACAGAAATTTGACTTTTATAATATCAGCAAATAATCCAGGATTAAAAATAAACGTTCTTCCCTGAAGGTTGTACTTAAAACTTAGCCCTGGAAGCTTTATTTATTTTATAATCCAGTATTATATAAGTTTCTTGCACCATTTTTATTTCTCTAGCTTTTGGGCTAACATGCCCTTCAACAGGTAAACCTGAAAGTATAACTTCCAGCTAACTATACAAAGTTTTTTGTACCATTTTTATTTCTATAGCTTTCAGGCTAACATGCCCTTCAAAAGGAGCACCTAGAAGTATAACTTCCAGATAACTATACAAAGTTTTTTGTACCATTTTTATTTCTCTAGCTTTCAGGCTAACATGCCCTTCAAAAGGAGCACCTAGAAGTATAACTTCCAGATAACTATACAAAGTTTTTTGTACCATTTTTATTTCTATAGCTTTCAGGCTAACATGCCCTTCAAAAGGAGCACCTAGAAGTATAACTTCCAGATAACTATACAAAGTTTCTTGTACCATTTTTATTTCTCTAGCTATCAGGCTAACATGCCCTTCAACAGGAGTACCTAGAAGTATAACTTCCAGTTAACTATACAAAGTTTCTTGTACCATTTATATTTCTATAACTTTCGGGCTAACATGCCCTTCAACAGGAGTACCTAGAAGTATAACTTCCAGTTAACTATACAAAGTTTCTTGTACCATTTATATTTCTATAACTTTCGGGCTAACATGCCCTTCAACAGGAGTACCTAGAAGTATAACTTCCAGTTAACTATACAAAGTTTCTTGTACCATTTATATTTCTATAACTTTCGGGCTAACATGCCCTTCAACAGGAGCACCTAGAAGTATAACTTCCAGCTAACTATACAAAGTTTCTTGTACCATTTTTATTTCTCTAACTTTCGGGCTAACATGCCCTTCAACAGGAGTACCTAGAAGTATAACTTCCAGTTAACTATACAAAGTTTCTTGTACCATTTTTATTTCTCTAACTTTCGGGCTAACATGCCCTTCAACAGGAGTACCTAGAAGTATAACTTCCAGTTAACTATACAAAGTTTCTTGTACCATTTTTATTTCTCTAACTTTCGGGCTAGCATGCCCTTCAACAGGAGTACCTAGAAGTATAACTTCCAGTTAACTATACAAAGTTTCTTGTACCATTTATATTTCTCTAGTTATCAGGCTAACATGCCCTTCAACAGGAGTACCTAGAAGTATAACTTCCAGCTAACTATACAAGGCGTGTATAGTTAGCTGGAAGTTATACTTCTAGGTACTCCTGTTGAAGGGCATGTTAGCCCGAAAGTTATAGAAATATAAATGGTACAAGAAACTTTGTATAGTTAACTGGAAGTTATACTTCTAGGTGCTCCTTTTGAAGGGCATGTTAGCCCGAAAGTTATAGAAATATAAATGGTACAAGAAACTTTGTATAGTTAACTGGAAGTTATACTTCTAGGTACTCCTGTTGAAGGGCATGTTAGCCCGAAAGTTATAGAAATATAAATGGTACAAGAAACTTTGTATAGTTAACTGGAAGTTATACTTCTAGGTACTCCTGTTGAAGGGCATGTTAGCCCGAAAGTTATAGAAATATAAATGGTACAAGAAACTTTGTATAGTTAACTGGAAGTTATACTTCTAGGTACTCCTGTTGAAGGGCATGTTAGCCCGAAAGTTATAGAAATATAAATGGTACAAGAAACTTTGTATAGTTAACTGGAAGTTATACTTCTAGGTACTCCTGTTGAAGGGCATGCTAGCCCGAAAGTTAGAGAAATATAAATGGTACAAGAAACTTTGTATAGTTAACTGGAAGTTATACTTCTAGGTACTCCTGTTGAAGGGCATGTTAGCCCGAAAGTTAGAGAAATATAAATGGTACAAGAAACTTTGTATAGTTAACTGGAAGTTATACTTCTAGGTACTCCTGTTGAAGGGCATGTTAGCCCGAAAGTTATAGAAATATAAATGGTACAAGAAACTTTGTATAGTTAACTGGAAGTTATACTTCTAGGTACTCCTGTTGAAGGGCATGTTAGCCCGAAAGTTAGAGAAATATAAATGGTACAAGAAACTTTGTATAGTTAACTGGAAGTTATACTTCTAGTTGCTCCTGTTGAAGGGCATGTTAGCCTGAAAGCTATAGAAATAAAAATGGTACAAAAAACTTTGTATAGTTATCTGGAAGTTATACTTCTAGGTGCTCCTTTTGAAGGGCATGTTAGCCCGAAAGTTAGAGAAATATAAATGGTACAAGAAACTTTGTATAGTTAACTGGAAGTTATACTTCTAGGTACTCCTGTTGAAGGGCATGTTAGCCCGAAAGTTAGAGAAATATAAATGGTACAAGAAACTTTGTATAGTTAACTGGAAGTTATACTTCTAGGTACTCCTGTTGAAGGGCACGTTAGCCCGAAAGTTAGAGAAATATAAATGGTACAAGAAACTTTGTATAGTTAGCTGAAAGTTATACTTCTAGGTGCTCCTGTTGAAGGGCATGTTAGCCCGAAAGTTAGAGAAATATAAATGGTACAAGAAACTTTGTATAGTTAGCTGGAAGTTATACTTCTAGTTGCTCCTGTTGAAGGGCATGTTAGCCTGAAAGCTAGATAGATAAAAATGGTGCAAGAAACTTTGTATAGTTAGCTGGAAGTTATACTTCTAGGTGCTCCTGTTGAAGGGCATGTTAGCCCGAAAGTTAGAGAAATATAAATGGTACAAGAAACTTTGTATAGTTAACTGGAAGTTATACTTCTAGGTACTCCTGTTGAAGGGCATGTTAGCCCGAAAGTTAGAGAAATATAAATGGTACAAGAAACTTTGTATAGTTAACTGGAAGTTATACTTCTAGGTACTCCTGTTGAAGGGCATGTTAGCCCGAAAGTTAGAGAAATATAAATGGTACAAGAAACTTTGTATAGTTAACTGGAAGTTATACTTCTAGGTACTCCTGTTGAAGGGCATGTTAGCCCGAAAGTTAGAGAAATATAAATGGTACAAGAAACTTTGTATAGTTAACTGGAAGTTATACTTCTAGGTACTCCTGTTGAAGGGCATGTTAGACTGAAAGCTATAGAAATAAAAATGGTACAAGAAACTTTGTATAGTTAACTGGAAGTTATACTTCTAGGTACTCCTGTTGAAGGGCATGTTAGCCCGAAAGTTAGAGAAATATAAATGGTACAAGAAACTTTGTATAGTTAACTGGAAGTTATACTTCTAGTTGCTCCTGTTGAAGGGCATGTTAGCCTGAAAGCTAGATAGATAAAAATGGTGCAAGAAACTTTGTATAGTTAACTGGAAAGTATAATTCTAGGTACTCCTGTTGAAGGGCATGTTAGACTGAAAGCTATAGAAATATAAATGGTACAAGAAACTTTGTATAGTTAGCTGGAAGTTATACTTCTAGGTGCTCCTGTTGAAGGGCATGTTAGCCCGAAAGTTAGAGAAATATAAATGGTACAAGAAACTTTGTATAGTTAGCTGGAAGTTATACTTCTAGGTACTCCTGTTGAAGGGTATGTTAGCACGAAAGTTAGAGAAATAAAAATGGTACAAGAAACTCAACCCTGGGTTGCTTGTTGATTTTATTAAATTATAAGTCAGGGGATGAACATTTATAGAACTTTGACTAATTCAAAATTATGTAATATATGATATATCGTATATATGTTTATCTATTTAAAGAAAGAGAGAGAGACACACAAAACGCACACAACACACACACACACCAAATATTTTAGAAACATCAAATATTTCTCACAAAAGATAATCTTTTAGTAATTTATTTAAAGTAAGAAAAACATTATATAAGCCTACACGGGGGCTGTAGATGTTAGTTTGCTTTCCAAGAAAAGCAGGAGGTTTCCGCCCAAGTAGAAACAATGGCCCGTCGCTATATAGAGATACTCATTGAGACATCGTAGCTAGCTAGCGTCTCAGTCTCTACCTTCGGTTCCAAAACCACTTTATTAGGTACCGCTCAAAAAGAGCAACCTAGTTTATGATATTTGTAACAATGAATAATATGTGAAGGTTATTCACATATTAAACAAAATGTAAACGCGAGATTGAAACCCGGTTCTTGACTGTCGGGAATCGAGGGTGTTACCCACTCGTCCAGTCTCACCCTACAGTGAGATAATGAACTACCAACATCGATTATTATATACCTCAAAGGCCATGATTTCCAATGTAGACACATATTCTAAAATCGGAAACACCAAATTGTTCCTGTGGAGAAACTAAACAAACTGCTCTCCACCTTATCTATCACTCTCCGAACTTTACAGAAGTGAGACATCGATTGTTCCCTGATCTATATAAAAGAATTAACTCTCTTCCACCAACTATGCTTTGTTTATACAAATTTTATGAACTCTGTCGCTTAATACATGTAAATATTTTGATATATATAAAATAGGCGCTATTGTTAATATTCATAATATTCACACCCTTATTTTGCAAAATTTATTTTTTGTCTGTAATATAAATTTATATATCAAATTTTCTCCCCATTAAATATAAGCAAAAATAATTTAAAACTTAATTCTATTGACGTTATGTGGCGCTGAGTTTGTAGTTGACACACATTAATATGAAAAAACGAAAGAAAAAAATAAAAGATAAAAAGATCAGGTGTTGAAATCAATAATAAAAATGGCATATCCTGACCATGAGCACATGTGCTTTACAGAAGGCAGAGCGCCATCTGGTGGAACAGAAATCAACTAAACATTGATTTAACCTGTTCCCTGATATTTGGCCAACCCAATTTCTTGATAAATCAAGAAAAGCCATCCACGAACGCGTTTCGCGCTTTTTGGCGCTCGTCAGCGTGGACTAGGCTGTACCACTGCGACCAAAAAGATTTTTTGGTCCCAGTAGCTTCCTGAAAAACCAAGAAATGGGTATTTAAGGCCAAACTTGCGTAAATACGCTTAACACATGAAAAAACGAAAGAAAAAATAAAAGATAAAAAGATCAGGTGTTGAAATCAATAATAAAAATGGCATATCCTGACCATGAGCACATGTGCTTTACAGAAGGCAGAGCGCCATCTGGTGGAACAGAAATCAACTAAACATTGATTTAACCTGTTCCCTGATATTTGGCTAACCCAATTTCTTGATAAATCAAGAAAAGCCATCCACGAAAATTGGGTTGGCCAAATATCAGGGAACAGGTTAAATCAATGTTTAGTTGATTTCTGTTCCACCAGATGGCGCTCTGCCTTCTGTAAAGCACATGTGCTCATGGTCAGGATATGCCATTTTTATTATTGATTTCAACACCTGATCTTTTTATCTTTTATTTTTTCTTTCGTTTTTTCATGTGTTAAGCGTATTTACGCAAGTTTGGCCTTAAATACCCATTTCTTGGTTTTTCAGGAAGCTACTGGGACCAAAAAATCTTTTTGGTCGCAGTGGTACAGCCTAGTCCACGCTGACGAGCGCCAAAAAGCGCGAAACGCGTTCGTGGATGGCTTTTTTTGATTTATCAAGAAATTGGGTTGGCCAAATATCAGGGAACAGGTTAAATCAATGTTTAGTTGATTTCTGTTCCACCAGATGGCGCTCTGCCTTCTGTAAAGCACATGTGCTCATGGTCAGGATATGCCATTTTTATTACACATTAATATGTTATAACACCTTGATAAAGGTTGGCGTTCAGCCAACTGAAATATTGGTAAAATAAATGATATTTTGATACAATATATGACTTTTTTTTAAACATGTAAATCTGTAAATATTTAATTCTAAGTTTCATTTCGTTTGTTTATCTGTTTCTTTTTTGTTTCCTCTGTAATAGGCGTAAATACTTCAATATCGCGTCTTTTTGGATAATAAATAAATTTAAAAATAACTTAGTTTCTCCATGTATTGAAACCGTATATAGTTATATATTCCCTAATAAAATGACTCATATACCTAAATAAATCATTTACGAACAAGTCATTCTCTAATGATACCGTAGAAATGTGATTATATGTGAATGAATGAAATAACTGAAAGAAAAAGAGAAATTCGGTTACAATAGGTATCTGTTCATGAATATTGGGAAGAATTTTCAACATACTTAAGAGCAAATTGAACTCTAAAATTTGGTACACTTGTTCAAATTTGATGACAATGTAATTAGACAAACCTTTAGACGCGCCATCTATATATATAAAACGAAAACATTAAGGAGTGCTTCCACTGTGGAGAAGAAGGTCACGAGGGCCGTGCCTGTCCCTCTCTAGCCAACCAGTGCACCTCCAAGTGCGCCAACTGCTGCGCCAAGGGCCTTCCGGACAGACAAGAGGCGAGAGCCTCAAGTTGCCCTATCCTGAAGTCTAGGGCCCTCAAGTTCTAGGCTTCCTGGACTTCCTGCCTCCACTTTCACTGTCCTCTTCTACTGGACTTCCTCCCCAGCCAAGACTTTTACCTCTCACTGCTCCCAGGTGCTGTTCCCTGCCATCTCCACGTATCCTCCACCCCTGCGAGACATCTTTGCTGCCAGATCATAGAGTCCCTTGCCACTGGAAGTCGCGTCCTGCCATGGGGGTTAGAAGACCATGCTCTAAATGGCCAATTAACCCGGAAAGAAACTCAAAACATTAAGGAAATAATGTTTCTTTCACGTATAAAACAAACTTCCACTCTCCGTACTGCGATAAAAAATATTGGGAAGGCTTGGATCATCAGTGGTGAACCCTCCCAGCGGTTACTTTAATTTATTCTACCAGACCACTTCTTAGAGCTCTAATACTGTATTGAACGATTCTGCTTAAATATGCTACACTGAAGGGTGGAATTTTAGAAATTGTATTCAATAAAACTACTGACATAAGCTTTTAGAACATTAGAATTAAATATAAATATTTGCATCGAACAATGCTCTTCCGCAAACATTGCTGATTATCACCAAAATGTCTTTCATTAGAGCTCTTTATAGAATTTTAAGAATTTTCAGTCAAATAAGAGCAAAGATTATTAAATAAGTTAAAACGAAGGATCTAGGGCTGCGTATCTTTTATTTCATAATTATAACACAAGCTTTCGGGCTCATACGCCCTTCTACAGGAGTTAATAAACGACTAACCATCTAATCTGAGATTACATTTTATATATGTAGCTATTATTTTGCATATTGGCCTGATTGAATAATTAATATATTTAGATTTACATATAGGTTGCACAATTTGAGAAATATTAATTCTAATTAATCTGTGGTTATATGAATTATTTTTAATTAATATTACTTTGCAAGTAATTTTCGTTTTATGTCATATTATTTTGAAATTTTTGAAATTTAAATTGTGCAACCTATATGTAAATCTAAATATATTAATTATTCAATCAGACCAATATGCAAAATAATAGCTACATATATAAAATGTAATCTCAGATTAGATGGTTAGTCGTTTATTAACTCCTGTAGAAGGGCGTATGAGCCCGAAAGCTTGTTTTATAATTATGAAATAAAAGATACGCAGCCCTAGATGCTTTGTTTTAACTTATTTATGAATTTAACAGGTTTTTTTCTAATGAGCAAAGATTATATTATTTAAAAGCCCCCCCCCCCCTGTCTGCACTTAAGCTCGGGCCATAATTGGAAGGTAATTTTCAAAACGTGTCATACTATTCCTATAGACCATATTTGCACAGTAGATTTAAGATTTGGTGTGAAATGAAATTCTTAAGAACAAAAAGAAAGTTTATATACAATGTGTCTCCATTTATAATATTGTTTTAATAGCTAAAATATTTAAGCCCTCAGTTATGGCGAGTTAAAAAATGATAAAAATATATTTTAGAGAGAAAAATTCAAAATATATAAACATTTTTGAATATAGAAGGATTCAAAGTTTGAAATAAAAAGCGAAAATGTACATAAGCCAATATAGCTTAAATAACATTTTTGATGATTTTTGTTGAAATCTAGAGTTGTATGTAGTGATATATCTAAAAACTGCTGGATTTTATGCAAGCTGTTATTCAGCTTGGCATTGATTAATAGAGTTGGCGAATGTCCCACTGCGGGATATTTGGCATTAATTGTCTCGTTAGATCGGCAAGATCCCGAGCTGGTTGGATTAAACTAAGCTTGCTGAATTGTCGAAAGATCAAGTGACCTTCTTAATCGAAGCATGTCCGAAGACATACAAGAAACTGTATCCATATACGGTTCTATTGAAAGGTAAGTATAGGATACTATGATACTTGTATGAAGCGCTACACAACTGGGCATTAAATTGCGCCCCGTAACGCCATGATTTAGTCGCTGATGGCAACCAAAGAGGTCCGGCTATAAAAGAAAATGACATTCTAGTGGAAGAAAGGCTAGATGTAGAACAGGGTACTGATTCAAAGGTGGAAGAAAAGCTAGATGCAGAACAGGGTACTGATTCAAAGGTAGGAGAAAAAATTATTGATCCAAAGGATTGGTTGAATGAAGGGTTCATCGAAGGAGTTAATGAAGATCCACCTGAGGTAAAAGGACACTATTTGCCCCGTCACTTTTTGTTTAAGAGTGGGTCCAAAACGACGCCTATACGGCCAGTATTTGACGACGCTTCCTGTCGGGGATATAACGGACTTTCCTTGAAACGATATTTAAGGAGGGGACCCATTCTGCTGAGAAGAATCCCGGAAAAAGGGATAAAACTTCGGGAAAATAAGTTCGGAGTTTTGGCCGACATGAGGAGATATTTCCAGGTGATGGCCATCAAGGAAAATGATTGGGACTACCTCCGATTTCTTTGGAAGAAGAAGATGGACGCTTATGGGGCAATCTCCGGTGGTGTGTATGGAGAGGGTGCCGCAGTGTGCCGAGGAGAAGATGGTTTTCCTGGATAAGAGCCTGGGCTCCCTGCAACGGTGTTCCACCTACCAAGATCCCCCCATCACGGTGGAACGGATTTTTTCTTTCTTGTTTTACAAAAAAGAAAGGTGGGGGCATGTTAAAAGTCATGACATTCTGACCAGGGGTCGGCAAAATGCTGCTTGCGAGCCACATGCGAATCTTTGGATGTGAAGCTGCGGCTCTTTATATAGTTCCATACGCAAATATGCGTATATGCTTATGCGAGTACTGGCAAGAAAAAATTGTGAATCTTTAAAAACTTTGAAATTTTGTAAATTGAAATTTTCGACTCTTCCGACTCAATAGTTTGCTGACCACTGTCCTAGACCATAGGCCGTGTGGCGGGCGACAATCAGGTTGGTCCGGTTGTGTCTGACACTGGTCACCGGGGTTCAACTTGAAGCGAGGCTCATTACTGAAGACAATTCTACTCTAGTCAGTCAAACACCAGGTTGAGTGAGTTCGACACTAATACAAAATACTTGTCGGTCTGCACAAGCAGTCGCCGTGAGCTAAGTCTTCTTATTATTAGCCGCTTATTAATGGTCATTTATGGCCACTGATGCATCAGTTAAACGTCGGATGGTTGTTAATACTGAATCTGGCGCTGTGAGAGCCTTCACGTTCAGTCATCTCTGTATCTTGTTTGCTGCTTTATGACTCTGTGTTCGATCATGATGCAGCCATTCCTGGCAACATCGGTGAATAGTGCCATCAATCCTATCCAAATGCCGATTAAGCGATCAACCGATTTGACCAATCAGTTTCTTTTACCCAAATTGCACAACCTCTCTCAAATTCTGATATATATGCATATGTGCGCGAACCTATATGCGAAGCATTACTATTGTCTTTATTAGTAGATAGTATTATATAAAATATAAATGAGGAGATATCAATACTAGATCATTGCATATGTGCGGATTTTAATCTGTCTATATTAGTAGATATACCGTAGTAGATCTACATATTCATTGTGATTAATCACTAAAATTGAATTATTTGCATACTCAGTCAAATCGTCTTCGCATATAAAATTTTCTCCAATTTGCATGGCTGTATCTTTGTACGTCGTTTTATTTGTCTTAGAGAGTATTATCGACAACATTTAATATTCAGAATTGAAAATATATTCTATTAATAACATTTATTTATTTCAATTTAAAACGCTATGTCCCCCTAAGGACACTTGTGCTGTCATACATGTATGTCTTTATTATCATGTCAACGACCTTTTTAATCAAATATAAGAATATTGCGATTTACTATTATAAAATATCAAAAACCTTTTTAATAATTCGAAGGTGTGGTTACTTCAAGAAAAAAACAACACTTTTTGATGAGATAATCCACATAGAAAAATCACTTTACGGCAAAAACAATTTATTTTAAAAAGACAATAGATTTTAGGAATTAAAGATATGCAAATTTATTTCTAAATACTTTCTATGATAGGTAATACAGTCGAACTTGGATAATTTGAAGCCGAAGGGGCAAAAAAAAAATCGTATTATCCAAAACTTGCATTTTCGATCAATTCCTTTATTAAAAATAACATTTAGTTGTTGTAAATTTACATTTTTACCGTAGATTTAGTTTATGTGCAATAATCGTATGTATATATACAACAAAAAAGTTAAAAACTGAATCATTAATGTACATTATATATATAACCACGATTTTTTAACATTATTTCATAAGAAATTATAGGGAACAAGATAAATATTCTCGAATTAAATACGTTCGAATTATCCAATTTCTACTGTATTAACAAAATATTTACCCTGTTAAGATTCAAAAATGGAATTCCCAATCTCTCCATTGTGAATGAACGCTGACAGTACCCACGGGGTCAGGAAGGGCCTGTCCATCAAAGCCCTCTTTCTTGTTGGGCCCAAGCCAAGGATCCAGTTCCGGGCTAATATTAACTTCCACCTAAATTTATCGGCTCTTCACCGAATATTTGCCGTTACATTCTTCCAGTACCTAAGTGGCTTCCACATTTTATAAGGGATTATTAAAACTATGTAATTTGTATATTTATCATTTATTGATCACGTGCCGAAAAGAACCAATGAGGTGAAGCGCAAGCACAGTATAACAGGTACAGAAGGATGGCTGGCGATGGATTTTCTTAAAGTTTCCATAGTGTGTTTGGCCATGTGTGGACGAGCGTTGTCATGCTGGAAAAGGACACCATGTGTAAACTTTCCTGGTATTTTCCGACGTATAGCTTTACGACTGAACCTTTAAGCAGATTAGAGTAGTATTCTGAATATTCAGATATATATTCAGTAGCATTCATACATCTCTACAAGTTTACGGGGATTTTTTGATCATCAACATATGCTTCACTTCTAGATGGAAACACTTCCAGCTATATTTAAATGAAATGTAGATAGTAATTCAAAGCAAAATTAAAGTAATTGATTATTTTCATAGTAGGGTAGTAAGAGTTATCTTAAACATGCTAAATCAACATTCATATGATTTAAATAAATTTCAACTATATTTTGACCCGTATGTTTATTTTTGAAATAAACAATTTTATACTGCCCTCACTTAAAAAAGATAAGATAATGGGAAGGGGCCTTGTTAATCAGTAGTGAACCCTCCCAGCGGTTTTACGCCAGTTTAATCTACCATAGCGCTGTAATATTGCAGTTTGCTCTTTTCCTTTTATACCGAACCTGAAGCTATATTGGAAAGGGTATTTTAAATCAACTCTACGGACATAGGCTTTTATTTTAAAAGAAACATACTCGTCAAATATTGTTCACATATGGTGTGCTAATACATCACATCAATAATACATAATACATATAGAAATAAACTCTGAGATAAAAATGACAAAAACTATAACAAGACTCAGAACAAAACACTATAAAGGAATGACAATACATCCAGATGGTACAAGAACCTATAGGACATGCAACAACTGTCCTGGTGTGGAACTAACACCTACTCACATATTCTCATGCCCAGCAATGGCCGCAGCCTTGAAAAAATTGACATAGAACAAGAGCAGCAGCTTTACACACCCAAGATAGTGGACATTGCTGCTGTTGTGATAGATATATGTATGGAGACATCTGAGGCTCTTCATTGGACACGACAACAACAACAATACATAGTCATCCCTGCCTTTACAATTTAACAAAATCAATAAGCAATCCAGGGATAGGTCTCTTTTAACTATTTATTTTTTATTTTTCAAGCTTTCGGGCCAATAGGCCCTTCAACAGGAGGCCTAGAAGTACCACTTCCAGTCAATTGATTATTGCTTATTGATTTAGTTAAACATCACATTGATATTCATAAGTTTTAAAAAATAAATTTATAGACAGTTTTACCCATCGTTAGGACTTACTTTTAAAGAAAAAGTTGAAGCTTATTACTGTAGATTGAGGCAAATCATTGATGATCGAAACTGGAAGATGAGTCAGCTGGTTTTCTGAAAGGTCAAGCGACATGAGATTGGAAAGTCCTCTGAAGAGATGATCAGGAACAATCTTTATCCGATTCTCGTCAAGACGGAGAAATACCAGCTTGGAAAGTCCTTCAAATGTTTTCGAACTCAGGCTGGTGATTTTGTTGTTTTTTAAATTGAGCTCTCGCAAATTGTTCAAATCACGAAAAGCATAATCACTGATAGTGGATATTTGATTTTGCATAAGGTCCAAATTGCGAAGTTCAGTTAACTTGTGAAAGGTTCCCGACTCAATCGAAGAGAGCTTATTTCCCAGGAGTTCAATCTCACTCAGTGATGTGACATTGCAGAAAGCACAATCGTCGATGCGAGAGATGTTATTATTAAGAATGAAGAGCTTGGAGAGGCTGGGGAGGTTGGTAAAGGTCTGGGGCGAGATAGCAACGAGTCCATTGTCGTCCAGTTTGAGCTCGGAGAGTTCAGGAAGATTGGAGACGGAAATGTTAAGAATTCCATTTCCCTGAAGATCCAGTTGAGCTAGTTTGTCAAAACCTTTAGAGATATTCAGTCTAGTCAATCCTGTAAGTTCCACATCTAATATACGGATATGCTCCAAGCCTGGGATGTTAGGTATTCCGTCAATTGAGATTCCAGACATTGTTCTAATCGTAAATACCTCCACATTCTCCAGTCCACTAATCTGGCTCCACTCGGTGTCGTTAGGTAAGATGTTGCCGTAGATGGTGCACATAACCGACCGCTTCCTACACTCGCAGTAGATCTTGCTGGCGTCGACGTCACAGATGTCGACTGCAGTAGCCAGCATTGCCATCGCGGCCAGGGCCAGGAACGCTGCTGCTGCCTTGGTCATGACTGCACACACAGGTTCACTATTAGCTGAATATATTTAGCGTTTTATTCCAAAATATAATTGCAATCTGTGTTTATTTATTTTTTCTGATCAAATTTTAAATCAATATAATTTTCACCATTATATAACCGTAGGCCTAAAGTTCGTAAACACTTGCAAAAAATTGAAATATCAATATTATTCACCTTTATAAATAATGACTTTGTATTATGTATAAAGTAATTGTATTGTGTATTATTATGCATTCATTGTAATAATATTATACGCCTAGGTCATAAGAAAAATAACGTTTTAAGAAAAACACGAACTTTTGGGACAACCTTATATTACCGTGGGCCTAAAAAGCTACCAGCAAATAAAAAGGCTACGCGCCGAATAAGAAAATATGTGAGGGGCTTTTCTGATGTTTAAATAATATAAGAGTAAACTTCAATTTGTGGTCATTTAGTCAAATATTTCGCACGTGCGTCATGTCAGGTTTCATTGAAAGGAAAATAAGTATAAATTCATATGTGCGCGTGAGTCTAACAGAAAATATCCTCACCAAGGTGAGTACCCTTCTTAAGGATATCCTCACTAAGAAGATCACTCAATCCTAAGGATATCTTACCTAAGGAGACCCTCTTCCTAAAACGGCTTTACTCCTTAAAGTGTCCAATTTATTGGCCTGCCCATCATCCAGCTCTTGAGAAGGTAGCACGAGCATATTTACCACCCCAACACCTTCGGATGGCCGATTTTATGTCACTACACATTCTTCAGACAAAACGTAGACATTTCTGTAAGGCTTGCGGTGCATGTCTTGCCCTATCCTTCCCACACGGCCTCGGTCCGACAGTCCTTTGGGTCTAAAAAACCTGTCGCAGGATCATTAGGTTTTGTCCTGCCTCTGCATTAGACCTCTCAACCGAGAGATCTTCATCATTGATCAGCTGCTCCCTGACTTTCAGGGCTGAGGTTCCGGACGAAGTCTGGATTAGAGACGACCCCCCTGGCCATCCTTGCATTTGCAAAGTCCCGAATCTACAAGCTCTTCTTGAGCAGAAAATTGAGGGGAGGTTTAGAAGATCTCCTTCCTCAAGAACTCTCAAGGTTTCCAGCTTGAGCCTCGCTGATTGAAGAAGACATAAATATGTATCCATCAACATTAAACGATTGTCAAGAAAGACTTTCAAATTGTCAAAATAAAGTCTATAAATTCTTCAAATTAAAGACACTTCGGCCAGTAAATCTTTTTTGTTGTCTCGACGTTTCGACAAAAATCTTTTGTAAAACATTTGGCAAAGCGTTAAGAGACAATAAAAAATATTTACTGGTCGAAGTATCTTTAATTTGAAGAACTATGAATGCCGGTCAGGCAGCCTTTATCTTTACGACAAAGTCTATAAATCAATTCAACTTTGCATATTACCTGAGGGTGCAATCATAAGGGCATTTTATTAATTGCACTCTGAAGTTAGGTTCATTATTTTATAATTATAGAGTCATAAAACAATGTGGTAGATTGTTAGAAATGAAATTCTGGTAGAAAATAAGAATGATCATGTGGCAATCTGATTTACTCGCCACTTAGCCATAGAGGTGCATACACAAGACCCTCCTTGTTTCAACCTAATGATTTCTGTTCCCATTACCTTAAGTGGAGGTCTAAAGAACTGACACACTTTTTTATTCAGGTTTTTAGATGAATTCCAAAGTAAAATTTACTCCATACGCTATGTCACGATTAACTATTTCACTTAGTTTACATTTTTTGCGCGATTTGTGATTAATAATTTGCACACTCCACAACTATATTTAGATTTGTTAAAGAATTGTGTAAAAATAAAATGGGAAATATAAATGTGGAGGTCTAAATAACTGACACACTTTTTATTCAGCTTTTTAGATGAATTCCAAAGTAAATTTACTCCATACGTTATGTCACAATTAATTATTTCACTTAGTTTATACATTTTTTTTTGCGCGATTTGTGATTATTAATTTGCACACTCCACAACTATATTTAGATTTGTTAAAGAATTGTGTAAAAATAAAATGGGAAATATAAATGTGGAGGTCTAAATAACTGACACACTTTTTATTCAGCTTTTTAGATGAATTCCAAAGTAAATTTACTCCATACGTTATGTCACAATTAATTATTTCACTTAGTTTATACATTTTTTTTTGCGCGATTTGTGATTATTAATTTGCACACTCCACAACTATATTTAGATTTGTTAAAGAATTGTGTAAAAATAAAATGGGAAATATAAATGTGGAGGTCTAAATAACTGACACACTTTTTATTCAGCTTTTTAGATGAATTCCAAAGTAAATTTACTCCATACGTTATGCCACAATTAATTACAGGGTGATCCAAAAGTCCCGCACAACTTTAAAAATTAATAACTCCGCGAATATTCGCGCTAGAGCAATGCGGTAAACACCATTGTGTTCAGGATGTAATGGGATTTTTTATGGCAAATAATGTAAAATTCGAAATTGATTTTAGTTACAATTTTATTCGCCAGATGGCGCTCTACCAGAATCAGAGATTCAGCGGCCAAATTGTTTGATAAATTGAAAAATATAACTGATCGACACGTATTTTTCCTTTTTGAATACCAGGAAAGAACCCTAATAATATCAAATAACAAATTAATAAAACACCACTTCGCCAAAAGTATGAAGAATTGGTTAACGATTTTCAAATACAATCAGAGATATGTAAAATAGGAAAATGCAAATTAAACATGTAGCAAAAAGAAAATTGATATTTTAGATACGGTTTGTTTCCGAAGATAATAAATTTCTAATATTTTTAATTCAACTCTCACTCAGTATCGATTATATTTATTTTAATTCATTTGAAAAATATGTATATATCTCTGATAATTTATTTTACTCTGGAATGCCGTTGTTGTTGTCGTGTCCAATAAAGAGCCTCAGATGTACCATGCATCTCCATCACATCAGCAGCAATGTCCACTATCTTTGTGTGTAAAGCTGCTGCTCTGGGTCTATGTCAAATTTCTGCAAGGCTGCGGCCATTGCTGGACATGAGAATATGTGGGTAGGTGTAAGTTCCACACCAGGACAATTGTTGCATGCCCTATAGGTTCTTGTGCCATCTGGATGTATTGTCATTCCTTTATATTGTTTTGTTCTAAGTCTTGTTATAGTTTTTGTCATTTTTCTCTCAGAGTTTATTTCGCATTTTGATCTTTTCTTATTTTTTTGTTTAATTATCTTGTATTCTGACAAAGAATCAGCGTCAAATAATGACATTTGTTCTTTCCTTTGGCTCAACTTTCTGGCTTCCTTTGCCAATTCAAATGCCATTTCATTACCCCCGATCCCAGCATGGGCAGGGATCCAATGTAGAATGCAGTTATTCTCCAATGGTTCCAGTTGGGTAAGTAACGAGTGTATTTTCTGTGTGATTTTAGTATTGCCCTTCTGAATTGCTTCTAGAGCGGATATGGAGTCGCTGTATATTAAAATTCCTTCTGCTTGATGCAAGGATGGTTGGTTAAGGCATACATCAAGGGCTTTCCAGATAGCTGTCAGTTCACAAGTGAAGTTTGACGAAATCTGTCCTGTTCCTTCTTTGATTTTGATGTTTGTTCCATCTTGCAGTATTATGTTAATTCCGGCCCCTCCATTACTCAGGGTAAGGTCTGAAGATCCATCTGTATATGCTGTTAAAGGGCGTGGCCTAGCATTTTTAATCAATAATTTGTACTATGAGGACATAGCCGTTAATATTCCAAACACATTAGACCTCGAAACCCAAGGTATTAAAGTCTACCTCAATCAAAACAAAGCCATCAACATATACAATATGTATCACCCTCCAAACAATACATTTATTGACGATGGAACAATGGCTCAATTTCTTACAGACAACACTTTTATTTTAGGTGACCTTAATGCCAAACATCAACTATGGGGATGTTCTACGCCAAACCCAAGAGGTAAAATACTATCAAACATATTTGACGACAATGCCTTCATGTGCTTAAATGATGGGAATCCTACCCTTCATTCCTACAGCTATAATACTGCACAAGCCCTTGATATAAGTTTTTACTATCCTGACATTTTCCACAAATGCAAATAGCAAATATTAAAAGGTTTTGAAAGTGATCATTTGCCTAATTTGATAGAAATTAGCACCAAGACCAAAACTAGCTCAATTAAGAAAAATTATGGAACTTCAAAAAGGCTAATATGATATCTTTCGAAAACACCATTATTAAAGCAGCCAAAGTTTCAATACCAAGAGGTTATATTAAGAAATGGATTCCAAATTATACACACCAGGCAAAAAATATTCAAACACTTATAACTAAAAGAAATGAACTACAAAAAAGTGCACCCAAAACCAAACAAATTGTAGAACTGAACTGAACATTGTGATTGCAAAAATAAAAATATTATACGTAAATGTGAAAAGGGAAAAATGGAAACAAACTTGTGAAAACCTGAACCCAAGAAACCCAAATACAAAACTTTGGAATTGGGCAAAACAAATTGACAGAGTCCAGCAACAAACTGAAAACATAAATATGATTAAGAATACAGATGGTACACCAGCAACTAATGACAAAATTGCTGCCAATCTTTTATGTAATTCATATCAAATAAGTAGTAAAATCAAGGTTGAAAAAAGGCCCGAAAGATTATTCATGACTGTAAAAATGTCACCAGTACTCATAATATTTTCCATGAAAAAAATCAATATGAAAGAGCTAGCTTATGCATTAGAAAACACTGACCTAAACAAGACTCCTGGGCCAGATGGAATCCATGGCCGAATGATATCAAACTTGGGCAAAATTGGCAACGAAAGACTTCCTAATATTTTCAATAACTCCTGTAAAACTGGAAAATTGCCTCAAGACTGTAAAAATGCAACAATAATTCCCATTTAAAAACTTGACAAATCTGCTGATGACCCAAAAAACTACCGACTTATCTCCCTCACAAATATTTGCTGCAAATTAATGGAAAAAATTATATTCAGACGACTCACCTACCACCCCGACACAAGAAATCTCTTACCAGAAGAACAATATGGATTTAGGAAAGGACATGGGACAATAGTCCAACTCTTATTTTTCACACAAAAGGTAAAAGATGCACAAAACAAAAAGCCAACTAACCACACCATAGCTGCTTTTAGACCTTACACAAGCTTATGATAAGGTATGGAAAAACAAGTTAATTACAAAAGTATACAAACATTTCAAAATTGATGCAAAATGATTAAAAATATATACATCAGGGTCAAATATAATGGCACTCTATTTAAAACCTTCAAATTGTACCAAGGATTACCACAAGGATCAGTCCTTAGCCCAACTCTCTTCACCCTATTTATTGCAGGCATAGAAGACAAATTTTCACATAAAACCAATATTGGACTTTTCGCTGATGACATTATTCTATGGAGCAGCAACACTAACTGGAAAAAAGCTGAAAGAGATTTGAACAAGACTATTCTCCACCTAGAAAAATTTGCTAATAAACATAAATTAGAATTTAACCCCCAAAAATCTGAAACCTGTCTTTTTACTACCAATAAGAAACTATACAAAATAAGACCAAATATTATTCTGAAAGAACAACAATTGCAATATAATAAACATCCTAAATATCTCGGCTACACCCTGGATTCAGAAATTAACTCCAGTAAACATATTGAAGGAGTTGTTAGAAAAGGAAGAGACCGACTAAAAATCTTGAAATATATTTCAGGAAGAGTGGAGAGCTGAAGCAACAACACTAAAATTAACTTACACATCTCTAATGAGACCTATCTTGGAATATGGATATCAAATCTATGGTACAGCATCTGAAACAAATCTAAAAACACTGGAAAGGATACAACTAAATGCACCTAGAATTATTACAGGTCTTCGAAATACCTGCCCTATTAATATTGTACTTTGCGAGGCAGACATTATGCCCTTAAAGGATAGAATAAGCTACAATCTGCCAAAATATATAAACAAAATCAAGAGTTATGAAAATAAACACAGAACTTTCAATTACATACTTATTTGGGAACCCAATATAAGACTCAAAAAAGAAGGCCCTCTCCACCTGGCCAAAAGAAATGGATTTTTAAAATATAAAGTGGAAAAATATTATTTAGCTGAAAAAATATCTACATGTGAACCACTAACAAAATGTTATTTTTAATGCCACTTTAAACGAACCCACCAACAAACAATACCAAAATCCAGAATACTTAAAAGAATTATCATTAGAAATAATTAATATAAAATTCCTAAAAATGCAATAACTATCTATACCGATGGTAGCAGAGACGAGTTGGGACACACTGGCAGTGGCTCTCTCATTAAACCCACAAATGGCAATGAGAAAATGAACAGAAGAAACCCAGATTTTTGCTCAATCTTCAGATCAGAACTTATAGCCATCTATGAAGTCTTAAAATCCATCAGAAATACTAAACATCACGATATATGGATTCTTACTCATAGTAGAAGTGCCATACAACACTTGAGTCACACAGGGGAACTTAGAGACAAAGTAAGCAGGAACACAATTGGTTATCTCCAAAAACTCTCAATACCTCAAAAATTCACCTTCAATGGATACCCTTACATTTTAGAATTGAAGGCAATGAAGCTGCTGATGCGCTAGCGAAAAAGGGCACAAAAGAACCCTTGCTACAGAAAAATAAACTTACTTTTAAAGAAATAGAAACAGTAGCCAAAATAAACAAGAACTGGAGGATCCCACCTAAGCACAGTTGGTACACCCTAGAAGCAGATGGCCACCCAGACCTTTCAGTCCACAAGCCGACATGCGAAGCATGCCCTTCGCTGCTATTCTGTTCAACTCATAAGCCAAGTAACGGTATCCAAGCTAGTGCTTGGACATTGTACCTGGAAACACCACCTCCCAGACAACGTGTCTGGAAGGATTTCTATACCGGTGGCCTTTAATCGCAGCAAAATAGGAAACTATCTACTGTGTCCAGCAGGGACCGCGGGGAGGCAGCCCCCGGTCGACTCTGTTCACTCACAGCTGAGGAAAAGCTCAGCTGCCACGCCGTGGGCTTTCTCAAGAAGCTTGCTGTGATCTCTCATCAGCTTACTCTCGATCGCGCCCCTCGCCCTCCTTCTCTCTTCCTGCACACCCACTACCCTTGGACAATCCAAGACGTAGTGGCGTGCATCCACATCCCTTTCTCCATAGACGCAATCAGGGTTTCTCTTAATTTTAAATCTGTGGAGACTTGGGGAAGAGAGCCCATGTCCTGAACTACCCCAATGAGTTTGTGGGACATTAACTTACAGAGGTACTTGGGTGTTGTTACCCCATTGAATACCTCTCTCCCCTTCACACTGTTCCTCCATCTGTCCAACCATAAGTCCTGGACGTGACCCCTGATCCTCCTATAAACTTCTTTCTTGGTTACTGGGGTCCTCAGTGATCTACCTCTAAAGCATTCTGCCTTAGCGATCCTGTCTGCGAACTCATTACCTTCGATGAGGCTGTGTCTCCTAAACCAAGGGAGCTCCGGAGCCCGCGTCATCATCTCCAGCTCCTGGATTATTTGATGCGCGAGATGCCCTTTCTCCAGATTGATAACGACGAGGGCCGGCATACAATCTGAATAGAGGCGGTCCGGGCTGAAGTTCTTCACGGCACACACTCTGAGGGCTACCCTGATCGCAAACAGCTCGGCTGAAAAGACCAATTCGTCCACTCTGAGTGCTAAACCTTCTTGGAAGATCAGCTCTCCATTAGTGTATATCACTACCCCAGCTCCAGTATTGGTTCCAGACTTACTACCATCAGTGAAAACCTCCGTGCCAATCCCTGTCGGCCCTCTAGGACTCCAATTCCACTTTGGCAACCACTGCGGAGGCTTCCTTGTGTCCCTCTTCGATTCCAGGGCCCCCGCTTAAAGTCCCAGGGCATCTTCCCTTTTCTCCCAGATCTTCTGCCTGATGGTCTCCTCCTCTAGTTTCAATCCCAGGGGAATAAGCCCAGCGAGGATCAAAAAGGCCTCACTGCTGGTAGTGCGATATCCCCCTGTGATTCTGAGTGCCGCTGTCCTCTGCACTCTCTCTAGAGTTGTTGCCACCTTCTGATCCCTGTTTCGGCGCTACCAAGCCCCGAAAGCATATAGCAAGATTGGCTCGACATAGGAGAGGCAGAGGTTCCTAAAAATAGTACCCTCCTTCTCCCCCCGCCTGTTGAGGGCCAACCAGGACAGGCCTGCACAACGCATCCCTGCCTCTCGCCACCATCTCCTCCGCCTGGTATTGCCAATCCATCTTGTCATCAATGACCACCCCCAGGATGGTCATCCTATTGACCAACGCTACCCTCCGTCCTTCCATCCGGATAGCCGGCTTGTGTTTCCTTTTAGTTCTTATGTCCCTAGGCTTAAAGCTGAGGGCTTTAGTTTTGGAGACATTGAACTTAAGGCCAGAGTCATGGGCCCAGATCGAGAAAATTTGGAGAGAAGTTTCAACACACTTCTCAGCCTTCGCTCTCGAAGCAGTCTCAATGATGAGGAACTGGTCGTCAGCATAGAGAACCAGCCTGGCTCCCTCATGGAGCTCCTCCTGGAAAACGGTGTTTACCAGGATATTCCACAGAATAGGTCCGCAGCAAGAGCCCTGGGGGCAACCCCTAGCACAGTTTCTTTCCAACTTCCGCCCACCAAAACTGAGGCTAATCCGTCTATACCTCAGGAAGTCACGATTCAAGCTGCACAAATTATCAGGACAACCCATGTCCATCAAATTTCTCATCAACTTGTTCCAGCTCATGGAGTTGAACGCGCCATCAATGTCCAGGGCCACGAAAAGAACCCAAGCACCCTTATTTAAGCCCATCTCAACCCCCTCTAACACCTCGTTCAGAGCTGTGGTTGTGGACTTCCCTTCCCTAAAACCATGTTGGAAAGAGGAAAGGAGCTCATTACTCTCTAGCCAGTGCTTCAGTCGCTGAGCTAGTAGGCTATCCAGGACCTTACCTAGACACACTAGTAAAGAAAGCGGAAAATAATCATTAGGAGAATTACCCTTTCTACCAGACTTTTCGAGAAGCACTACTCGGGCAACCTTCCATGCCTCAGGAAATGTATCAGTGTCCAGGCACTTATTGAATAACCTGGAAAGAAGCGATGGGTGCATCCTTACCAGGGCTTTCACGACCGTGTTATCGATCCCTTCGGGACCAGAAGATTTCCTTTTCCCGAACTTGAAAGCCGTCAGTTTCACCTCATTCTCAGAAAAGGGCGGATCCACCAAACCACAAGTGGTCAGAGAGATCTCGTCCTCTGGTTCAACGTTTCCGAAGTGCCGATCCAAGTTGTTTTTATTTTGTCTTCTGCTTTCGAGCGAGTAGGTCTAGAACACATTCTCTCTGAATTTTCTCATTGTTGGTGGATGAAACAGCACCAGTGATTATTTTGGCCGCTTTTGCTTGAACACTGTCTGGTCTTACTTTTAGTGATGAGCTTGAGGGAGCCCAGACCGGTGTTGCATATTCCATTATCGGTCTTATTAAGGTGGTATATGTTGTTCTAAGAATTCTGGGTTTTGCTCCCCAATTTGTTCCACATAGCCATCTCAGAATGTTTAGTATTCTGATAGCTCTATTTGAGGTGCTAATTATGTGCTATGAAAATTAAAATTCCTCATAAATAATAATTAAAATAATTTTGTTGACATCTTGTCAATACATACACAGTCTGCACTATTAAAAAAAGATAATAGGCATTATATACACTATGTACAATGAATATGGCGCCTCTGCCAGCGCTGCAGAGTTTGGTGGAGAATCGCCAGTGGGTCTCCAGCGACACCACGCATACTTCGCCGCTTAGGAGATGGTGATGGCGTGGTCCTCGAGACCAACTGGAAAGATCCAGGACTGCAGTATCACACCTAGGTATTATGGATTTCTAATTTTATCAATTATTTGTTTGTTTATGCTTATTTTGTGGTTATATTTATGCCCTTTTCCCTGGGAGTGGAGAAGACGCATAGGTTTGGTTTTATTGGGTTTATGGTCATTTGGAGTTCCATTGCCCACTTCTCCAGTCCTCTCATTGATGTCTTCAGTATCTTTTACGATTTTTCTATGCTGCTACTTGTGTGCCATATGGCTTTATCATATGCATAACAGGCAACCTTTGTGTCTTCAGTGAGGTAAGGATGTATGTCGTTAATATATAGCAGATAGAGTAGAGGACTGAGCACAGATCCCTGAGGTACACCAGCCCATGTTCTTCCTTCCTTGGAAAATTCTCCATTGACCCGAACCTTTAACCTTTTTCCCCTTAAGAAGTCTGCAATCCAGATTAAGGTTTTTCCTCGTACTCCGATGTTGCGCAGCTTTTCACGTAATTTCTCCCTCCACACTCGATCAAAAGCTGAGGTCATATCAAGAATATAGCCGTGGTCTTCTTTGGCAGTTTTTCCCGGAAAGAATCTATTATTGATTGACAGAAGTAGAACAGTTGATCAGTTGTACAGTGCTGGGATCTATAGGCCGTTTGGTAGAGGTTTATTTTATTATTTTTTGTGAGCCAGACTATGAGCCTAGAGTGGATAATTCGTTCTGGTATTTTACAAAGTATGCTGGTGAGAGCAATTGGCCGATAGTTCTTGTATTCCTTGGCATCTTTGTTTGGCTTCAGTATTGGCACTATAATTGATATCTTCCAATTCTTTGGTAGTTTACCAGTTTGCCATGAAATGTTTAGTATTCGTAGGAGTTGATTATTAGCTTTGACTTCAAAGTGTTTAATCATTTGACCAAAGATTAGATTATCTCTTGGTGACCTCTTGGATTTTTTTATTGATGAGTTTAGCTCATTCAGTGTGAAGTCTCTCGAGAAAATATCTTGTTGATGGAAGTTTCTTGCTTGTTTAACTAACTGGTTTATATTATTTTTAGAGTCCTGTCTTCATTCGTATAGTTGAGTATGGAAGTGCTTGAAAGATATTCAGCAATTATGTCAGCCATCTGTTTGTTCTCGTTCTCGCTGTTCTATTCATATCGGTTAGAGTATTGGAGGATTGGTGTTGGTTTTGATTGTTCTCTAACACTCTAATTATATTCCAGTGTTGGCTGTCCTTTCTTGGATCCTTTTTTTTTTTGCAGAATTCTGCCATTTTTCTTGTTTGAATATCCAAATTTCTTGTTATATTTTGTGAATAATTTCAATGAGTTCCTTTCTGTTTTATTTGTTTTAAGAAGTCCATTGATATTGTCTCTCTCTCTGAAATCATTGCCTCGATGTTGTGGTCCTTCCAGTAAGGTATCCACAGGTCTTTACGTCTACCTCTAGTTATCGATGCTCTTTTGCAGCTTTTTAAATGTTCGAAGAGAATTTTTCCAAGCTTTTGTCGAGCGTTCTGTAATTCAATTTTTCGTTGCACAGTTCTTCAAGCTTTTCTGTGAATTTTTTTCAAGTCGGCTTTCCTAAAGTTCCATGTTCTTTTATTCTAATGGACATTCTCAATTTTGAAGTTTAGGGTTGTTAAAATTGGTCTGTGGTCACTGATTGCACCTCTCAGGATTTTCCATTGTGTTGTGGGTGCGATGTTGTAATTTATCGCTCTGATGTCTATTGCGGATTATGTGCCTGTGGACTTAGATAGGTGTTCTCTCCGTTATTTAACGGTGTAAGGTCGAGGTCGGTTAGCATGTCCTCAACCTACTGACTTTTGTTATCCTGGACAGGTGATCCCCGAATTAAACTTTTGGCGTTAAATTCACCGAAGTATGATTGTGATATCCGAAGACGCTTCACTTAATGTCTCTATTGTGTGTGCCCATACAAAATGCAAAGATTTCACGAGCTGAAAGTTGGCGATTTTGAGATGCGTCAAGAATTCGCTGCATGGGTTTTCCGGCAAATTGATATTGATGAAAACTGGCTGTCGAATGTTCTGTGGACAGATGATGCTCACTTTTATCTAAACGGAGAATTTAACATTCAAAACAGCCGCATTTGGGCAACAGAAAACCCTAGGATTTTCACAGAAATGCCACTTTACCAGCCTAGAGTTACAGTTTTGTGTGGGTTCACTTCTTTTATTATTGGGTCATTTTTCTTTAAAAATCAATGGAAGAACTTTTAAAACCGTTTTTGTAACTGGTGAACGTTATGAGAAAAGGGTATTCCCATATTGCAGGGTAAAAGCACTAAGCGAAATAACATTCATGAAAGATGGAGGACCTCCTCATATCTCCCGAGGTGCCAAACAATTGCTGAAGGATACGTTTGGTGAAAATCGTGTGATAGGTCGCCACTTTATATACCAGTGGCCTCTAAGATCAACAGACTTGACGCCTTGCGATTTTTGTTTATGGGGATACATTAAATCGTGTGTTTATCTATGCTGGCCTACCACATTGGCCATGTTGAAGGCTTCTATCAGATGGCACGCTTTATCAATTTAACAGATATGTTATTTAATGCTGTCCATTCTGTCATTTATCGTCTGCAGGCGGTGATTGAGAATGAAGGGTGCCACATTGAGCAAGGATTGTGACCTAATACAAGAGAGAAGGCAGTTACCTCATGTGTTGTATAAGCCGCCATGTATTATATTATCTATCAATATTTTGCAGCTCTTTGTGTTGGGATATGGGGATAATAAATGCTGTCCTCACATCTTGACTCTTTTTTTTTTGTGAACAGTAATATTTTGTTTGTCATTTGCTCACATATTATGTCGTACAAACCAGAGTGTTATAACTTCTCGAATAACACTGGTATACACAATTTTTCCCCTTATGTTTAGTTTTCGCTTTTCGCTCATTAGAATAAATACATAGATAATAGATAACATAGAAATACATACATAAGAAATACATGTAGCATAAAGAATATTTTCTGTACATCAATAACTTTAGAAATTTTGTGAAAAAAAAAATATAAAATGATTTTACTACCACGTTTTTCAACGCAAAAGGTCGATTTAAAATTTATTTTTATTTGAGGGGACACATTTTTAAAATTGTGTACAGTATAATAAACAATGATAACATTTGACAAGCCCATAGGATATTTGGAATAAAGTACGACAAATATATTTTGTCACTCCCCTCTATATTTCATTTGTTGGATCATGACAAATATCCAGTTAAATAGTCAAGGGTCGCCAATCAGTCAAGAAACTACACATTTCTTATAGCAAGAAATCCTATTAATAGT
The DNA here is from genome assembly GCA_030710605.1 of Cordylochernes scorpioides. Lineage (NCBI taxonomy): Eukaryota > Metazoa > Arthropoda > Arachnida > Pseudoscorpiones > Chernetidae > Cordylochernes > Cordylochernes scorpioides. The sequence goes on from CP092884.1 coordinate 11,228,382, forward strand.
GCCATCATAATTTTTGGTACTATATTAACATTTCAAAAATTCGTGTATTGATATCAGGAGTGTTTTTCAAACATTCAATCTATTTCACAAAATCTCATATAAAAATAAATATTTTGCTACATGTTTTAATTTGCATTTACCTATTTTACATATCTCTGATTGTATTTAAAATCGTTAAACAATTCTTCATACTTTTGGCGAAGTGGTGTTTTATTAATTTGTTATTTGATATTATTAGGGTTCTTTCCTGGTATTCAAAAAGGAAAAATACGTGTCGATCAGTTATATTTTTCAATTTATCAAACAATTTGGCCGCTGAATCTCTGATTCTGGTAGAGCGCCATCTGGCGAATAAAATTGTAACTAAAATCAATTTCGAATTTTTCATTATTTGCCATAAAAAATCCCATTGCATCCTGAATACAATGGTGTTTACCGCATTGCTCTAGCGCAAATATTCGCGGAGTTATTAATTTTTAAAATAGTGCGGGACTTTTGGATCACCCTGTATTTCACTTAGTTTACACTTTTTTTTTGCATTATTTTTTACACACCACAGCTATATTTAGATTTAAAAAAAATATGTAAAAATAAAATGGAAAATATAGATGTTTATTTAAAACCCCTCAAGAAAAAGGCGTAAATTTAAAGCTAGAAAGTGTTTGTAGCTAGTGAATAAAATATCCACATATTATATTTATTAGCTTTTATAAAACAGCGGTATTTGAATATTATAGGATATTAAATCATTTAAGCCAAAATATTTCTTTTATAAACAAAATAAATTTTTCTAACCTTACTGCGATGAAAAACATATTGGAAGGGCTTGGCTCATCAATGGTGAACCCTCTTAGCGGTTTCGCCAATTTAATCTACTGCTTCTTTAGAGCTCTAATACTGTATTGGATCATTCTAATTATCAATATTACACTGATGGGTGGAAATTTAGAAATGGTATTTAAGTAAACTATGGATATAAGCTTTTAAGTAGAATTACATATAAATATTTGCATCGAGCAATGCTCTTCCGCAAACAATAAGGACAAGGCCAGTTAGGGATAAATTAATATCTATCAATTTTATCTACCAGAGAGAGAGAGAGAGAGAGACCTCTACAAGTATTATATAGTCTGTTTTGTTTCTATTGAATTATAGTTGTAGAAATTTGATTCAAAAATTACCGCTGATGATATATTCCTATGTGAGTAATATTTACCTAGAAATTATTGGAAAAAGAAAGAATAAACAATATTAAGGTGAAGGGTTTCTTTTAATTTTGATTTTCGCAAGTTTTCGGACAAAATTTCTGCTCTTCAACGGGCATATACTTCTATATACAATATCAAGATGAACTTTGTACAATAATAATTGAAAAATGTGTTAATGGCATGTGTGTCCACATGGACTGTTTACAGCTAAAATATTGGATGTTATAATGGGATGAAATATATATTAATTTATAGATAACATTGATAGACAAAACTTAAGGAAGTTGTACCTTATAACATATATATATATCGGGATTCAGAAAATAACTCTTATATAAAATAACTATTTTCTGAATCCCGATATATATATGCTATAAGGTACAACTTCCTTAAGTTTTGTCTATCAGTGTAATTTGCCAGGGGGATATTGCCATATTGGGTTGGGAGGTCTATTTTTCTATTAATGCTATTTATTTTTGATGATACCAGTGCTTCCAGGAATAATCGTTGTTGCTTGCTCTTTATGTCCTGGTAATGGGCTATTGCTTGTTCAAGATTGAATGTGTGTTCAGTGGTGTGTTGATATATTAAGGATCTATTGTCTTTGTATCTTATGTTTCTCTCGTGTTCTGTTAGTCTGGTCTCTATTGTCCTACTGGTTTCTCCTACATATGTGGCATTACATTGGTTACATTTGACAGAGTATATTGCATTTGACTTAGATAGGGGATTAGAAGTTATCTTTTTGGTAATTGGGTTTCTTAGTAAAGAACCGAGATTGGCATGGGTGCTAAAATAAGTGACTATGCCATATTTACCTAACTTATGAGCTATTGCAGTATTGGCTTTAGAATAAGGGATGGTGCAATGTGTTCGGTATGTCTGGGGCTGGCGGGATAAATCAAAATTAAAATGAACCCTTTACCTTAATATTATTTATTATTTCTTTTTCGAATGAATTCTTATCTACACTGATTGGTTGTGTTCCGAAACTAACGCGCCATTTATCTATAATGACAAGAGAGGCATATCTTGATTGGGAAGTTGACTGCCACGGTGAAAGTTACAATCAGAGCTATGGTAGTTGCTAGGTGGCATTCACAGAGCTAGGTCCGGGCAGTACGGCGCGGCGGTAGGTGCCGTAAGATGAGCCGATCCAGGAAATAAGGTCACTGACCCGCGTGCCATGGACGGGGGACTTTGCTTACGTCAGGTACTTAGAAGAAACTGCCTGGTTTGCTGTCTCAGATTTCACATTACCAACCTCTAAATCTGAAATATAAGCTTGTTGGACCCTAGTACACGCTTGTTCGACGCTACATGTACTAAAATGGAACTATACAGAGAATAAGGTTAGCATGCTCCCTGCGCAAGAATCACACGCAAAATCGTGAAGCGTTCTAAATATGAAATACACGCTTGTTCAATGCTAGTACACGCTTGTTCGGCGATAGAACTACTAAAATAGGAAGGATACAGAGAAGATTAGCAGGGTCCCTGCCCAAGGGTGACACGCAAAATCGTGGAGCGTTCTAAATCTGAAATACACGCTTGTTCGGCGGTGCCTATACTAAAATAAGAAAGATACAGAGAAGATTAGCATGGTCCTTGCACAAGGATGGCACGCAAAATCGCGAAGCTTTCTAACTCTGAAGTACATGCTTGTTCGATGCTAGTTCACGCTTGTTCGACGGTACATATACTACAATAGGAACGATACAGAGATTAGCATGGTCCCTTGCACAAAGATGACACGCAAAATCGTGAAGCGTTCTAAATCTGAAATACACACTTATTCGATGCTAGTACACGCTTGTTCGGTGGTGCATATACTAGAATTGGAAAGATACAGAAATTAACAGGGTCTCTGCCCAAGGGTGACACGCAAAATCGTGAAGCGTTCTAAATCTAAAATACACGCTTGTTCGACGCTAGTACACGCTTGTTCGGCGGTACCTATACTAAAATTAGAACGATACAGAGAAGATTAGCATGGTCCTTGCACAAGGATCTGAAATACACGCTTGTTCGACGCTAGTACTCGCTTATTCGGCGGTACATATACTAAAATTGGAACGATACAGAGAATATAAGCATGGCCCCTGTGTGATACTTGTTTGGCGGCACAACTACTACAATAGGAAGGATAGAGAGAATATTAGCATGGTCCTTGCACAAGGACTACTCGCAAAATCGTGAAGCGTTCTAAATATGAAATACACGCTTCTTCAATGCTAGTACACGTTTGTTCGGCGATACATATACTAAAATTGCTTGTTGATATTGTAAAATTGTAAAGGTAGATATGAATATGTAATATAATATAAAGTGTTTAAGCGAAAGGTGAATTTTTTATGTGAAACTATTGAAAACTAAAGAGAGAGACGAGCATTTAAAAATAAAATAATTAAAATAAATTTGTTTAATCATCCCAAATATATGGAATTAATATTTAACATTAAAACTATATAAATTAGTTAGGCTATCCAACATAGGGGATTCCTAGTTCAAGGAAATAATCCCTTCTTCCTTCTTATCTCTTGACAACCATCATGATTGGTTGAAGTAGAATGCATCTGCCTTTGTCATTTAGACTGGGAGCACTACTCAGTGGCAGGTCGACTCAGCTCCAAAAGAAATGGCTGCCTCTAACATGAGGAACAGACGCCATGTGCAGCCGCTCTTAACATGGAGTACAAACGGTGCTCATTCTGTATCCCTGGATCAGGAGCCCTTACAGGGTACTATCAGCCGGGCCAGCTGAACCCAGGTTTATTTAGCGAGCTTGTTACTTCTTCCCCTTCTCTTTTTTTCATCCGTCTTGGGACCAGCAAAGGCGGAGTTAATAATCAATTATTTCAATATCAAGGTGGATATATCAAACTTTAGGGGATAGTTTTTTTTAATTCCCCGAAGCTTGGTATTTCCACCTTGATAAGTGATTCTACTGTTTTATACTAAGGCTATACTGGATATATAGCCAAAATTACATAATAAGCATAATAGACGCCTTGTAAAATGCTTTATTTTTATTTATTTCTCCTGACGAAGACAAAATATTTTGTTGAAACGTAGAGAAAATAAAACTCTAACTCTGGTCCAAGTGTCTATTTTTTACAGAAATATGAATGCCGGCCAGACAACCTCTATCTTTAAGATAATCATAATAGAATTATATAAACGGAAATAAAAAGACATCTTGTGACTGGAATCAGGAAAAAATAATAGAAAAGTGGAAACATTATAGCAACCTTCATCGGAATCAATATTGCCACGTGGAAAATTAGGAAAGACTAAACTTTTTTTATTTCGTCTCAATTTACAGGTGTTACATTCGAGCACATCTCGCGAGTCACCTTGTCCTGGCTATTTACACATGGCGAGTTGGTGGAGTAGAGGTGATCCCCCTAGACCTTGCAGGAGGGCAGCTGTTGGGCGATGAGCTCTTAACTAAGTGTCAGAGCCGGGTCGTCGGAATCGGGGATTGATATCTCATTTATTTTGTAGAATATCTTGTATGGTTGGATTATTTGAATTTTGCATTTGAAGGTATAATTTCTTAAAACGGAAGTTTGGTACATATCTTCTAGATCGGGTTGGTTCAAGTCCTCCTTCAGTATCTTGTTTGATAGGTTGAATGGAAAGACTAAACTTCAGGATGGTACAGCAATTTATTTAAGGCAAGAAAAACTATGAATGATAAACAAAAGATAAGAAAAGGGGGAAGTTTACAGAGTAGCCAGATATAAACATAAAAAAATGATTGTAGAACGAAGTTTGACAATTATCCCGCAAATGTTTCTTTTGAACGAAAAATCGAAATTTATTTTAAGGAGAAATAACGATTATTTCTAACCTTAGGGATGAAGTATGAAAGGATGAATTATGAAGAGTAATGATAAACGAAAAAATATAAAGGGAAAAATAAGTCCAGGGCAGCCTAGTGGACATGACATCTGCCCGGTAAGCGAAACACTGTGGGTTCGATTCCCATCCCTGGACACTTTATTTTTCCGTTTATGATTACTCTTCACAATTCATCCTTCCATACTTCATCCCTAAGGTTAGAAATAATCGTTATTTCTCCTTAAAATAAATATAGATTTTTCGTTCAAAAGAAACATTTGCAGTAAAATTGTCAAACTTCGTTTTACAATCATAAGCCGCATTATATTGTATTATAAAAAATGATATTGTTAATAAAATAATAAATACTTTGTTACAATATTCTTCGTGAGAAATTGCAAAGGTATAATGATTTTTTTATAACCTTTTTTGCGAATAACAAAACACCCTCGATGGCCCTGTAGATAGTAAGTACCAAGAAGTTTTGTTTCCATCTAATTAGTGATCAGTTACCAGGAAATAAAGAAAGCTAGGAGAGAAAGACAATGGGAAAGCTGAAGAAGGGCCCAGAATAGAGTGCCAGATGGACGACTGATAAAGCCTGCGACTTCTCGGCAAGTGTTCTCCTTGAATGGACTGGATTCTGGCGCCAGAATATCTTCAGCACAACCATTGTTTCATTTGGCATTGATGTAATAATCACATTTTCTTTGAAAAATGTCTTCCTTTCTTTCCAGATCATTGGGATTATCATGGAAAAATTAAACTATTGAATGATCACCATCTAATGGAGCTGGTCTGATTAGTAATCAGACTCGCTGTGTGAATAAGAAATAAACAAACAGATATTTAGATCTTTAATTAATCTTCAGCACAACCATTGTATCATTGATGTAATAATCACATTTTCTTTGAAAATTGCTTCCTTTCTTTCCAGATGTTAGGTATCTAGATTTAGATATATCATTGGGATTATCATGGAAAAATCAAGCTATTGAAAAATCACCAACTAATCTAATTGATCCGATTAGTATTCAGACACGCTGTGTAAATAAGAATAATAAAAAAAAACATAACACAACCATTGTTTCTTGTATCATTGATTTAATAATTGCATTTTCTTTGAAAAATTTCTTTCTTTCTTTACAGATAATTGTTGCAGATGTTTGGTATCTAGATTTATCATTGGGATTATCATGGAAAAATCAAGCTATTGAAAAATCACCAATTAATCTAATTGGTTCGATTAGTAGTCAGACACACTGTGTGAATAAGAAACAAACAAAACAACAATAGATTTTTAGATCTTTAATTAAAAAGGCATAAATTGGATCAAAATATAATTTATTTACCAATATTTCAGTTGGATAATCCAATATATGCCTTTTTAACTAAATATATATTTATGGATTGCTCTCTAATTTCAAAATATTTTTAGATATTAATTCTAAGATATATGACGCTGTTTCTATCTTAAAATCCTCATTGATATGATTGTGTTCAATTTAGACTTATATTTTGACCTTTAATACATTTATTACGAATTTTCTCAGTTTTAAAAACAGATTTAATTCTCTAAACTCTCAAGACCTTCATTAGAAATTAATTTATAAGAGATTACTTCTTTCATGAGCCATATTGTATTATCTATAGCGAAACCTATCTCAAGAATTCACTGAAGGAGATTCGAGGAAAAAGGTGTGGTTAGCTCTAATTTAAGTTCATATTCCAACACAAGGTTTAAAGTACAAGTTCAAGTTAAATTTCAAGTAAACCTCCAAGTACATATTCAAATACAGGCTCAAAGTACGATTTCAAGTACGGGTTGAAGTACAATTTCAAGATCCATTCCAAGTAAACCCCCAAATACATATTCAAATACAGGTTCAAAGTACGATTTCAAGCACGGGTTTAAGTACAATTTCAAGATCCATTCCAAGTCAACGTTCAAGTACATATTCAAATACAGGTTCAAAGTACGATTACAAGCACGGGTTGAAGTACAAGTTCAAGTACATATTCAAATACAAGTTCAAAGTACGATTTCAAGCACGGGTTGAAGTACAAGTTCAAGTTCCATTTCAAGTAAACATTCAAGCATAGGTGTAAGTTATGGTTCAAATACTGGTGCTGAGTTAATACGGGGCTATACAATTTTATCTTCAATCACCAAATTTTCACCTAATTACATATTTCCCTATTTTTCTACAACCTTTATGTCTCTTAGAGTATTTTATGCACAACTAAAACCCCTACAAAAATGCGACACATAAGCTAACTAAAAGTAAGCATCACTTCAACATCAATTTTTAAAGATATTATTTAAATAGAAATTTCATTTTACCAACAGAAGAGAGAGAGAGAGATATGTCTACAAAGTATATTTATAGAACGACGTTTAAAAAGTTTTACCGCAAATATTTCTTTTTACAGAACGAAAAATCATAATTTATTTTAAGTAGAAATAACGATTATTCCTATCCTTAGGGATGAAGTATGAAAGGATGAATTGTGAAGAGTAATGATGAACGGAAAAATAAAATTGTCCAGTGTTCCGTTCATCATTACTCTTCACAATTCATCCTTTCATACTTCATTCCTAAGTATAGAAATAGTCGTTATTTCTCCTTTAAAAAAATTACGATTTTTGGTTTTGCAAAAAGAAACATTTGCGGTAAAATTTGACAAACGTAATTTTATAATCATAAGCCGCATTATATTGTATAATTAAGTATATTTATATTAATTAGGTCACATGGAGAAAGCCTTCCACAGGTGCGCTTGCTAACAACCCAGCGCTCTATTTATACCTGAAATGTTTGGTCTAGGCAGTGATGAATGTCCCTTGAGCCCACAGACCGAAATAACGATTGTAGGACACGGTCGACGTTTAAAGTTTTCATGAACAAGGAGAGCACTCTTAGACCTATCTACTATACTTAACTAAAATCAAAATAAAACGATTAGTAATGAGAAAAAATAGTACAAATATGGCATTGTACTGGAATAAGGTTCATAAATTAAGAAAAAGGCATCTCCTTATCGAGAAACTGAGAGTTGATGATGGCTTGCACCATCTATCGGAATAAATATCAACTATTCATTGATTTTTAATTATTCCAGAATTGGCCAAATACCCATTCTTGATTAATCAAGAAAAGCTAACCACGAACGCGTTTCGGGCTGTTGGCCCTCATCAGCGTGATGCAAGCTGTACCTCAACAACCAAAAAACTGGTCATTCAGGCATCCTGGAAAATCATGAAACGGGTAGTTAAGGCCAGAATTGCGTGAGACCGCGAAACAGTGTGAAAAATTCGCGGTCTCACGCAATTCTGGCCTTAACTACCCGTTTCATGATTTTCCAGGATGCCTGAATGACCAGTGTTTTGGTCGTTGAGGTACAGGTTGACTACGCTGACGAGAACCAACAGCCCGAAACGCGTCCGTGGTTAGCTTTTTTTTATTAATCAAGAATGAGTATTTGGCCAATTCTGGAATAATTATAAATCAATGAATAATTGATATTTATTCCGATAGATGGTGCAAGCCATCAACAACTTTCAGTTTCACGATAAGGAGATGCCTTTTTCATAAGATAAGTAATGGATTTGTTTTGTTAACTAGTGAGAGGGGTCAAGCTTTCAAGCACATATTCTTCAATCGGACCAATATGCAATCAATTTCAATCCTTACGCGATAAAAGGTTTTATATGCAGAAGCTGCTGAAAGGAATATATTTCCTTCTTATTCTGCTGAATTATGTATATATGAATTATTCGAACAGATTCTTCAGCTAGAATACCTCTAGTAAATACAAAATACTGTTTCGTAATCATTCATATCTAGAGAATTCTCTTAGTAACATCAACAGGAGATATATCCTTCTCAACGCTATCTACATATCAGATTTCTCCAGGACACCTACTGCTGATATGTCCACTCGTCTTTAGCGCTAGACATTAGACATTTAATAATGTTGTATATTTTATAATACAATATAATGCGGCTTATGATAGTAGAACGACGTTTAACAATTATCCCGCAAATATTTCTTTTGAACGAAAAATCGAAATTTATTTTAAGGAGAAATAACAATTATTTCTAACCTTAAGGATGAAGTATTAGAGGATGAAATGTGAAAAGTAATGATAAACGGAAAAATAAAGTGTCCAGGGATGAGTTGTATTATTGTATTGAATTGTATTATAAATTACTTTATATAATATTTACCAACGGAAAATATATGTCCAGGGTAGCCTAGTGGACATGGCATCTGCCCGGTAAACGGAACACTGTGGGTTCGTTTCCCATCCCTGGACATTTTATTTTTCTGTTTATCATTACTCTTCATAATTCATCCTTTCATACTTTATCCTTAAGGTTAGAAATAATCATTATTTCTCCTTAAAATAAATTTCGATTTTTCGCTCTGTCGTGTTCTCTACCTAACAAAATAGCAGTTGACGAACACCACACGGTATAAAATATTTATTTCTATAAAATGGGATCCTTTCACTCTCCTCTTACACTCTATATATATCCAATCATTTTTACTTAATTAATTTTCTATCAGAAAATTAATACATATTTACATATATGCTGCACTTTTTTTCTCCAAGAATAAAATCTGCATATGGAATCATTACACGCTCAAAAGAAACATTTGCGGGATAATTGTCAAACGTCGTTCTACAATGTTGTATATGTAGTGATATGTTTTATCCTGTTGGATGACTGTAGTGTGGTATGTTGGCTAGATACAGTCGTAGCGGCTACAATGTTGTATATGTAGTGATATGTTTTATCCTGTTGGATGACTGTAGTGTGGTATGTTGGTTAGTGCAGTCGTAGCGGCTACAATGTTGTATATGTAGTGATGTGTTTTATCCTGTGGGATGACTGTAGTGTGGTATGTTGGTTAGATGCAGTCGTAGCGGCTACAATGTTGTATATGTAGTGATGTGTTTTATCCTGTGGGATGACTGTAGTGTGGTATGTTGGTTAGTGCAGTCGTAGCGGCTACAATGCTGTATATGTTGTGATATGTTTTATCCTGTTGGATGACTGTAGTGTGGTATGTTGGTTAGTGCAGTCGTAGCGGCTACAATGCTGTATATGTTGTGATGTGTTTTTATCCTGTTGGATGACTGTAGTGTGGTATGTTGGTTAGTGCAGTCGTAGCGGCTACAATGCTGTATATGTTGTGATATGTTTTATCCTGTTGGATGACTGTAGTGTGGTATGTTGGTTAGTGCAGTCGTAGCGGCTACAATGCTGTATATGTAGTGATATGTTTTATCCTGTTGGATGACTGTAGTGTGGTATGTTGGTTAGTGCAGTCGTAGCGGCTACAATGCTGTATATGTTGTGATGTGTTTTTATCCTGTTGGATGACTGTAGTGTGGTATGTTGGTTAGTGCAGTCGTAGCGGCTACAATGCTGTATATGTAGTGATATGTTTTATCCTGTTGGATGACTGTAGTGTGGTATGTTGGTTAGTGCAGTCGTAGCGGCTACAATGCTGTATATGTAGTGATATGTTTTATCCTGTTGGATGACTGTAGTGTGGTATGTTGGTTAGTGCAGTCGTAGCGGCTACAATGTTGTATATGTAGTGATATGTTTTATCCTGTTGGATGACTGTAGTGTGGTATGTTGGTTAGATGCAGTCGTAGCGGCTACAATGTTGTATATGTAGTGATATGTTTTATCCTGTTGGATGAATGTAGTGTGGTATGTTGGTTAGATGCAGTCGTAGCGGCTACAATGTTGTATATGTAGTGATGTGTTTTATCCTGTTGGATGACTGTAGTGTGGTATGTTGGTTGGATACAGTCGTGGTGGCCTCAATGTTCATAGTGGGTTTAGACGTGATTGGGATTACACAAAAGGACAAGGCATGTTGGATGTCATCACAGAGATGGCGAGAGAGTGCATACAGCCGGATACCGGTCGAGGAAGGTCTGTCAATCATCTTGTCTCAGAATGATTGCCCTATGTTTGAGCAAGTAGGGGCACACCTGGTAACCCGACATGTTTTTCGGACCTTTTTCTTGTCTGGCGCTGGCTGTCACTTAATCGATTTTTATTATGTCGTTTTGGTAATACATGATGGTCAACCTGGCTAGTTGAATTTTGTTTTTACAGTTTTGGTACTATAGCTATTATATTATGATGCATTAGCGCGCCATCTGTTATTAAAATTCAAGATAGATTAAACTGGCGAAACCGCTGGGAGGGTTCACCACTGATGAGCTAGGCCCTCCCATTAATTCTTTTCCATTGCAGTAAGGACAGTAGAAATTGTTTTATTTTTAAAAAAGAATCATACGGATCTATAATAGTTTCGAATTTTGATACTATAGATATATTACATATGGAGAGAGATATAAGTATATATGGGAATATATTACAACATATATCTATATATGAATTTGTAAATACTAGAGATAAATTAAAAAACAATAATAAACATTAAGAGGAGCTTCTTGTGTAAATTTCTTTAATACCGCAAGCTTTCGAACAAAACGTTCTTCAACGGGCGTGGATAGTAAAACGTGGATAGTAGAAATTTACACAAGAAGCTCCTCTTAATGTTTATTATTGTTTTTTAATGATCGTGATTTTAAGAGTTTTAATCCTACACTAGAGATAAATATCACATATTTAACCATTTTTGTAGATATACAAGTGTATTTATAATTATATTTCTAACCTGGAAGGATCAGGTTCTTAATATATTTTATTGTTTCTCTCTTTTTAAAAATTTATTTTCTTGTATATGTTTATAACTGCTGTTTAAAATGTAAATCAACGCAATTATCCCTAGTCGGGATATCGCGTTTTGTGTGCTGAAATAAAATAAAATAAAGATTTCTCCTCGCTTAATGGTCGAGATTTCAGATGGGCTTATTTGAAGAGCGTGTGCTCGAAATCATTTTAATAAGATTTTATATTGTAACGTTTCCTATTTACCTTCATAGGTTCCAAACGGCTACCCTCCTAGGAATAAGTATATTCACCCCTGTAGACCTACAGAATCAAGTACAGTACATCTTATAAACTGGATGTCCACCAGTAGATGTGAAGTCTCAACCTGGATAGTTGGCTGTGACTTTAGTACGTGGTGGCTCCAGGAATTCGGGTTACTTCAAGAGATAGAGTTTCCTATTTAGAAATCAATGATAATAACAATACCTTTGGATAAAAGAAAATAAGACCTAATGAAAATAATTTATTAGTGTATGATGTTTCGGCAACAACATTGTCACCATCATCAGACAAAAGAATAAATGAGAAAAAATATCACAGCAAGTTCTTAAATACGAGTAGTACTGTTATCAAGTGTTTAAACAAGATAAGAGATAAGGGAAATAGTTTTGTTAAGACAACTTGAAATATTCTTCTTAGAATTAAAAGTGGATTTAAAAAAAAATATATAATTAAAGGCATATCTGTAAATATCATATATCATTAAAAAAATCCACTTTTAATTCTAAGAAGAATATTTCAAGTTGTCTTAAAAAACTAGTTTTTCCTTATCTGTTATATTGTTTAAACACTTGATAACAATACTATTTAAGAACTTGCTGTGATATATTTTTTCTCATTTTGTGATGTAGTCGTGATCATCCTGGGGGAGACATTTATAGATTACCAACAGTTTATACAGTCATCGTGATGTATGTATCATGCCACGTTTCTCACCTAGATGTCCCAGAATGTCATCTCTGGTCAGATGGTGACAATGAATGACAGTTTTTGGGCTAGAAGACCTTACCATAAAGGCCAATTAGCCCGGAATTCAAGAATTCATTCATTCATTCATTTTTTCTCCTTTATTCTTTTGTCTGATGATGGTGACAATGTTGTTGCCGAAATGTCACACACTAATAAATTATTTGGATTAGGTCTTATTTTCTTGTATTATAATCTATAATTCAAATTGTGCTTTATCAATACTTTTGGATATTTGAATTTAATTTTAAAATAACAAATTTAACTATAACAAAGAAATATTTATAACCCAGGTTTATGTGGAGCGCAGAACTACCTGGTTTAACCATAGCAGGTTCATAGCTTAATATAAAGCAATAACGCACAATCTATATATAGCAAAAGAATACATTAAGACGGGATGTTTCTTTCATACATAAATCCAACTTCTACTATCCTTACTGCGATGAAAAATATTGGACCATCTAAAAACCTTATGTGCTCATGTTCAGGATTTACCTTTTAAGTCTTGAGACATGGACAATCGACGAGTCTTGGTCAGGATTATCCTTCGGTTCTATTAAGTAATTCACGTTGGACAGCTTCTTTAATATTCGATATGGGCCAAAGTATTTTTCTCAATTATTTTTTCGCATTTTCCAATTTTTCTAACTAGTATCCAAACTGCCACTAAATGTCCTGATTCATAGATTCTTTCATTGTGTTTTTTGGTCATAATTTCTTTTCATTCTCTCTTGGGTCTTCTCTGTGTTGTTAACAACTACTTGTCTCGTCCTTACAATTTTATCAGGACAAATAGGCTGACAGAACAAATTACCAGTTAATGCAGACTCAAAGACTAGGTAAGCACGGAACCGTATAATTCCAACTGTAAACATTAAGTTTCCAATTAAGGCAGGCTTTACTGTAATGAAAGTGATCTGCCTCTGTGTATGTAATTAGGAAATGTTTTCCATGTCGAAACAGCATATGCAAATTTCATAATTGTAATATTTGAACCATATGATTTATTTATAATATGTGACCATTAATATTGTCTCAAAGTATGTATTATTAGCAGAGTATTATTTTTTATGTTTATATTTTGCTACTCTGTACACTTCCCTCTTTTGCTTATCTTTTGTTTATTACTCATAGTTTGTTCTTGCCTGAAATAAATTGTTGTCTCAACCCGAAGTTGGTCTTCCCTAATTTTCCACGTGGCAATAACATCATTGCAGTAAGGTCTGTAGAGATAATATTTGATGCTATTTTAAAAAGAAACACATTTCCAGTAAATTTTATCGATAAATGACAATTGATTTTATAAATTTAATTTACTAATATATATTTGATAAGGCACAATTTGGATTATAGATTATAAACGCAAGGTAATAAGACCAAATACAAAAACATATTTATTTATTTGGATTTGGTTTTATTACCTTGCGTTTCTAATATATATTTGTTTTGAAACCATATTTTTTGAAAGAGCTTTGCTCGATGCAATTCCTTAATATTATATGTATGTACCTCTACAGACATATAAACTTATGTCCATAGAGGTTCACTAAACACCCCAAAGCTGCCTTCCATAGAAAATGCAGGGTATATAACAAAACCAGTCCAATACAATAGTAGAGCGGTCTAGAGATTAATTTGGCGAAACCGCTGAGAGGATTCACTACTGATGAGCTAAGCCCTCTCATTCAATAACTTTTATCATTGCAGTAACGTCTTTATAGACAATATTTGATGCTATTTTAAAAAGAAACACATTGCCAGTGAATTTATTTGTTACAAATGTTATCGATAGATGGAAATTAATTTATAAATGTCTAATCTAAATGCGAAAAAATTAGCAAGACTGCAAAGTAAAAGCGTTCATTAAACCATGTGTTTTGTTGAGGGCTTTAGAAAGCAATACATAACTCAATGTCGCACATGTTTCTTAGGTTGTTCATTAATGACTTAGAGCCATAGAGAACCTTAGTTACACGATATATTCTTGTCTGGGGAAATAAAGATTGATGTACTTTCAATATGGAGGAACATTGATATGTAAAATTTAAGGAACAAAATGATTCACAACAATGAAATTCTACTGTCCTAAAAGCTTATATCTATAGTTTTATTAAATACCTTAACTACAATTCCACCCTTCAGTGTCGCTTAAAGGGGCTCGTCGGTGGAAGGATGGTCTAAACCATTGGTTTCCAATCTTTTAATATTTTCCGCCAAAATTTCTGAATAAATAATTAAGAAATTTCATTTGAAGATAGACGAAAAGATATAAAAACATGTATAAAAAAACAAGCAAAAAAGCAACGGTATGTTAATTTTAATAAAGCGAAAAACCAAATTTCTGTGTAGTTCTACTCTTTTTTTTTTCTACCACTAGGGGTGGTCGGTGGAAGGATGATCTAAACCGTTGGTTTTTGACCACAACGACCAGGGATCGAATCCCGCACTGGACACTTTTTTATGATTAATAAAAAAATGCTCCAATGGCTCCCGATTCTTGCAAAAATCCAACCCCAACAGCGATTACAAGTAACCAAACGGGGCTCTGGCATATTAATAAGTGCAAAATCGAACTGCTTTTCACATATGTAGACATGTGATGCACTTACAGTAAAAGCAGTCGCTAACTACCCACCACGATTTTCATGGCCTGTAACACGTGTACTTGGGATAATAATTTAAAAAGTGTTACCTATATAACCAGAATAGTCCAATACAGTATTAGAGCTCTAAAGGCAGTCTGGTGGATTAATTTCGTGAAACCGCTGGAAGCCAAGCCTTCCCAATATTTTTCATCGCAGTAAGGACAATAGACAGTTTTTTCATATAGTTGTAAAAGAAACAGGGCTTTGTGGTTCTATTTATTATATATATGTCATAATATATACTCTTCCAGGAATAATAAAGCCAACCTACAGACAACCCAGAGAGAGACGGGAGGATAAAGTCCGGTCACTTGAGACACCAGCGACATTCCATGGGGCGACCATACGTTAGTTAACACCTCGGAACTTCTAAGACAGTTGGGGATTGTGTGCGACACGAACGGCCGCCCGGCTGTACCGGTCCCGTCTCTCTCTCTCTCTGGTTGCTTGGGTTCCTCTTCCAAATTGTGGTGTGTTTATTTCTCCACCTTTCATACCACATATATATAACGATTTATTGTAATATAAATTGATTTTATCGAATTTGAAAAAAGAATGATAGATCCAAACTTGTTCAAATGTGTTATAACAAATCGTATATATAATAATTTGCATAAAAATCATCGCAAACGACTCAAAATACGCAAAACGAGAATCATTCCATTATTGTATTTGGAAAATAAAATCCTCAAAAATATAGAATGTAACAAAACACTGCCTCCGAGGATAAGTTTATTGCTTTATTCAAACGATATTTCAAACTTTCGGGCATCGCAAATATTTCTACAGGAGTATATATCGTTGTATTTCCTTTATTTTGTATTTTTAAATAATACTAGGTCAATATTATTATAATATTAATTGATGCAATTATAATTATCAGTTATTATAATTAATTGATTAGTTTCGTTATCATAACTATCATTAATAAGAGTTATAATAAGAATCTCGTTTGGCAAATATTCACTCCGACAGAACCCTGGCGAAGCCGTGGGTCATTCGGATCATTATAATGTAGCAAATTTATTATTTTATCAACAGAGTATCATTTTTTAATGCTCATATTTTACTACTCTGTAAACTTCCTTGCTTATCTTTTGTTTATCATTCTTAGTTTGTTCTTGCCTTATATAAATTGCTGTGTCACCCTGAAGTTTGTCTTTCTTAATTTTCCATATGACAATATATATCCACTATTTCATTTGTGAAGACTCATGAGGATCTATGGCTCTATTTACAGAGTGTATACAGTACAAGGTATACAAGTGTATACAAGGTATACAGAATGTATATTGTTGCACCAAGTTGCAGCTTTGCAGGGTCGTCGACCTTGGTTTCTTCCTTCTTGGTGTTATACACGTTTCCCGAGCGGGTTTCCATACTCAAAGCAAATAAATAAAAGTAAGTAAAAATAAAATAACTTTTAAAGTTATTGCGTTTATTTATTTGTTGTCTTCCTCGTAGGTCGTGATCCGCAGTCTAGGTCTCGCTCCAATAACCAATCAAGATATATGTACAATAAACTATTGAAAAAGGAATGAAACTATAAAAAGGAATGATGATAATCTAAATAATCTGTTTTAAATAAATATTGAATATCATAGAATATTTTGAATAAATGTAGGGCGCATTAAAATTGATGGAACAATATACAAATGTATACAAGGGATACAGAGTGCGTACAATACCTTGAGCCACGAAGCCTTTCTTCCAGACCGTAACCGAAATCAGAAAGAAATTTATAGCAGAGAAGTAATAATCAAAATTATCCTTATCACTAACGTTTCCTTAGTTAACTGGAAAATAACCTTTTACGCACATTGAGGTTTATCACTTCAACTTCCTTCCGCACAATAAACTTGTACCAAGAAGTGTCAATCAATATTTTATTTATTAATTTTGCGCCAGATATTTTCTGTGGAAGTTTAAATATTCGATTGATAAGTTAGTACTCCTTTGTTGACTTTTTATCTTGGTGATTTAGACCTTAAATTTCATCTAGATTCAACATTTTTATTAATAAATGATAAGATTTATTTACACGCGCTACTAGCTTGTATAACTCCGCCTTTGCCGGTCCTAAGCCCGGATAAAAAAGGAGGAGAGGGAGCAGTAACAAGCTCACTAAAAAACCTGGGCTCAGCTGGCCTGGCTGATAGTACCCTGTAAGGGCTCCTAATCCAAGGATACAGGATGAGCAGCGTTTGTACTCCATGTTAGGAGTGGCTGCACATGGCGTCTGTTCCTCATGTCAGAAGCAGCCATTTCTTTTGGAACTAAGTCGGCCTGCCACTGAGTAGTGCTCCCAGTCTAAATGACAAAGGCAGACGCATTCTACTTCACCCAGTAATGATGGTTGTCAACAGACACTATCAAAAGTCTCAAGCTCTACAAGCTTGACACCCTAATATGATTGAGCGGAGATAAGAAAGAAGAAGAAGACTAGCTTGTATCCGCGTTCTTCTATAAGACAGCATTGAGCTACATCGCTGCTCCAATTCCAAGTGCATTCACACGATTGCAACTTCAATATAATGAATATCATCTGCTCAACTCCGTTACCGGAACACTATCTGTCCAGCGATTTCCCGCTCTGGGTCAAACGGTGTATTGCCGGACTGAGAATCCTCTCAGTGCTTTTTACTGATGATCGCCCCAGAATATTTAAAACAGACGGATGGACATGCGAGATTTGCGGGACAAGAATGGAGCCGGAGCTACATCACCATATACTCTCATGTATGGGGCTGAAAGACGAACGAGAAGTGCTCCTCAGTGAAATAGGCCTTGAGGGAGTCTCTTTGGAGCTCCTGTTGAATGAGGTGGTGAGAAACAGAGCTGGAGCGTTTGCGTTGTTCAAATTTTGGAAGACGGCTGAAGAGAAGGGGAATCTATATACATAATCTAATTGATGTAAATAATTATATGTAAATAATCTTTGCCAGGATTAGAATGACGAATCCTGTATGGGACTTTGATTTCAGTAAAAGGCTTGTTGCTGCTGTTGTATATAGTCACAGTGTAGAAAATACTATACTATACGGGCTACTACATATAGGTTTCCCTCTGTATTCTTAGTTCTCTTCTCTTCAATTACTCTGTAAACTGGCGAATCCTTTATAGGACGAGAGGCCCTCAATAAAGGCTTTTGTTGTTGTTGTTATAATGAATATCATATTAGTTCGTGAGTATTAACGAGATAATGTCGAGATACACTTTCATGATATCTTGTCCATAGAGTAGATAACATAATGAACTTCACACAATTCAATAAAATAATCATTTGTATCAATATTAAGGAGAAAACATCAGTCCTCCAGAGATACGTTTTTTTTTAAAGAAACATAATTGGTCGTTGAGGTACAGCTTGCACCACACTGACGAGGGCCAACAGCCCGAAACGCGTACGTGGTTAGCTTTTCTTGATTAATCAAGAAACTGTATTTGACCAATTCTGGAATAATTACAAATCAACGATTTAGTTGATATTTATTCTGATAGATGCAGCAAATATCAGTTGAACGATCAGGAAATTCCCTTTTTCTCAATTTATCCACCTGATCCAAGTACAGATTCACTTTTGTTCTATTTTTTCATATCTCTGGTAGCCTGATGCTTTCACCTTAATAATGAAGAGATTCATGTAAGAAGGCTGAGATTTCCTCTATGAACACCAATGAAGCTGAGCCCACCGGTCACACAAGGTCACATCCATCTGCTGCTAAGAAGGTGGTAAAGAGGCTCTGATCTCTAAAAATGCTGTCTCGGTCATTTACAGGTACTTAAGAATAATCAATCAATCATCAAGAAAAAAAAAAAAACAATGGTATGTTAATTATAATAAGACGAAAAAACCAAATTTCTGTGTAGTTATGCTTTTTTTTTTACCAGTAGAGGCAACACTGCTAGGGTTAATACAATTTACATTTGGTTATTTGTACAATGGTTTTTATATCAAAATGATATAAATGATTAGGTGCGACCTAACAAAACATATATATGTGGTAATTTGTAAAGCAGTTGTGGTGGTTGAGTGACAGGAGACAGGATCCAGTGGCAAAAACCCGTGAGGAAAAATATCGGGGAGGAAAGATAGAAGGTCTGAGAACAACCCCTAGAACAACTGGTGTCGAGACCACCTCGGTGAGAACTGCCCCCTGATTATCACATCCAGCCGTTTATAAACCGATTTAAGCAAGATAAATCCCCTAGGAGAGAATGAAGAATTGACACTTGTTAACCAAGGGGTAATTTTAACTCGGCTATCTTCCCTTGTACTCCCACACACGCCATTTTATATATATTTCAGAATATTTTGACATGTATGTAATAATTTTTAGAAATATTTTCATGAAGATGGCATGTGTAGGAGTATGAGGAAAGGGAAGAGAAAATAGTCTGGTCAAACAACCCCACCAGATGGTCACCAGATGTCCAGCCTTCTAACCCGTCTCACTCCCCTTCCCTCTGGGGGATTATTTATCCTATTCAAGGCAGTTTAACAGCACCTGGATTTGATGATCAGGTAACAGTTCTCACGGAAGTCGACTCCACGTCAATTGTTCCCAGAGTGGACCTTGGATCTTCTCTTTCCTTTCCGATTTACTCTTTACGCGATCTACGTATTCTTCGTAGATCGCGAAATACGTGGTGTCGCTGGAGACTGGCTGGCGATTCTCCACCAAACTCCTCAGCGGTGTAAGAGGCTCCATATTTATTGTACATATATAGTATATATATATATATATTATATAAATAAAAATGATGAGATTTCTGTTGATTTTTGATCATCTTGAGGATTATACTATGTTAATGCAGTCGCGTGGTTAAAATCTTGAAAATATGATAATAAAAATAGTTTTGTTCAGTATTGCTTTAATTTACTTATGGAATATAGAAAAAAAACATAATTTGACGAAAGTAATGCCTGACTTGAGGCGTAAGAATTAAAAAATGAAAAACTTATTTACATAATGTACAAAAGATTTGAGCTGGCCATCGGGAAAGAGAGAAAATATCTTTATTTGCTAACCAAAATGAATGATTTTTGAACCCCGGAAAGGGCCATCGGGAAACAACAACAATGAGTTTTTATAGGGGAAGCGTGACCTCTGGCGGTCGATTTAACAGAATATTTGAATCTATGATATATAATATTAAATAAAATAATATTTTATATAACATATATAAAATAATTATTTTTAAAATAGTGCAGATTATGCACTTTTGTATGTATTGACAAGATGTCAATAAAAATTATTTTAATTGTCTACTCCTTACTGGTGTTTGTTTCTGAATCCTGTCTGCTGTGTGCGTTCTTACCACTGACCACACAACTACTACGACTGATTCTCAAATCATCACATATACGTGGCTGTAAGAAACAACAGAAAAAAAAATGCACGAGCGAAGAGAGAGAGAGAGAGTCGTATCCATTCAACTAGTATTATATATATTCAAATTGATGAGTACCCAAAATAGTCAAACAAATGGATAAAGGATAAAATAATTATCTGCCTAAAAAAAAAAAGGTTGTTAAGACGACAGAGTAAACACGGCCTAATCCCAGCGTGTGTCACACAGATGACATCAGATCGGCCTGATTGGATTAACTAATTCAAGGTGCTTCCGCCTTAACGCTGCCTTGACACTGCCAGTGAATGATGGGAGGAGTTAGCAATGTCTTGAAGTCACTCTCTTCCTAATAGCCATTAATGAAATGAAGTGTCGTCCCGAAGGCTGAATGCTCCTGGAGCGAGGTTTTGTGACGCTCTAATTCTAAATATACGCGCTCTCTTCGTTTTTCTCTTCGGAATCTAGCGAATCAACTATCTCGGCTTAAGAAATCCAAGAGTTGAACCAGACTGTCACTCGGATATGTTATAGTCTCGATGACACTTACAATTTGGACAGCGAAAGCTGTTTTCCGTTGATTGAGTCGTTTTAAGGAGAATGAGAGTTGAAGAACGTCGCATTTTGGCCATGAAAGTTGATTAAAACGACAGACATCGTTGCCAGAGAGGAAGAAAACCTCGGTGCGAAGACAAAAGACGATTCAGGATTCCCTGAGGCTGTTGGTGGTGCGATTATGGCGTTGACAGAGGATGCTGTCCAGGGACGAAATGTTGGTCTCAAAAGGAAGGAGCGTTGTTTCAAGAAGCCACATTACTCAATGCTCCTTTCACGAGCGGCGAATCGGCAGACATTTATTGTCATTGTTTGGTTTCATTCATTAGGTTAACATAAATTTAAAGAGTAGGTGATCATAATCTTCAAGACTATTTATAACCTGTGTGATTGGGTGGTGAAATTCATGAATTTTCTTAGTTGAATTTTCTAAGGAAGAAAAGTGATAACGCTTTTAATCCTTTTCTCCTCTTATCGAACTTGAGAGATTTGGCTTCCTCGAATTAAGAATTAGTTGAGAATCTTGTTCAGAAATTACTGAAGTGGTATTGTAGATGCACTAAGTCTGAGCAAAATTTGATATATCCTGCACTCTGGACCGAGAAAACCGTTTGATGATTTTTCTATCCTCTTAGACTAGGGGTCGGCAACCTTTTGAGTTGGAAGAGTCAAAAATTACAATTTACAAAATTTCAAAGTTTTTAAAGAGCCACAAAATATTTTTCTTGCCAACAATAAATAGTACTCGCATAAATAATATAAGAGTATGGAACTATATAAAGAGCCGCAGCTTCACATTCAAAGAGCTACATGTGACTCGCGAGCCGCAGTTTGACGACCCCTGTCCTAGACGGATGGCCTTGGTTTTTTGAAGAGCTTGGTCACGAAAACTTTAAAGGCGGTTGTTGGTAGCTTCAGGCTGGATATTTCACTTTTGATTCGAAGCCTGGAGGATTAGGGAAGGATTGAGATTACTTTGTCTTTTGCGTTCACAGCTATTATGAATTCGTAATTTTGTCAGAATATTTCCGATTCATGATTTCTTTCCATGTTTCTGTCGGAAAATTGACGTTCTTCTGGATTCATCGTCAAATTTCTGTCTTGCTGCGGTGTCAGAAAATCAATCCTTTTGAGATTTTAGAATTGATATTTAGAAGGTAACAGGAAATCATGGAGACATAATTATTGTGAAGTTGGAGAGGTAGCGTGGTGGAAAGCTTTCACTTCCCCGTTGCCAAGATAGAAATTGAAGTTTTCTCAAACCCTATTCAGGTTCTAATCCCTTCTACGCCAACAATGGAGAATGAAATATTGAATAAATATTCTTATTTCAAAATACCAATACTCAGATACTTCTCAAGAAACATTCGCGTCTTAATGTCTTCATTTGTTATATATAGATGGCGCGTTATATTGCTATGTATTAACTCAGATACTTCAAAATCGTTTGGTATACAGCCTAATATGAGAAAAAAATAGGCAAAAAAAGGCCAGGTGTCCTGGTGTGTAACTCACACCTACCAACATATTCTCACGTTCATAAACGGTCACAGCCTTGCATAAAATTGACATGGACTCAGAGCAGCAGCTTTACACACCCAAGATAAAGGACATTGCTATGGCTGTGGTAGATATGCACAGGGAAACATCTGTGACTCTTCATTGGGCAACAGCAGCATAAATTGACATAGACCCAGAACAGCAGCTTTACACACCCAAGATAGAGAACATTGCGACTGCTGTAATAAAGATGCATGGAGACATCTGAGGCTCTTCATTGGACACGACAACAACAACATAAATTCTCATGGACCCAGAACAGCAGTTTTACACACACAAGATAGAGAACATTGCGACTGCTGTAATAGAGATGCATGGAGACATTTGAGGCTCTTCATTGGAGACGACAACAACAACATAAATTGATATGGACCCAAAACAGCAGTTTTACACACCCAAGATAGAGAACATTGCGACTGCTGTAATAGAGATGCATGGAGACATTTGAGGCTCTTCATTGGAGACGACAACAACAACATAAATTGATATGGACCCAAAACAGCAGTTTTACACACCCAAGATAGAGAACATTGCGACTGCTGTAATAGAGATGCACGCGTGCGGAGACATCTGAGGCTTTTATTTGAACAACAACAATAACAACATGATAAAAATAATGAATGATGATGTTTGTACAGAGTCTATCTTTGCTCTTGATAAATTTTCCACAGACATAACACATTAGTCTGCTTGATTATTTCCAAATTTTAGCACCAATTATTTTTTCTACACAAAGTATAAATGCAAATATATCACATCATATATATCATAATCACATACATGTAATACTTTCAATTAGATGCAAATTCTACATATAAATATTCTAGCCACAATATCAAACGTTTATAGAATTATTAGCATTTTAGAGTCATTCTTGATATGGCGAAGCAGATAAATGCATTTAAAGTCCAGATTACTTGTTTAAAAACAAATTTAAAAATCGGTGATGAAAGGCGCACAATTTTCCATAAAGCGAATGGTGCATGCGGGAGAAATAAATTGTTGTTGTCTATACTAAATTACATATTCAGTATATCTACAACTCGATTGTTCAAAAGAGATTAATAAAATCGCTGAATGTCGTGGTCCATTTGGATGAGGAAAGCGAAGACTAAAACGAGGCTGATTCCACCCTAGCCTTTTCAGTGATACGCTAACCAATGCACGGTGTATTCTGTGGCCACTGGACATGCGTCAGAGCTGACGGTGTTGGGCTCGGCGTTGCCTGGAGTATAGGAGCTCCATCTATGCTTCCTTCCTGTGGTGAATCTGTATAATACCGGTGGTCTTAAAGCTGTATGTGTGTGTATATCTACAACTCTATAGTATCTACCCCGACATCTGTCTACAAACACGCCACTTAACGGAAGTGACATGTGTCTCTTGTCGTGAAGTCCCGTGTCAATTATCTACTCCTCCTCCACAAATAGTTCCCAGCGCAGCATGGCCTTGGCGCTCCGTTATCGGACGCTGAGAGTCCCGGACACAAATAGCGGCTCGGCAGCTACATACCGATATTGAAATGGTTATTTTAAAGTCAGCTTCAATATGATACTGATAAGCCAAGGACATCTTTAGTGGCCTTTTAATTTAGGTGCGTAGAGACAATGTGTCTCCTCTTGTCGATTTAGCATTGAAAACACGAATAACGGGAAATTGTGGTACAAGAATGTTCTTAGCACAAATAGGTTCGCCCCATTATTAATTTCCAGCTGTCTCGTACTGCATACACCTTGGGTGTCATCCGTACCAATACGTCACGGTGTGGACTCTAGGTATGGTATTGTATACACCTATTCCGTAGTTTTTGTTATTCGCAGAAATAAAAGATAAGCGTATGTGCGTGTGGAATCATTTTGCAAGTGAGCATTACAGTAAAATTGAGTTGAGTATTTTGTGAAAGTATAGATAAAGTTTTCTATTTTCAGAATTTCAAACATAACCTTATATTATGATGTATTAGCTCACCACCTGTTATGAATCATCATCTGCTATAGCATCAGTATCACTATAAAAGGAAAACCGAAAAATGCAATATAACAGAGGTAGGGTAGATCAAATTGGCGAAACCGCTGGGAGGGTTCACCACTGATGAGCCAGGCCTCCCTCATTAATTTTTCCATTGCAGTAAGGGCAGTAGAAATTGTTTAATTTTTAAAAGAATCATACGCGTCTATAATAGTTTCGAATTTTCATAACCTTATATTATACATCGAGTTGGAAATTTTAGAAAAATATTTTAAATACTTAATCAACTACTCCGCAAAAGGTTTCTTTCCTAATTTATTACAATTGGAAAACTTTCGAGAGAGTTTAAGAAATCTTCTACAATAATTTATTCCAAATATATACATTTATATGCCAGTAGATGTAGCTTGCCAATTGTAATAAATTAGAAATCTTTTGCGGAGTAGAGTTGATTAAGTACTTAAAACATAACCTTCTAATAAAAAGTTATTAGAGTAGTAGACCGAGATAAATAAAGATGTAATATATAATCCATTATGATTAGTATATTATATAAATATTGCTTTTATATAAGTAAGATTTGTTAACTCACTTTAATATTTTAGATACAGACAGGGATATGAACATTACTGAACACTCTGTTCATCTAAGATATTGTCAAAAGATTTATAGAATTTAACGATTGATCAATCTATAATTTTAATGTTCTGTGTGTATTCATCTCTCTGGGTGTGGGTCTGTAAACAATTAGTTAAATGAAATTTGATAGAGTTCAGGTCAAACGAACAATTACTTTAGCTCTATTTTACATAACTACATATCTTTTTATATATAAAAGTCAATGTCTGAAACTCAAAAACAACTGAAATTTCAAGATTTGGAAAGGAAGGGTTAGAGGAAGAATGGGTGGGACGCGGTAAGAATTCTTGTCATGAGCACATCAAGTCTCACCCTGTACACGTATATCAATTAAGATTGTTTATCTTTTACTATTTGGGGAAATGTATATTAAGGCTAATTTTCTTCCTAATGTGAATATATCTGGATACGAGATCTCTGGTAAAAGGGGTCTTTTATTCTCTTCTCAATTTACAGCCTTATCAGCAGAGTTGGGTGCAAGGTTAGCTTTATGGCGTGTCCGGTTGCGCCGCGTCACTGCGTAAATCCAGCGAAACTGTGACTAAATATGTTTCGACACGTTCTCCCCCTATGTCGGAAGTTTCCCAAGTTTCGCACACCTGGCCTGATGTATGTACAAAATATACATAGTCAAAGTCCTAGTTACACTTCTTCCTTAGTGGTAATACCTGGGAAATCTGAATAAAACCAGTAGGCTAACTTAACTAGCATACAACCTACAGATATGGAATTGTGAAGGCACAATATTTTAGATTTATTATGATAGGACAACAAATTGACAACATATACTAAGTATTAAATTTATAAATTTAATTGCCATCTAATCGATAAAATGTGTAATTCGGCGGTTTCGCCTGAGAGGGTTCACTACTCATGATCCAATCCCTCTCATTCAATAACTTATATCATTGAAGTAAGGTCTGTAGATATAATATTTGATGATATTATTGAAAAGAAACACATTGCCAGTAAATTTATTTGTTACACATTTCATATACTAAGTATGTTTTCTTAAAGAGTTACATGTGCGGATAATGTGAATTGTGTTTATAAATGTGTAATATGTTTTTATATATTTGTATAATAAATTTTAACTATTTTTGACGCGTATGATTATTTTAAAAATAAATAATTTTTTCCCCTCCTGCCCTTATTGCAGTGATAAAATAATGAGAGGGCCTGACTCTTCAGTGGTGAATCCTTCCAGCGGTTTCGCCAATTTAATCTACCATACTGCTGTAATAATTGCATTATATATGTGTATAATGTGACCATCCCGCCCTGAGGTCGAATTCCATTGCACCTAACTTGAAAACGTGGTCGATGTGTGTTGGAAAGAGACAAACGGTAAGATAGAGTTAAAAACTCCCATTCTGATTTACGATCACCTACTTCAGCGACCACTTTGTATCCAAAATGGCTAGCTATTATATGAACTAACCTCCAATAAACGCCCATCTCTAGTATAGACGAGATTTGTTTCTCGTTTTTGGGGTTTCTAATGTGAAGTTGTTCTACAGGTTTTATAGACACATCACCAAATTTTAAACTCTTGTAATTATATGTCTGCACCTCTACAGACCTATAAGCTTATGTCCATAGGTTCCCTAAACACACCCAAGCTGCCTTCCATAGTAAATGCAAGGTATATCCCAAACCAATCCAATACAATAGTAGAGCTGTCCGGAGATTGATTTGGGGAAACCGTTGAGAGGGTTCACCACTGATGAGTCAAACCCTCTCGTTCAACAACTTCTATCATTGCAATAAGGTCTGTAAAGATGATATTTGATGATATTATTGAAAAGAAACACATTGCCAGTAAATTTATTTGAAACAAATTTTATCCTATGTGAAGTGTTGCACTGCGAGTTTTATTAACATATTGCCTAATTTGGAACTCTATAATATATATTAATAAAAGACAATTCGCTGAGGGAAAAGCTTCTTTTATGTATATCGGCAATACAAGCTTTCGGGCTCAACAGCCCTTCGACAGGTATAACTACGCTACTGAGGTTTTTCGAATCTAATCCATATATATTCATACAAAGAAGCAGGAAATATAAGACAGATATGCAAAAACTGATTTACATATTACAAAAAATAAAAAATAAATTATTGGGTAATGCTAATTCTCTATTGAGGTTATGCGATTACAGTAAATTACAAATTATGAAGCCGGAGATTATTGATTAGGTTGGAGGTTCCGGAATAATACTATGATATACGTCGGGCAAATCCATGGATCTATTGATTCCTTTCAGTTTTTTTAGTGAGTATAGCTTCGAGTACTAGGCGCTGGTGTTTGCTCTTTATATCCTGATAATGGGTTGAGGGTTCTCCAATATTGAATGAATGCCCTGTGTTATCTATTTGTCTTCTTATGTTATTTCTCTTGGTCTTTCTCTCCTCTACCTATAGTCAGGCTAAATTAATCTATAAGAGAGAGAGATTGAGATTGAAACTGATTTATTACAATGTCCATATAAGATTATATATGGTTAATTACAAAATTGAATAAATACGAATATAAATAAGATTATATAATGATAAATATATAGGAATAAATAAATATAAATAGATAAAAATAATTGATAAATATACATATACCTGTATATCGTTTTAAAAATAGAGCAATCCATAGATAAATCTTTAATTAAAAAGGCATATATTGGATCAAAATATCATTTATTTTATCAATATTTCAGTTGGCTGAACGCCAACCTTATAACACCTTGATAAAGGTTGGCGTTCAGCCAACTGAAATATTGGTAAAATAAATGATATTTTGATCCAATATATGACTTTTAAATTAAATACCTGTATATAAAAATATATACAAGGTCTTCATTGGTGGCTTCCACCGCGGGAAAGACTCCGCGACCGATGGACTGCGAGAGTTCTTTCCCACAGAGTGGGCAGGTCGAGGTGATGGCTGGCATTACCCAACTCAAGACCAATATGGTACTTGTACTCAAGAGAAAGAGAGAGAGAGATTGAGATTGAAACTACTTTATTTCAAAGTCCATATATGATTATATAAGGTTAAATACAGAATAAATATGAATAAATAAGATTATATAATGATAAATATAGATAAATAAAATTAAAGTATATAATTGATAGTGAGAGATCCTACATTTGAACGGCAAGTACATTGTCACAATGTCAACAATAGAAAATACTGTCACCTCCGTCATTCAAACGTCTTTTTGATCCATTAAGTGAATCCTTTTCTCTCTTGAAGCTAAATGTTAGGAATAATTGTCGGAAGTTGTTATTTACAATATGGAGATCTTTATTTTCTGCCGTGACCAGGTTTTTAAATGGTTGTGAATTCTTATCTCGTATCAGGCAAGTTTAACTGGTCCACTGAGGCCGACAACACAAGGGAATAGCATGTCAGTTTCCCGTTTGATTTGCATTATCACAAGGAGTTTGTTAATTCTTATTCTGTGCAAAGATCTATAAAACGGAATCTATTTCGGCCTATGTGGATATTTTGCTGATGTGTCTTTATATTCTTCTACTGTAATAAATATTTACAAGAATATTACAACTCATGCACAATGAAATTTGCTCACAAAGAAGAGGAAATGCACAAATACCAAAATAAGCAAATATGTAGAATGATATCAAATATGTAAATGACCAGTTTGGTATGAATGCGTACTATATACGACAACCAATTAAAATAAACAGAACCTAATCACTTCATAATAAGCACGGGGTAAAGAGACGCCTGGAAAACATTATTCCTAGTTAACAGAATTTAAGAAAGACATCATGTCATCGGTTGCCGAGTGGTACGTCACGCCAAAACTCCCGACTTGACCCTCCTGTTGTGTTGGAAGCATTGGAAGCATTGCGTACACAGTGGTCCGGTCACCATGCAGACCGATGTTAGGGCTTCAACGTGCTCAAGAACCATATAGCATTTGAAATCGCAGTCGTCTCTGAGCTAATAAAGGTCATAGCCCGACACCTTAGTACAGATGATTACATTAATTTATTTATTATATTATTTATTAATTGATCATAAAAATACTCTTTTGTGTTGTGCACATGAGTACTATCCTCCCGCAAAATTATAACATACGACTATGTTTGAAGAAATAATTTTAATACATTTAAAATTTTATCCATTTTTTCACAGAACACGAAACCATAGTATAGAAGATTAAATGAAATACATTGTGTGTGTTATGAAGAATTTATTAATTAATTTTTCAAAATTATCCTTTGTGTTGTGCGCAAACATAACATACAACTATGTTTGATACATTATAAATTTTAGCCATTTTTTCAAACAGTATGAACAACAAAGAGTACACCTGACATAGGGTTTACAAGAGCAAAAAGGGAGAAAAGTGAAAGGGAAATAGAGCGTATAGAGAGAGAGAGAGAGAGAGAGAGAGGACCAGGAAGAGAAGAACAGGAGGGAATCGTCCAACAGGAATATTAGCTCTTGGCCTTCTTCTTAAGAGGCGCCTCATTTATGGCGATTAGCCGTGACGAGCGCTGACAGAGGCCCAATAGAAGTGGCTGCGCGGCACTTTGTGTCACTGAGGACCGTTTGTCCCCAAACTCACTCCGAGTGACAAGTGCTGCATGGATCGACCTTGTTCCTCTCTATCCAGCAAGTACTTGGGTATTGATTGCTGGTGAAAGTTATTGATACCGGTCAATTTACAGCGACGGCACTTAGCGCGGTGATTGTCTAGGCTCGCTCGGATGGTTCTCAGTGCAGAAATCTGAGATACTAGTGGCAGTTTGACTTGTTTTACGTAGTATTCCTTTGACCTCTTCCCAATAATACTTGATTGGACGGCACTATGGCATGTTTGGTGGATTCAACTCCTTTGAAACATCTTCATCATTTAGCATGTTTTTCAATGTACGAGCGTAGTGGGCTGGTGAAAGATCGGGTCAGAATAACGTGAACACACCATGGTGCTGGCTGGTGTTCGATTGGATTATCTAATCAACAACAAAGCCTTTATTTAGGGCCTCTCGCCCTATACAGGATTCGCCAGTTCACAAGGGATGGGGAGAACACTGTGTGGCCTTTTTCCGGGATATAATCCTGTGGAATCCAAATATCGCCACAGCTATATACCTATTCTTTGACATTTCATTAATTAGTGCCGGAAATGAATGACAAAGTTGCCCCGTTTTATCATTTAGTTTTCGTATTTCCTCAGACAGAGCAGCACAATAAAATAAGTAGTGCAACATCTCCATTGTTATTCCTGATCCACAGAAAGTGCATTTCAGGTCTTCACCCCTCATTAAAATCAGATGGTGTTCTCTGAAAAAAATTGAAAGGGTTCTAAATTGCGCGATTAATCTGATGACAGGAAAAGGGAGTTCACTTAAGAAATATTCTTCGGTGGTAAACGTTGTATATATGTCTCTATAGTGGGAATATAACTTTGATTGGGTTATTCTTGTTAAGTCATTTTGTATTGTTTGCTCTATCGCAGTTCTCAATATTCCTGGGATCTCATTCCTTAATGAATCAGGGTCATTACAATAAGTAAGCCACGAGGATCCGTTATTATTGACTAAATTGCTTAATTGTTTTATAAACCCGATGGGCGCAACTGTAGCACAGGATATTTGTCTCATTCTATTTAAACATATTCGAGGCAATCTATTCGTATTCATACTCAGCACCCTCAGCCAGTATTTCAAGGTCAATTTCAGAGCTGTTATTATTAATGAGACGCGGCCTGTTTCTGGTCTTATTATGTATCCTGGTGTATATCTAGGCAAATTCAAGAACCTACGAATAAATGTATCTTGTATATGATCTAATAAATATTTATGCTCTGTTGCCTAAATTGGAGCAGCATACATCAAAACAGCCATCACAATAGAATCAAACAGTTTCATTGCAGAGTTTAATGAATTAATTTTTGATTTTGCTCATATTGTGTGTGTGTGGGGTTGTAGCATTTATTGGCGCAATTGCTTTTCTTTTGAAAAAGTTTGCGGCTTGAGTGGTTTTAGTTGTACTGACTGGATTATCTAATCAACTCTGTTTATTGACGATCTGATCAGAGTTGGGATTATGTTTTTTAGATTATCTAGACTTTTATTACAGATTTAACCTGGATTAATTATTGTATTGGATTGACTCAAGCACTGTATGGCTTTTTAGACCGAAATTGTTTCTAGGCTCAGATTAACAGCAGTTTAGAATCTCGGCTTAATCACTTTCCCAGGACTCGGGTTAAATACCACCTTGGACTTGGTTTGATTACCGGCTGGTTCCAGGCATGTTTTTGACTTTATTTTGAAACAATTTACTTGGTTTTGTGAATAAACACATTGATATCTTCATCGACTGAGGCTCTAAGCCTTCGCTCTACGGATTTATGAGATCAATTTGAAATTAAAATATATCAATTTCTAGATTAAACAAGAACTTATCTATGAAATGCTTGGTTCAATTATTAATGGGAATTTTCTACACAAATTTGTATCTTTAAATAAAAAGGCATATATTGGATTAAAATAACATTTATTTCACCAATATTTCAGTTGACTGAACGCCAACCTTTATCAAGGTATTATAACATATTAAACTTTAAAAACGATATTTATATCTGTACCAAAAATGCACCTCTTCCTTTAATTATGCATGAGACCCATGCACTTGTTCATCACCCTAAATATAAAACCTTACTAGTGATGATAAAGAATGAGCCAAAACTCCAGTTTTTAAGCAACTTCTTGGTAAATTCGACCGATTTCATAGCCCTTCTCGTAGAATGTTATGAAATCAAAGCCACGTCTGTTATTGCGTTTTCACCGCCACTCTGTGTTGTGACGACGATCTAAGCTCTATAGAGGGAGTCACTCACCTCTATTCTTGGTCAGCGGGGTTGAAGGTTCAAAATTGAGGTGTCGTTGTTTATAACACTTTTAAAATGTATGACGAAAACAGGAGGAAAAATTATATTTATTATAAATTAAGAAAATAAGTAAAGTATTATCTAATTGATTATATATTTAAATATTTACACTAAAAGAATCGGGGATCGGGGCAAATTCTCGTGTTCGAAAGTTGTTTACAAGTTCTTCTTTTTTCCTTGTTTCTTCCCATTTCAACCGCTGCATCCCGGTAGCCCCCTTCCGTCGGCCTCCCATTGGCTGCTGCGAACTCATTCTTTTCCAACACCTGTACTGACAAGGGCCAATACCCGAAACAATGGTATTCAAGTTAGAATTTTGTCTGAAATTGCAAAACCTGATGTTGTGGTGTTAAGGAATCTTTCTCTTTAACAGAAAGAAGGCCGTTATTTCGAGGACTGTAGGTTATGAACTATCCAATTGACACCCCAATGGTGATTCCAAACTCCTCAGCCAAAGAGAGAATAAAGGCACGACCAAAATTCTATTCACTCCCACACTTTATTTTCAACCACACTATATATACACTGGAATATACACACGTGACCAGTCAC
This sequence comes from Cordylochernes scorpioides, assembly GCA_030710605.1. Classification (NCBI taxonomy): domain Eukaryota; kingdom Metazoa; phylum Arthropoda; class Arachnida; order Pseudoscorpiones; family Chernetidae; genus Cordylochernes; species Cordylochernes scorpioides. Next base: position 11,261,375 of record CP092884.1, read on the forward strand.
TCCTGGTCAAATACAAACATTTACAGAGTAATATTAAAAATAATAAAAGAAACTCTAACATGTGGCTTATTCTTTATCATCACTAGTAAATATTTTTACAAGGGTGATAAACAAGTGCATCGTTCTTATGCCTAATTAAAGGGAGAGATGTCTCTTTTGGTACATGAATATCACACTCCCGCAACTTTATGTTGTATATTGATATCTAATTATAATCAAAAAAGGCATATCCTGACTACGAGCACATAAACATTTTAGATGGCAGAACGCCATCTAGTGGAATAGAAATCAACTAAACGTTAATTTAACCTGTTACCTGATATTTGGCCAACCCATTTTCTTGATAAAATGGGTTTACCAAATATCAGGGAACAGGTTAAATCAACGTTTAGTTGATTTATGTTCCACTAGATGGCGTTCTGCCATCTAAAAGGCTCAATACTCGTAGTCAGAATATGCCTTTTTTTGATTTTAATACCAACACCTGACCTTTATTATTATTGAAGACGAGGAAGGTGGAACACGGGACATACTCAGGGAACACAGGGATACGACGACCATAGAAAAGATCCAGGAGAACGACCTAGAGCAGATGACAGGAGACCTGACAGACAAGAATGGATCAAGGTCATGGGACCATCTTATCGAGGAGCCACCAGGAGAGACCATTAGAAAGACTGCTGGAGGGCTGCAGGACATCAGGGGACCATATCTGCGAGGGCCACAGCACTGACCAGGAGTCAAGATAGCAAATGTAAATATCTTTGTTTACTTTTACTGTTATTATTTGTTGAAGTTGTAAATGAAAATTTGTAAATAGACTGACCATTCTTTAATATTTTTAGAGAAAAACTTGTAACCTTTTTGAAAAATGAAGTTATTATTATTTAAATTATTTTTCACATATATAATTATAAAAAGGAGGCTCATATTCTCTCGTCTTTTTATCTCATCTCTACATAAAATATTCAAGGAATAAATAAATACTTCATCACATACATTATATGGACTAACACTCTATCATTGGGGAAGTCTCCTATGTAAATAGTTTTTTTTATTGTTAATATTTTATTTGTGTACATTTATTATTTTTCCTCCTTATTTCTATAGTGTCTATTGAATAATATAAATTTCTTTTCTTTCTTTCTACCCATTGACTGTAGTCAATAAATAAAAAATATGGTTGAGGTTTATGACTCATCAGTGGTTAAACTTTCCTGTTTTATTAGGATAGTTTCTCTTTATTAATAAACTAGCCGAATGACCCGGGCAACGCCCGGGGTTTACCCGATTAAATGCTTTTATTCAAATACTATTCGTTACAATTAAGTGGATGTCATTCTTGTATAATATATAAATGAGTTTTAAAAATTGTAAAAAAAAAAAAATGCATCGGCCGGGAATCGAACCCGGGGCGCCCGCGTGGCAGGCGAGCATTCTACCACTGAACCAAAAGCAAACGGTGACAGAATTAAGAACGCATGACGATGATAACTGTATATTATCCGTGACAGAGGCGGTGGATGAGGAAAGACGGTCGTGACTATATATATAGTAATATTTAATTATTTAAAAGAATATCAGGAAACATTTCTTTGTTCATAAGTAATTTGATTTATAAAAATATATCGCGTACATACATACATAAAATAGTCTTTTAGAAGTTATTTCTCATAATATATTCCGAATGGCTTTAAAAACTCCGAAATTGTTTCATATTGAATTTCGAAAGTATGCAAATTGTTTTATTTGCATTGTATTTATGTAACATCATATTTGATAAGCTAATAACATTAAAAATCAAAGTAAAACTTGTTGTGAGCAGCAATATATCTGTCAGAAATTGAGTACCATTAAATAATACGTATTTTAAAGAAGAATAGAAGATTGTTTGCAGGATTTTGAACACAACTCTTCCATTGGATAACAAGTTAGAAGATATATACAAATAAAAGATTTACATAGGTTGCATACCATGCATACAATGATTGAATTCTTTGGTGAATAATCTGAGTTTGGTAAGTCTTTCATCTATATTTTTAGTACACTTCAATTATCTTAGATCAATATATTTGCTGAAACAAGCGCCCACAACGGAATTACATTGTTGTACATTTATCTCATTAATTAATACTTTATTAACAATGCTTCTCACCAATATAAACAGAAAAATATTGGTTTGAGATTGAATAAGTTAAAAAAAAAGTTAGAGAGAGGCTCTCTATCCAGAAAGACTTGTTAGCTTTTAGTCGTATCTAGAGATATGTAAATGCTTTCGGTTTCCACATCAGTCGAATGTTGACTTATAGAGCCTGAAGTAACCTTTCGGTAACACCAGCCAACGGTAAAGAACTCACAAATCTCATTGAGGGATGCAGAAATGCCTAATGTCCTATTACACCTGAAAGGACAGAGATAACATGATGCCATTATCACCAATCAGATGTCGACCACACCTAAAGAGATTAACGTAACTATCTACCAGTTATATTTGAACCAGTTACAAGAGAATCGATTAACTATTTTAATCAAATGCAGGTTTTCTACCATAGATGTGTATTGGTCGAAGGCCGGCCGCATCCTGGAGTGGAGGCGGTTGAGTCACATAGACGTGACCGCGAATATCCCATCGTCAGCGGCCGTCTAGACTGTCCTCGTGGATGGAACACTGTTGATCGATTGTATGGAGATGGTACTACCACCATGATTTATTTATTTAATATCAATTTAAAGCGCTATGTCCCCTAGGGACACTTGCGCTGTCATACCTTTTTTTGCTCCCTAGTACACGTGGTACAGGCCATGATAATCATGGTGGGTAGAAGTTGGCGATTGCTTTTACTGTAAGTGCACCACATGTCTACACATGTGAAAAGCAGTTCGACTTTGCACTTACAAATGTGTCAGAGCCCCGTTTGGTTACTTGCCCTCACTGGTGGGGTTGAACTTTTGCAAGAATCGGGGGCCATTAGGATATGTATATTTTTTAATTTGAACAAAGTGCCCAATGCGGGAATCGAACCTGGGTCGTAGCGGCCGAAAACCAACGGTTTAGACCATCCTTCCACCGACTCCCTGTCATACATATATGCCTTTAAATTTGTCTATACATATTTACAATATTTTTAGGCCGCAAAGAATAGTCATATGATATTGCCACGTGGGAAATTAGGAAAGACAAACTTCAGGATGACACAGAAATTTATTTAAGGCAAGAAAAAACCATGACTGATAAAAAAAAGCAATGAGAGAATTTAACAGAGTAGCAAAATATAAACATAAAAATGATATCTCTTCATAGCTTCTTCCCTATGGGACCCATTGCTTGCAATTATTGTAGTTACTGACATGGATCTGACGTGCTTCCGCTAAGGATTCCATCGGAGTCTTAGAACTTTTACAATAATTTTAGGCCGTAAAGAATAGTCATATATTAAAAAGAAAAAAAAAAAAGAAGGAAAATTTGAAGAAAAAAAAAAACATTCCCATTAAATATTCACATAAAAATTGTTCATTTATAGCTATAATTGAAAGAGAAGAGAAAAAAATTAAGTAAGAATTTAAACATTCAAAGGACAAATGAAGCTCTTAAAATCAACAAAAAAAAACAAACAACAAAAGGCTTTTATTAGGGCCAATTGCCCTGTATGGATTCGCCATACAACAACATAATAATACAGTAATTTTTCCTTCCTTTCCCCATGTGCACGTGAACCTTTGTTTGAAAAGGGATTTATTTACACATCTGTTCTAAAACTTTCCTCACCACCTCTTTTGTGTATGAATCTATTTACAATTAATCTGTAGAAATTATAGAGTTCTATTGCTATATTTTTCTTTTCTGAAATAGTTTTCAGCGTCTTCAGTGGGTTGCTAAATCTCCAGAAGATGTTTTTAAGAGTTTTTTTTCTCTTTCTTCACCTAGATATTTGCATTCTATGATATAGTGGGAGATTTCATCAGATATAATATTTCCACAAATCCTGCAGTGAATGTGTTATGAAGTTCTTAAATCCTAAATACCACCATGATGGTAGTATGTTGAACCATAGCAGGTTGAAGTGTAGATCACGGCTATACTATTGTGAAGTAAAACTTACCGAACAGTTGTGTAAGCTACAAACAGATCGCTGTGTATTATATTGTGTGCTAAAAATCATTATTCTTTAAAAATTCAGCAAATTTTAAGCTAAAAATCTAAATATTTTCTCGCATAATAAATGCAAATATTTTGTAATAGATAAATGTTTCTGACGAATGTTTCTTTTTACAAATAAATAAAACTTCTACTGTCCTCACTGCAATGGAAAAAAAAATGTTAGGAGGGCTTGGCTGATCAGTGGTGAACCCTCCCAGCGAATTCGCCAATTTAGTCTACCAGACCGCTTCTTTAGAGCTCTAATACTGTATTAGATCATTTTGCTTTTATATGTTGTACTGAAGGAAGGAATATTAGAAATGGTATTTAAGCAAACTATGAACATACGCTTTTAGGACAGTAGAATTACATTTAAATATTTGCATCGAGCAATGCTTTTCCGCAAACAATTTTTTTCATCGAAGTAAGGACAGTAGAAGTTTGATTTATTTGTAAAAATAAACATTCACGTCTTAATGTTTTCATCTATTATATATAGATGGTGCGTTATTGCTTTCTATCAAATATTTTGAATTAAAAATAGACGTAGATGAAACCTAAATCAAGTCTTCCATGCATTAAAACAGATGGTATTTCAGAGGTGGCCATTTCTTTTGGAGCTAAGTCAGCCTGCAACTGAGTAGTGCTCCCAGTCTTAATGACAAAAGCAGACGCATTCTACTTCACACAGTCATGATGGTTGTCAAACAAACTTGATATCCTAATATGATTGAGTGGAGATAAGAAAGAAGAAAAAGAAGGTAAGAGCAGCCAGTACGACGGCTGGAGTTCCAGTATGGACTAAAGTAAACTTTCATTTCATCGACATGACACCATACAGGATGTTGTTGTTTCACATCCTGTAAACTATGATGTTTGGAATCCGATGCCATATTCAGATAGCTTTCCTAAATAAAGATTATTTCTATATTATATGTGGCTATATATTCTATATTATAAGGGCCTGACTTTTTTAAAAAGAATCATACACGTCTATAATAGTTTCAAATTCTCTTAACAGATGGCGCGCTAATGCATCATAATATATTATATGTAAATAAAATTCACTGAGGAAAGAGTTTATTGTTATATAACGACAATACAAACTTTCGGGTGTAACAGCCCTTGACAGGTATAACTATGCTAATATATATATATATTTAATTATTAAAACCTTTTAGCGTAGTTACCTGTTGAGGGACTGTTACGCCAGAAAGCTTATATTGCCGTTATATATATAAAATAAACAATTCCCTCAGTGATTTTTCTTTTATTCATAATTTTAATTGAGGGATTTCAATGTTAACAAGTTCTTATATTATATGTAGGATTTACGTTATTATAGGATACTCAAAGTCACACCCGTTAACTTTAAACAAATTGTATTGGAAAAAACCTTAAACATTTTACGTAGTTTCTTTTATATTATAACATCAAATATTATCTCTACAGACCTTACTGCAATGCTATACGTTATTGAATAAGAGGGCTTGACTCACCAGTTGTGTAGAGACTCCTTCAATAACTTAAATCATTGCAGTAAAGCCTGTAGAGACTACTGAGGAGCCAAATCCTCTCATTCAATAACTTATATCATTATAATATAATATAATGCGTCTTGTGATTGCAAAACGACATTTGAAATACTATCCCGCATGTGTTTCTTTTCAGCGAAAATTCAAAATTTATTTCAAGGAGAAATAACGATTATTTCTAACATTTTGGATGAGGTATGAAAGGGTGAATTGTGAAGAGTAATGATAAACGGAAAAATAAAAGTGTCCAGGGATGGGAATCGAACCCACAGTGTTCCGCTTACCGGGCAGATGCCATGTCCACTAGGCTACCCTGGACAGTAAGGTCTGAAGAGATAATAATTGATGATATTATTGAAAAGAACTACCTATAATGTTAGGTTTTCTCCAATACAGCTTGTTCAAAGTTAACGGGTGTGACTTAGAGATAATATTTGGTGATATTATTCAAAAGAAACACACACATTGCTAGTATATTAATTCGTTACAAATTTTATCGATAGATGACAATTAAATTTATAAAATTATACGTAGTTTACAATATTCACTCAGTTCTATATGGCAAACAGAAAAGAATACTCAAGAAAGAATTTCAAGTTTAAAAATTGATAAGCCTCTAATTTTATACGTTATTTTTAATAAGAGTGAATATTTCGATCTATAAATTAATATTCTCTTTACATATGTACGAAATCATTTCTCGATTTGCTTACCCAGATGTATAAACGAGATACATAAAACGATAAAAATTTCTGATATACGCATCATATCCCATAAATATAGACCAACGAGAATGTATTATACAAAACACAAACATTCTCGAGGCGAGTTGCCCCTCTCGAAATATTGAAACAATAAAAATATTTCTATATCCAATATATGCATTTTTTCGAAATATATTATACTTTATGAATACATATAGCAATTTCAACAACATAATTTTCAATATACAATTTATTTTATAATTAAGTTTTAGTTCATACTGAAATATTTAAAATATAAACCCGATATAAATAATATATATATATATATTGTCACTGAATAATTATTTTAAATATTCTGTGGTATATCATCATTAATATTTGCATAGTCAACACCCCTTACCATTCTTGTATATTATTACTTGTAAATAATTTTTAGAAATAGTTTGGCATTTTATAAATAAATTATTTTCACTTAAACTTTTGTTATACTCGTTATCACTACCGTGACAACTGGTGGAGAAGCTGGAATATTCCCTCGACGCCCAAGCCGTTAGAAGAAGCCGAAGACTACAAGGACTAGAACCTCAAGAAAACATCGCTATGATCAAGCAAGAGACACAGACAAAAATGGGTGAGTACCATTTTCAACCTTTTAGAAACCCTTCTATTTTTACTGGAGAACGCAACCAGAATCCAGAAAAATGGTTGAAAGAATTCCATCGCGTCGCTCGCTACAACTGCTGGGATGATTCAATGTGCCTCGCAAATGTTTATTTTTTCCTCCAAGGAACAGCGCACAGATGGTACGAAAATGTTGAAGAGAAAATTAATTCATGGGATATTTTTGTGAAAATGTTTTCTCAGAATTTCGGACATCATGTCACCCAAAAAGATCAACTCGCAGAGAACCTCAAAACTCGAGCTCAGGGGAAGGAGGAGACCAGTGATTCTTACATTCAAGATGTTCTCCATCTGTGCAGAGAAGTGAATCCGGCTATGATGGAAAATGAAATAGTTGCACACTTGACGAAAGGAATATCGGAGGAGATATATCAGTCAATCATCATTTTAGACATTGCAAGTATCGATGAGTTCATCAAATGGTGCCGAAAAATCGAGGCTTCAAATAAAAAACGTGTAAAAAAACGTGTAGTATTTGACAGACTACCGAATGTTGCCGCCATCGATTCAGCAGACTCTGAATCAATGGAAGACTTAATCCGACGCATCGTGCGTGAAGTTCATCGCGCACTAAATCCGGAGTCAACTACCCCTGAACCATCTTCTCTGAAAGAAATTATCCGAGAAGAGATTGAAAAAAACGTAGCTGCAATTTCGAAGCTTATTCAAAGGCCTCCGCCACGACAGTCGTACCCCAACCAAACACGTACATTCAACCAGGTTCCACGACGTCAGTACCCTACCCAAACGCCCATATATAACCAGACGCCACCACAACGAAGAACGGATGAATGGAGGACGCATGACAACATCCCAATATGTTTTAATTGCGGCCGCCCAGGCCATGTTAAGCGATATTGTAGAGAACGCCGACAATGGACGCAGAGACTCGAAGGACATGCACCAAGCACCCAAGAACCTCAAATGGGTAACCACCAAGCCATAAGAAGCCAAACCTACCGCAGACAATCGCCGTATCCAAACAGAGGAAGATCCCCAAGACGCCAGTCCATTTCCCCAGGCCACCATACAAGCCAATCCCCACGCCGCTACAATATAGAAAAAAACTAAGCGTCGCGTCTTCTTTCGAGGGGGAAGCCGCGGGTGTGAAAAACCCTCCATCGTCGACAGCCGCTAAATTACAACAAAATTATGTCGAAATCATCATTGATGACATTGCATTTTCTGCTCTGGTCGATTCAGGTTCCTCTTTTTCAGTTATCTCTGATGGATTAAGACGACAATTAAAAAAGACCATGTTCAAAGATAGCGGAATGACTCTGAAAGTTGCTGATGGCAAGAATGTTACATCGATCGGCCGATGCACAATCAGCTTGAGCATCAATGGATTGGAACAGCCGCTTGAGTTTATCGTCCTCCCTAATAGTAACCCAAGTATTATCCTCGGATGGGATTTCCTAGAGGCATCAAATGCCGTGATTGGTTGTGGACGCGCCGAAATCAGATTGGAAGAGGCCAAAGATGTACTAAATTCACCAGCTTCCATGGGAAAGGTTGTGGCTAGCAGAAGCGTCGTAATCCCAGCCGAATCTACCAAACTAATAAATGTTATGAGTGAAGAGCTTAATGGGCAAAATCAGGTACTTTTTGAACCTTCGAAAAAGGTATTAATAGGAAAAGGGTTAACACTTCCCTGTGCATTATTCAGGCTTTCCCATAATAAAGGAAAACTTTGGATCGTAAATTCTAGCACCACAGCTCAAATAGTCCCTAAGGGAATGTGCCTAGGAAAAATTCAAAGGGTTGAAGAAAATAACTTGACGGCTATTTCAGAATGTTCTGAATTTAATAAGGAGGTGAAAAATGCATATCATGCCAGTCATGCTGATAAAAGTGATTTTAAATTTTTACAAAATTTAATTAGTGATGATTTATCAGAAGAGCAGCAGTCTCAAATCTTATCAATTTTAAAACGATATGATAAAATATTTGATAAAAATAATGAACCAGTAAAGCAAACTTCAGTAACCAAACATAAAATTGAAACTGGAAACCATCAGCCTATTAAGCATAGACCATATCGTGTCTCCCCTACAGAACGCCAAGCAATCCAAACGGAAGTGGACAAAATGCTAGACGCCGGGATTATACGCCATTCAGAAAGTCCATGGTCATCGCCGGTTATTTTAGTGAAGAAGAAGGATGGTAACTGGCGTTTCTGTGTGGATTACAGACGATTAAACAAAGTTACTAAAAAAGACGTTTACCCACTACCCCGAATCGATGATACACTTGACTCCCTGAAAGGAGCCAAATTTTATTCATCAATGGACCTTCGTTCAGGATATTGGCAAATAGAAGTCGACGAAGCAGATAGAGAAAAAACTGCCTTTATTACCCCTGACGGACTCTACGAGTTCCTAGTCATGCCCTTTGGCCTGTGCAATGCCCCTGCAACATTCGAGCGCATGATGGACAAGATATTGAAAGGCCTGAAATGGACGATGGCCCTCTGTTATTTAGACGACATCGTGGTGTATTCCAAATCATTCAATGAACATTTACACCGGCTTGAAATCATACTACAATGTCTCGACAAAGCCGAGCTACGCCTCAACCCAAAAAAGTGCCTTTTCGGAACCAAACGAATCAGAGTGTTTGGACACCTCGTCGATAGTAAAGGTATTTATCCCGATCCAGAAAAAATTGAAGCTATCGCCAAGTTTCCAACCCCAAAATCTATAACAGATGTGAGAAGCTTCATTGGCCTATGTTCCTATTATCGTAGATTTATCGAAAATTTTGCTGAGAAAGCTGCTCCTTTACACGAATTCCTCAAAAAAGATAATAAATTCATGTGGAACTCTGACCAACAGGATGCTTTTGATTCATTGAAAAAAGCATTGATGTCTGAACCTGTTCTTGCCTATTTCGAAGAACAACTGCCAACCGAGCTTCATACTGACGCCAGCGGTTATGGAATTGGAGCTGTCCTCGTACAGATCAACGATGGGAAAGAGCGGCCAGTTGGTTATGCTTCAAGAACTTTATCTAAGGCGGAGAAGAATTACTCAACAACGGAAAGAGAATGCTTGGCCGCAATATGGGCCATCAACAAATTTCGACCGTACCTTTTTGGTCGTGAGTTTGTCATCGTCACTGACCACCACGCTCTTTGCTGGTTATCTAACCTGAAGGACCCGACAGGAAGACTAGCAAGATGGGCTTTAAAACTCCAAGAATACAATGTAACGGTTGTTTATAAAAGTGGACTCAAACACCAAGATGCCGACTGTCTTTCTCGAAATCCTCTCCAACTTGAATCGGAAGAAGCATACAATGATGATGATGATGATATACCCTCAATAACTGCTCTGACGTGCTTCGAGGCTGAACAAAGAAAAGACCCTAAAATTAGTAAATTTATAGAGGAAACAGAAATATTTGGTGCCGAATCGAAAGGATATGAAATGTTAAAAGGAACCTTATACAAAAAGAATTTCGACCCCCTGGGAAACCAATACCTTTTAGCTATTCCTAAGCACTTACGCTTAGAACTACTGAAAAGTTTACACGACGCTCCCACAGCAGGTCATCTTGGATTTTCGAAGACATATGAGAGAGTTAAAAACAAATATTTCTGGCCAGGACTTCTCCGGGACATACGGAAGTATGTCGCTCATTGTAAAGAGTGCCAAAGAAAGAAACAATCAACTCAAAAGCCACCCGGACTACTTAAGGCCATACATCCTGCAACCTCCCCTTTTCAGAGAGTTGGAATGGACCTCCTTGGAAGATTTCCCAAGTCTGATACTGGTAATAAATGGATCATAGTCTGTACTGACTATCTTACTCGATTTGCCGTTACTAAAGCCTTACCCACAGGGGAAGCAAAAGAAGCAGCCAAGTTCTTAATGGAAGATGTTGTTCTCAAGCACGGAGCCCCCAGAGAAATCATCACGGACCGAGGACGAGTATTCCAATCCAAGTTAATTGCGGAACTCATCAATCAATGCTCGTCGATACATCGGTTCACGACAGCGTATCATCCCCAGACGAATGGACTAACGGAGAGGTTAAACAAAACCTTAGCCAACATGATCGCTATGTATGTAAGTGTTGAACAGAAGGACTGGGACGTAATCCTGCCCTACGTCACGTTCGCCTACAACACGGCAAAACAAGATACGACAGGTTTTACCCCTTTTAAACTGATTCATGGACGCGAAGCCGAAACAACTGTAGACACTCTTTTCCCAAATCCGCATGAAGATCTCCAAGAGGATTACAGTCAGAAGATTGCCTCGCGAGTCGAAGAAACTAGGCAGCTAGCAAGATTAGAAACCTTGAAAGCCCAAGAAAAGGACAAGGCCAGATATGACTCAAAGCACGAGGCAATGGATTACAACGTCGGTGACCTGGTATGGATTTTCATCCCGATAAGAAAGGTGGGACTCTCAGAAAAACTGATGAAAAGGTACTTCGGGCCATACAGGGTTACTCGGAAACTCTCTGACGTGACCTTCGAAGTTGAACCTGTGGACCAACCAACTAGGAGACGCAAAACAAGAGACCTGGTCCATGTACTGAGAATGAAACCCTACCATGACCCTGAGGACCAAGCTGATCTGTTCAAGTGATAATTACAGCGGGACGCTGTTCATCTAGGAAGGGGGCAATGTTACTGAATAATTATTTTAAATATTCTGTGGTATATCATCATTAATATTTGCATAGTCAACACCCCTTACCATTCTTGTATATTATTACTTGTAAATAATTTTTAGAAATAGTTTGCATTTTATAAATAAATTATTTTTACTTAAACTTTTGTTATACTCGTTATCACTACCGTGACAATATATATTATGAGGAAGAAATATCACATGTGAATACTTTATATGAATATGATTGATATATTGGAAAGACAAATTAGTCATATCCTGACCACTAACATGAGAGTTTTTTTAGTAGTCTCTCTCTCTCTCTCTCTCAGGATATGCCTAAATTGTTTATAATATCAACACCTGATCTTTTTATTATTTTTATTTATTATTTCTTTTCATATTGATAAGACAGTTGGAAGGTTTTGCGCAACGTGGAACAATTAAACAAACGCCTATATGATACAATAATATGATTGATATCCTGACAAAGACAGTCGAAAGGTTTTGCACAATGTGAAACAATAAACTCTTATACCCTCGAAGAAAAAAAGGAATAAAGTGAAACAATTAAACCAACTCGACGAGGGGCCAATCCACCATTTCCATGTTGGAAGCTGTCCAGAAGCAAACAGATGGTTGGAAAGGCTATTGTTGGCAAACCTTGAACCTTGGTATCGTTTTGCGACTTTAATGAGATACCGTTTGGAACGTTAGCAGTTCGCTCTTCCTAACAGTGGTTCCTCAGTTTACCGTTAACACATCAAGATTCCAGAATGTCAACATGATGTGGCGTCATCAATATTTTGATGATTTTTGAGACAACGAAATATAGTTTCGAATGATAATTTCTGAACATTCTTTTCAGTTCTAAGGAAGACGTATAGTAAGAATCTTATTAAATAATATTGTGATAAATTAATGATAATTTTAATAATTCAATAAAAAATCCCTTTCACAAATTTTACCGCAAATGTTTCTTTTGAACGAAAATTCGTAATTTATTTTAAGGAGAAATAACGACTATTTCTCCCTAAAATAAAATATGATTTTTGGTTCAAAAGAAACATTTACGGTAAAATTTATCAACCGTCGTTCTACAATCATAAGCCGCCTTATATTGTATTATAAAAAAATCCCTTGTTACAATATTATGGTAAAAACATCAGGCCTCCAGGGATATCTTTATTTATTATTTTACACAACTTTATACAAAAGTGGAAGAAAATACATTTTCATATTTACTTTTTTTAAAGTGGAGGCAAAAATTATAACATTAAATAAAGTGAAAAATAGTACAAATGTGATATTGTACTGGGATAAGTTGCATAAATTAAGAAAAAGGCATCTCCTCATCGTGCAACTGAGAGTTGTTGATGGCTTGCGCCATCTATATCAACTATTCTCGTTGATTTTTAATTATTCCAGAATTGGCCAAATACCCATTCTTGATTAATCAAGAAGTCCGTGGTTAGCTTTTCTTAATTAATCAAGAATAGGCATTTGGCCAATTCTGGAATAATTAAAAATCAACGAGAATAGTTGATATTTATTCCGATAGATGGCGCAAGCCATCAGCAACTTTCAGTTACGCGATAAGGAGATGCCTTTTTCATAATTAAATAAAGAATAAAACAGTAAAACTGGGATATAACTATGGATGAATGGTTTCTTAATAAATCCTAGTTGCTGTGATGAGTATTTTTCTTTGTTTTAACTAAAGATTTTCAGAAAGAATTTCTCTATTTCATGGCTTTAGGGTGAACTCAAGGAAAGGTATGTTGTAAATATCAGGAAGTCTTCTGTTGATACTGTTGTATTGTTACGATTGTGATTCTATTACGAGCCTCTGTTGTTTATTTGTGATATTACAGTAATGGATTTTTATTACTGATTTGATGAATGTATGGTCTGTTTCTTTTTGACACATTTAAGCACACATTCTTGTATGCTGTTACACTAATGATTTATTATCTTGGCTGTTTATATTTCGTTTATGATTGGTGGTACATGAATTGAATGCATTGAGGAATTAAGATAACTCCGCCTCTGCCGGTCCCAAGTTCGGATGAAAAAGGAGGGGGACCAGTAACAAGCTCACTAAAAAACCTTGGATCAGCTGGCCCGGCTGATAGTACCCTGTAAGGGCTCCTGATCCAGGGATACAGGATGCGCAGCGTTTGTACTCCATCTTAGGAGCGGCTGCACAGAGCGTCGGTTCCTTATGTCAGAGGCGGCCATTTCTTTTGGAGCTAAGTCGGTCTGCCACTGAATAGTGCTACCAGTCTTGATGACAAATGCAGACGCATTCTACTTCACTTCCACCATCAAAAGTCTTAAGCTCTAAAAGCTTGATATCTTAATATTATTGAGTAGGGATAAGAAAGAAGAAGAAGAAGAATTACGATATAAAAGCTGCTGCAGAACGTGCAGCCTTGGGCCACCGCGGGAACAACAAGTGGCAGAGCGACACTTAGCGACCGAGTAATTATGATAGAAGGCCCACTGAGCGATCGTGAGGATCATCATTCGTCTGCTATCCATCCCAACAACAACAATGTTGATAGAGAACTTCACTGTTTGAAACCTACATTTCTATATCATCTATTTAACACACTTGTTTTTTTTTTGGCATCCATACACACAGTCTTGTTATCCTACTTTTTTTACACCTTTGTTTTGTACTATATTTTTAAAAAATATAATCTATGAATCTATTATCTATGAATATTTTACATGTTGGCTAGCGAAGTTTAATTGACTATTTAAAATATGAACTTTTTAGTTCGTTTGATCGTTATTCTTGAATCTTATGTAGGGCCAAACCGAATATTCTATCCAAGTCTACCAGCACAGCACTGACGGAAACAATGGTCTAAACCTTGCCAACTAGGGACGGTTTATAAACCTCTCGCACTGAAGCATCTACAAACTTATACATCGATCCAATTGGCTCAGATTCTTGTCCAAGTCTACCAGTACAGAACTATTTGATGGGAGCGATGGTCTAAACCTTGCCAACTAGAGCCCGGTTTATAAAACTCTCCCACTGAAACATCTACAAACTTATACATTGCTTCAATTGGCTCAGATTCTTGCCCAAATCCAGCCACATGAGAGAAATGATCAAACAGGCTATGCTAACTTGAAAGTTTACAAGTCGTTCTGTTTCTACCTGTGACTCGTTTAGTGTATCAACACACACAACATATACAATCTCTATAAATTATGATTATTTTAACTTGCTTTAATGATAAATGACAATTTGTGTGACAAATTAAATATTAAAGCGCCATCTATATAGAATAAATGTTAATGATGCTTCATAATAATATTTATTTTCATATAATCACCTAAAATACTTCTTCAGACCTTACTGTGATATAATAAATGAGAAGGTTTGGCTCATCAGTGGCCAACCATCTCAGATATTTCTCCAAATTAATCTCCAGACCTCTCAATAAAGACTAAACAATAGTAGAGCGGTCTGGAAATTGATTTGGTGAAAATACTGAGAGGTTCATCACTTACAAGCCAATCTCCCTTTCATCTAATTTTTCTATCATCACAGTAGATCTACAGATAGCGTTTTGATGATGATTATGAAAAGAAACCTCATTGCCAAAAATGTACGAAATATATGGAATATTTTTATTTTATTTCGACTTAGAGCGCTATGTCCCTCTAGGGACACTTGCACTTTAAAGATAAACTAAGCAGAAAGAAAAGAAAGAAAGATCATTTGAAATATATACAAAGGGTGGTATGCAAATTTAGTTAAAGAAATCAATTGTAAAGTAGTGTATTCTAGTAATATGTGCAATATGGGACGTAAATCTCTCCACATGAGAGATACTCATATATATTCTTCAGCATAGAATTCTTCAAACAACAGAAGGGTAAATAGTAGCATTGACCTTTGCGTCTAATATTCAAATTAGTGACTAATCCAACCAGCTGCTTGAATTGACACAGCTGTCATAACTCTTTGATGCCTCGTTGACCCTGAAAGCCGTAATTTATAACTTATAATCATTTCTGGCTTTTATCCATTTTTATTAGCATGTATGAATGTAAAACGACATTTGAAATTATCCCGCATGAGTTTCTTTTCAACGAAATATCAAAATTTATTTCAAGGAGAAACAAGGATTATTTCTAACCTTTTGGATGAGGTATGAAATCGTGAATTGTGAAGAGTAATGATAAACGGAAAAATAAAAGTGTCCAGGGATGGGAATCGTTATTTTCCGTTTATCATTACTCTTCACAATTCACCCTTTCATACCTCATTCAAAAGGTTAGAAATAATCGTTTTTTCTCCTTGAAATAAATTTTGATTTTTCGTTGAAAAGAAACTCATGCGGGATATTTTCAAATGTCGTTTTACAATCACAGGCCGCATTATATTGTATTATATTGTATCATGTATGAATGTATGAATTATTTTATCAGTATGTAATAGTTGCAAAAACCGTTGTCATCTGCATTGGGGTGATAAGCAAAATACATTGTTTTGTTCAATATTTGAACTGGAGGGTATCCTCTGTGCATTAATATCTTTTCTGCAAAATTCTAAAGATAAAAATGAATATATGTCATAATACTTGAAGATATTTAAATGAAGATAGCCTGTGTGAAATAAGTGTGAGGAAAGGGAAGTGAAAACTCCCTGGTCAGAGCAACTCCTGGGTGACCATATGTCCAGCCCTCTAAAAAACAAAAATTTCCGGGAACTCCCCGTCTCACCCCTTTCCCCCCCCTGGGACTAATTTATCCTACTAAGAAGGGTTTATAAACACCTGGATTTGATTATTACGGGACAGTTCTCACGGAGATGCCCTCCATACCAATTGTTCCTAGGGTGGACCTCGGGACTTCTTTTTCCTCTCTGATCTACTTCTCCTGGGTGTTTGCACCTGGATCCTGTGTGCATCCTTGCCACTTTCCATACCCCCTAACTGCTTGTAAAATAACCACATATACATTCAAAGATAACATTTTATGATTCTCCATTAAGATAAAATGCTATCAGACAAAGATAAACGATAAGAGCGCTGAGTTTTGGAATGTGTAGTCCCACAAATTTCTTTTTCAAAATTCTATTTGGGAATCGTAAGAAAATTGTGATCAATCTCATTCAAGTTCTTAAATGTAATATTCGAAATGAATTACACACCTCAAATTGTGTGAATTACTTCTTTGATAAAAGAAATAGTCCTAAAATGAGAATGGAATATTACAAACGTGTACAGTGTTGGAGGGAAAGCTACAGGGGAAGAGATCGAGGGGAAGGAGACGACAGGGATACACAGACGATCTAAAACAATGGACTGGACGACATACCTACGAGGAGATGAAGAGGATGGCGGAGGAAGTATGGAGAGACCATGTGACCCACCCTCAATAGAGGAAGTCATTGAAGGAGGGAAGTATGGAGAGACCATGTGACCTACCCTCAGTAGAGAAAGGCATTGAAGGAGGGAAGTATGGAGAGACAATGTGACCCACCCTCAGTAGAGGAAGGCATTGAAGGAGGGAAGTATGGAGAGACCATGTGGCCCACCCTCAGTAGAGGAAGGCATTGAAGGAGGGAAGTATGGAGAGACCATGTGGCCCACCCTCAGTAGAGGAAGGCATTGAAGGAGGGAAGTATGGAGAGACCATGTGACCCACCCTCAGTAGAGAAAGGCATTGAAGGAGGGAAGTATGGAGAGACCATGTGACCCACCCTCAGTAGAGAAAGGCATTGAAGGAGGGAAGTATGGAGAGACCATGTGACCCACCCTCAGTAGAGGAAGGCATTGAAGGAGGGAAGTATGGAGAGACCATGTGTCCCACCCTCAGTAGAGGAAGGCATTGAAGTAGGAAGTATGGAGAGACCATTTGGCCCACCCTCAGTAGAGGAAGGCATTGAAGAAGGAGGTGTGTGTATTGTTTCTATAAGCTTGTGGCTTTATAATTCTCTAGATTTTGTCTTTTATCAGTCCAAGCTAAGAGGAGTGTTATCTTTGAGTAGTTTCTAGCTGCCGAAAGTGACGCAATGTAAGAAATATAGGTTTGAAGCAGGAAATAGCCACTAGAGGTGAATTAGAAATCATTGGTTCAACTTCACGGGAAGTCTTGAGATCGGAGTGAAGCGGCTGTTTCCACAATCAATCAGTTTGGCAATCCAGATAGTCTATTTTTAATGAAAAGTTACATTGCATATTCGGTTCATGGAATGTAGAATTGCTTTAGATTCTGTGGTGAAATCAGTGATAGGTATGCTTAATGATTAGACGAGTTACTTTTGTACTTGTTTCCTTTTAACAAGATTCATCAATCGCTGATCCTGCGTTATATTCTTTTGCATTAAATAGCGTCATTTTAACGTTTAAAAACTATTGTAATGTTATTTGTTTTTTTCTTTATTAATATGTATTTGTTTCATATTTCTGCAGTTTCTTTTCGTATTCCTTATCATATAGCAGAAGGGGCATGAGGTCTGCTTGTGGTCTCCCAAGAATATTTTGAGATAAGCTCTGATGTAATCATATAAATCTTTAAAAAATCATAACATCTAAATGCCTTCGAGACATTACAGAAGAGCCCTCAAATTCCTTGGACATAAATAATCAAGCCCTCGATCGAATGGATACAGAACGCCAGCTGATAAATTTGATAAAACAGCGAAAAACTGACGTTTGCTGCACATGTAATGCGCGGATCAGCAGGAGAGACATTGCTGACAGTGTTGGAGGGAAAGCTCCGGGGGAAGAGATCGAGGGGAAGGAGACGACAGGGATACAGAGACAATCTAAAACAATGGACTGGACGACACACCTACGAGGAGATGAAGAGTATGGCGGAGGAAGTATGGAGAGACCATGTGGCCAGGCACCCTCAGTAGAGGAAGGCATTTAAGGAGGAGAAGGAACAGCTAGGTAATTGGGAGTATGATTCTATATCGTAGGTAATTCTTTGGTGGAATTTATATCAAAGATTTTCAATGCTGTATACAGATCTATTCAGTAAATATAAGTAACGATATTGATGACAGATGATGATTTCTGTTTAATTTTATTGAATTGTCTCATGAATTGAAGTGATTAAGGTGATAATATGTTTTATTAATAGACTTAAGGTTTTGTGAATTATACAATATCTTTTTTAGTATTCTCTTTATCCTTTTATGTCAAAACATTTTGATTGATATCTTTCTCAAAGTCCCTAGAGTAACATAATTAAAAATCAGCATCTATATATGTTATGAGAAATTTCGTCGAGAGAGGGATTATTAGTTTGATGATCGAGTTATCGAATTGTTTGGATACATGAGTTAATTTATGGTAATGTTATTGCAGTCATGAACTTTGAATATACATTAAAATCGAATTAAATTACAATTAGCTTTAATTGTACTGATGAAAATAATTAAGGAATAATTTGGAAAAGTATTTACCTGACTTAAGGCGTTAAGAAAATAAAATATTACATATTTACATATGTGAAAAAATAACAGAAAAAAAAAATAAAAAGTTTAGTTGTTGATATTAAAAATTAAAAAAAGGCATATCCTGACCACGAGGACATGTGCTTTTCAGAAGGCAGAGCGCCATCTGGTGGAACAGAAATCAACTAAACATTAATATTTACATATCTATATAAAATGAAAGGATTTAAAAGCACGAATGTTTATTTTATACATAATGCAAACTTCTACTGTCCTTACCGCGATGAAAAAAATATATATATTGGGAGGGCTTGGCTCATCAGTGGTGAACCCTCCCAGCGGTTTCGCCAATTTAATCCACCAGACCGCTTCTAAGAGCTCTAATACTGTATTGGACGATTCTGCTTATATACGCAGCACTGAAAGATGGAATCTCAGAAATGGTTTTCAAGAAAACTATGGACATAAGCTTATAGGACATAGAATTACATTCAAATATTTGCATCGAGCAATGCTCTTCCGCAAACAATAAAGACAAAGCCAGTTAGGCATGAATTAACACAAAGCAATAATGCGCCATCTATACATATAAAATGAAAGGATTTAAAAGCACGAATGTTTCTTTTATACATAATACAAATTATATGTATAGATGGCGCGTTATTGCTTTGTGTTAATTTACATATCTACAAAAATATTTGAGTAGGCTAAAGGAAAAACAACAACAATAGATTTATATAAGGAAAGCCAAGACATCTGGCGTTCGACTTTACAGAAGAGTTTGATCTAGGAAATATAATTCAAAATGAAATGAAATTTTTATATAACATATATATTTCTAATTGACAGCAATATGCGCGCCCACAATGTCTTTATTCTAAATTATTATGTTTGATAATTGTTTAAAGTTTATATGTTAAGTTTGTATTAATTCCTTTTTTTTTAAATTCATAGAAGCATTTTTCTGGCAGACATATTCAATTTTTTATAATCATAATTTTTAATTATTTTTTTGTTAGAGAGTTAGTTATCAAATCATTTGCAATTGTAGTTGATTTTTTGTTTTGTTGTGTTCCTTTTTAAGCAATAAAATATATAGAAATAAGGTGTAATATTCAATTTAAGCATATGGAACCAACATCGATTTATTTTTAAAACAAATCAAAATCATAAGTTTATACAGCTTTAACTTTTTCATACACTAATTATCTGGGAAAAATTGATTTATGCGATAAAAAGAGTTATTAGATGAGGCTTTCATCAAGAGTTGAATGAACTCATGCTGAAGAAAATTTATGGGGGGCATTGTCAACAGGCTTGGCTGGACAGGAATAATGGCGAGAGGCGTCCATGAAGGAGGAATTCAAACAAAGGAGGGGGGGTGGTCCTGTCCGGACATGATGAAGGGCCCGTTGAAAGAGAATTCCCATAGGTTCGACCTCTTTCCATACCGGTTCTTTTCTGTTTAGCAAAGAAACACATAACCTTTCTGGAGAGAGGATGATTTGGCGATTTTACAGAGGTCATGTCATTGCTATTCAAGTTTGCAAAGAAAGTGTGAGAAGTATGAATGATTTATCCGGATGATTATGACATGTATGTTTTTAGCTTTCCAGTAAAGATGATACTGGGATTTTTGAAAACTGCAATAAATGATCGTTGGTGTTTTCTAATTATAAAGTACTTGGAGCTTCTTATTTCTTAAGAATATATTTCCACATGGAAAATTAGGGAAGACAAACTTCGGGATGGCACTCTGAAAATTTGTCTTCATGTAGTAGGCTCCATATAAAAAAAGTAATCCCAGACAAAAACACTTCATTCCCTATTTTTGTTTGAAGATGGTAACAAAGATGTTGCAGAAAAGTCACACAATATTTATTTATTTGTATTTGGTCTTATTACATTGTGTTTATAATAACTTCAATAAGTGTCTCACTCCCAAATGTATATAAAATCCAACGCTAGCTAGGTGATAATGTAAATCAAATACAAAGCAATAACGCGCCATATATATATAACGAATGAAGACATTAAGACGCGAATGTTTCTTTTCACAAATAAATCAAACTTCTACTGTCCTTACTGCGATGAAAATATTGGGAGGGCTTGGCTAATCAGTGGTGAACCCTCTCAGATAAAGAAGCGGTCTGGTAGATTAAATTGGCAAAAACCGCTGGGAGGGTTCACCACTGATGAACAAAGCCCTCCCAATATTTTTTTCATCGCAGTAAGGACAGTAGGAGTTTAATATATTTGTGAAAAGAAACATTCGCGTCTTAATGTCTTCATTCGTTAGGTGAAAATGTATTCTTGATTAAATCAATAATAAATATTATTTCAAGAGGTCATCCAACAATGAAACTTACCTAGATTGTCACGTAGAATCTTCCAGGGGATCATCCACAAATCATTAATTCAGAATTAGTACTATAGTTTCTTCAATGGGGAGAAAGTATAAAATATGTAATAGCATGGTGAAATTAGGATTTTATTGTTAGAATTAGAAAAATATTTTCTTCTGAAAAGTTATTCATAAGATTGCGGGGCTTTTGGCTTCTTTGGAAACCCTTATATATCTTCATAGAGTTCCCATTTCCTCTGAAAATTTGTCTTCATGTAGTAAGCTCCATATAGAAAAAGCAATCCCAGCAAAGTTAGAAGAAAACCTATCATTAGAATAGACATATTTGATTCTTCTTTCTTCTTTTCAATCTGGACCACATACAATCAATTTAGAAAGATCTGAGATTGTGTGTGACCCAGGTTGAAAAGAAGAAAAAAAAAAGAGTCAAGTATAGGTTTTATTCTAACCTTTCTAGGAATAATTTTGCTATATGGAGCCTAGTACATTAAGACAAATTAATATAAAGCAATAACACGCCATTTATATAGAGAAGATGAAAACATTAAGCCACGAATGTTTATTTTAAACACGAAACAAACTTATACTGTCCTTACTGAGATATTTATTTGAGATTCTACTGTCCTATAAGCTTATATCCATAGTTTGCTTAAATACCATTCCTGAGATTCCACCCTTCAATGTATCATATATAATCAGAATCGTCCAATACAGTATTAGAGCTCTAAGAAGTGGTATTTTTCTTCTTTTTTCTTATCTCCACTCAATCATATTAAGGTATCAAGCTTGTAAGACTTTTGATGATGTCTGCCGGATCAATGGATGAGTCAATACAGTCAATAATGTGGTTTGGGGTTGCAGGTTTAGAATTACACTTAGTACATAGTGGGAAAACCTTGCAACCATTCTGGGTAGTCATTGTTCGTGGATGACCAGACTTAAGTCTGGAAATCAAAGACTGTTGTTCTCTTGGGAGGACAGAGCCAGTGCTTGTCCCCCAAGAAGTGGTCTGATGGATTGAATTAGCAAAACCGCTGGGAGGATTCACCACGGATGAGCCAAGCCCTCCCAATACTTTATAATCGCAGTAAGGACAGTAGAAGTATGTTTTATGTATAAAAGAAACATTCATGTCTTAACGATATAATTTCCTATATGAAGACAAATTGTCAGAGAAGATGGGAACTCTATGAATATATTTAAAGATTTCTAAAGAAAACAAGACCCCGTAATCTAAAGAAATTTTCAGAAAAGAATAATTTTCATATTTTACCAAGACCATCCTATTGTCACCATGCCAATACATATTTGATATCGTAGGTATCTCACTAATTGAAAGGCAACGACCGACATCCGGACCATCTATATCTCATGGCGGAGCCTAACTTTGTCGACGGTCTCTGACCAACGAAAAATTATCTCTGATTTAATTGATATATCAAGTACATACGTATATATATCATAATATCCATAAATATATAAATAAAATGAGCTGTAGAACGACGTTTGACAATTATACCGCAAATGTTTCTTTTGAACGAAAAATTGAAATTTATTTTAAGGAGAAATAACGATTATTTCTAACCTTAGGGATGAATTATGAAAAGATGAATTGTGAAGAGTAATGATGAACGGAAAAATAAAGTGTCCAGGGATAGGAATTCCCACGAGGAAAAATATTCCCATCTCTGGACACTATATTTTTCCGTTCATCATTACCCTTCACAATTCATCCTTTCATACTTCATCCCTAAGGTTAGAAATAATCGTTATTTCTCCTTAAAATAAATTTCGATTATTCTTTCAAAAGAAACATTTGTGGGATAATTGTCAAACGTCGTTCTACAATCATAAGCCGCATTATATTGTATTATAAAATGATCTGTGTAGTAGTATGAGGAAAGGGAAGGTAAAATAGCCGGGTCCAAGCAACCCCCTTAGTCTCCAGATGTCCAATCTTCACTCTTCTTCCCCCTGGAGTTAATTTATCCTACTCAAAAAGGTTTAAAAGCACCTGGATGTTGTTGTTTCTTATCCTATTGTGTAAAGATTACACGAATTCCATGAGTTCATGCTCCTCGAGCTATAGAATGGGGTGTAGGGGTACAGCTTTCGTTGATCATGGCATCATGATCCAGGCACACTTTGGTGAAAGTCTGACTTTGCCTGTAGTTTGAGGCCGTTCCTAATATGGAAGCAGATGCCTTTGCCGCCGACTCTAACATGAGTATAGACGCAGCTCCTCCGTATCCCTGGAGTGGGACTCTTGCTGAGGTCTATCAACCGGGTCAGTTAAACTCAGGATTTTTAAAGAGGTCTGCTCCTCTTCTAACAATGCTGCTGTTGGTCCACGACTGCTTATTCGTCAGAGTTATTCTGCTTGTTTCACAGCTGGCCTTCGTATCTGAATGTCGTTCCCCTATCCGCCACCTGGGGACGCGCCCTATAGCAGTCAGTTCTGCCGAGGGGCCCCCTTTGATGTGCTGTTCAGGAGATGTTCATCCCGCGTTGGGCTCGACACCAATTGTTCCTCGGACCTTCGCTCTTCCTTCTCGATCTTACATTGGTAAACAGGAAATCACTAAAAGATCCTATTAATCAGTATGAAGCAGCTTTAAGAAACTAAACCCTTATCCTCACTGGTTGACCACTCCCTAAACAATAACCATATGCCCGATTTTGAACAAACATCAATAATATATTCAAATGTATCAGACAACCGATACAGATTATTTTTATAAAGTTGGATTTCTGCAGTAAATAGACAAAGTATAAATAGAAAATTGATATCCCAGTGATATATAAATATTTTTGTTCGATCCAATATATGCTTTTTTTTATCAAATTATTTACTCTATTTACAAAAACGATATAGTATTATATATTATTTTATTTTGTGCTCTATCCGAAGATATATACATACTGTTTTGTGGAATATCTAGTATTATATCCATTTGATTCTTCAAGAAGATCCTAAAGAACGATAATAATGTGGCGATGAAATAATTTTATAAATTTATTTTATTATATTTATATTATTGAATCAATGAAAATACACAGCATAACCATGTATTTATGAAATTATCATATATGTTTTATAGCGCTTTGTCGTTATATATTCCCTAGCTGTAAATTATTGGTTAGTTTTATTTATAGAAGAAGCTGGCGAGAAAACGGAGCAAACAATTTTCACACCAATTATGGACCGATTTATCTGACCCATCAACCCGACACCTGAGAAAATTCTCACCCACTCCCGGCCATCTTAAAAAGAACCTCAGAAGAATACAACTAGGAACATCAACTACGACATCAGGACATGGATATGTTCGAACCGACATGGCCAGAGTTAAGCATGATCCAACATGTCTACACTGCGAAGAGGAAGATCAAACCGTAGAGCATGTCCCAGCATTTGTACTACAGCGATTCCAAACGGCTACACTTATTGGACTGCCCTCATTCAATGAATCTGCCCTATTGAATCTACCAAGAAACAAACCGGACTGGAAACACCTGGTGAACTGGTTCACTAAGGCTACCAAGACAGACTCATAAACCACAGAACAGCCCGGATAGTTGGGGATCTAAAGATACGCTCCAGGAGCCTGGGTTACCTTTATATTACTACTACTTAATTATGGTCGCTTAGCCGTGCTAACATCATATATAAAATATCTTCTGCTTTATCATTGTGATATGCTTAGTCATCCATCACTAAGTCACAATATAGTGGCTATATAGTTCATAAAACACAAACAGAACAGGTAATAGAATATTGTAGATAGCATCTTTAAGACACACGTAGTGGAATGTAATCTATATATTGGAAGGTCTTCGTCTATGGAGAAGTGTCCAGTGGGCTGTGTGGATTTTATACTACACGGAGGATACTCTATGTGAAAGGTTCACCTCTCAGAAAAGAAATCCTGACACTAATTCGTTGGCTGTCCTCAAGAAACCTACATAAAGTATCTAGAACACTTAGGAACTAATGAGCTAATTGCTTTAGTCATGGTGTAAATAAACAAAGTAGTTAATGAATTTAATAGAAACGCTTTCCAACTTTTGTTTTAGAAAGCATCACAAGCTTGGAATCTTTGGCAGAACAAGTGTAAAGGGTATTTTAGATTCTATATTTATTATGAAATAATTATATATAATATCTAAAATATAATAAACAGGACATTTTAAAGGAATGAAGATAAACCCAGACATAACTAGATCCTACAGGAACTGCAATAACTATCACAACACCCAACTCACTCCGGGCCATATATACAGTTGTCCGGCCTTCCTTGCAGCCCTCTATATGACAGACATCAATCCAGAAGAGGACATCCATACAGCACCTCAGTTGGCCGGTATTGTGATCAGGGTACATGGACAGATCTGATCTGCTCCATGGACAAGATACCACCGCCACCATAAAATAAACAATAGTTAATATTAAAATCCAAATTAACTCAATAAAATATATTTTGAAATCAAATCATATGCAACACATCCATCCAACTTTTATCTCTCTATATAAATTTAGTTAGTATCTAAGAGCGTTTCTACATTGTTCATTTTTGTACTCCTGTAGAAAGGAGGTAATGCCTGAAAACTTGAGATTGCAATAAAAAATGAAAAGACTCTAATCTCCAGAAACCTGTTGCCTTATTTAATAAAATAATTCTAAATACTTTTTATATCACGTTTAATAAAATCATTATTTAGACGAAAAACATGGTGAAGGAAGACGAGTTTCTTTTATTGATGCATAGGTGCAAGCTTTCGGGTAAAAACCCTTCAACAGGCAAGCAATGAAGCGCGACTTATAAGTAATATGGTACAAATGGTAGGAAGGAATATATATATATACACCTATGCATCAATAAAAGAAACTCGTCTTCCTTCACCATGTTTTTCGTCTAATTTCAAATCAGGAAGAATTTTTTATCTATATTTGCAAAATCATTAATGATTCCATTGTTAAGTTTGATGTACAATCTTTTCTCAAGCTTTCGGACTTATCAGCCCTCCCCAACGAGAGTATTACACTAACTATCACACTAACTAGTATGATACTCCAATCGATGGTTTGATAAAAGTACGAAATCTTGAGAAATAAATAGTTGTATAAGAAACTTAACCCTGGATGCATTATTGATTTTATTAAATTATAAGTCAGAGGGAGAATGTTTATATCCCACGTTTAATACTGTCAAATTATAAAGTAGGATATACAGTAGAACCTCCCTTTAGCGGACACCCCGCTAGCAGACACCTCTCTACAAAGGACAGTTTTCATTTGCAAAATTACCATTTTTACTATTTATTAACTCTCCGGTAAGAGAACAGCTTTCCCTAAATGATTCAATACAGTATTAGAGCTCTAAGGAAGCGGTCTGGTAGATTAAATTGGCGAAACTGCTGGGAGAGTTCACCACTATTGAGCCAAGCCCTTTCAATATAATTCTTTCATTGCAGTAAGGACAGTAGAAGTTTGATTTATTTGTGAAAAGAAACATTCGCGTCTTAATGTTTTCATTCGTTATATATGTAAATATATAGAAGATAATTGATAAATATGCATGAGAAAGATACTTCAGCCCCCCCCCCTTCCTTAATAAATAAATTATAATATTTCATAATTCGTATAATTTATATAGCTGTAGTCTTTATTGTGATTACTCACATGACAATTGGATACCCTTTTGTCAGTTTTTAAAAGTCATATTTATATTTGTTCAGAAGGATTTGTACAGTTTCTGGGTAAAAAAACAACTTTTTTATCACAAGATTTGAGTAGAAGCTTGACGTCACCTGACACTATCATCAGTTCCGAGATGTAATTTAGAATTACCAACAGCTGCTCTAAATGATGCAGTTCCACGGAATTTCTACAGTACCTGGCTAGGATGGAACTGTAGTAGCCCTAAGCTTTCTATATGATGTTCATGAAAAGTCAAGCAAACTATATTCTTATTGAAGTGTTCGCAATTTTATTATCATTATTATAAGCTGAAATTTATAGGTGTCAGCTGCTTTGAAATTATGAAACACAAACATAATAATACAATATAATGCGACTTAAGATTGTAGAACGACATTTGAAAATTATCCCGCATGTGTTTCTTTTGAACGAAAAATCGAAATTTATTTTAGGGAGAAATAACGATTATTTCTAACCTTAGGGATGAAGTATGAAAGGGTCCATTCCTGGACACTTTATTTTTCCGTTTATCATTACTCTTCACAATTCATCCTTTCATACTTCATCCCTAAGGTTAGAAATAATCGTTATTTCTCCTTAAAATAAATTTCGAATTTTCGTTGAAAAGAAACACATGCGGGATAATTTTCAAATGTCGTTCTATAATCTTAATAAAATAATTCTGTTGTTGCTTATTCAACAGGATTTGATTACCTGGATTTCCAGAGGGCTTGGTGGATGAGTGGATTTCACAATATGACAAATTTCTTATTAGGAAGGCGAGAAAATAATTCTAAAACATATTATTGTAAATATAAAGAAAAAAGAGTCAAATAAAGGCTAACCAAATCGTTCAGTAATAACGCCAGTCAGAAAGGCAAACACAAGTAATTTATTCTAATACACGTTTACCTCAGCTTAGTACAGTGAGACTTTAGGGATTTCCAAACTCTGCTTTCTTGGATAATTAAAATCTTATTAGTTTGTTTCCTATTCACACACACAAAGTACCTGACATCAAAAAATTTAATCGTAGTTGGTTCTTAGAAAGAAACGGCGGTTAAACCTCGTGTTTTTCTACAGTCTTAAATAACTTTCACCAGAGTCCCAACTCAAATATAATCATAGGGTCCCATACTGAATGCATTTGGAATACAAAACCAAACTCTTTTATTATGTTAGCTTCGTTGACTCACTAAAATTATTCTTCAAAGCTACTGTGTTAAACTTTCCTTATTCTGAAAGGCCTTATTATACAAATTTCTAAATCCTTGTTCACAGTTGATTCTTTTATATCTAAAATTTGGCCTCAAATACCCATTTCTTGGTTTCTCAAGAGGCCTCTGGGATCAAAACAATTTTGGTCGCGATGGTACAGCCTCCATCACGTTGACGAAAGCCAATAGCTCGAAACGTGTTCGTGGTTGGATTTTCTTGATTTATTAAGAAAATGGGCTGGCCAAATATCAGGGAACAGGATAAATCAGCGTGTAGTTAATTTCTGTTCCACTAGATGGCGCTCTTCCATCTAAAAAGAACATGTGCTCGTTGTAAGGATATGCCTTTTTTGAATTTAATGCCTAAAGTATGAATATTTCTTTGAATATAATATTATCTATAATTTTACAATTTTTTTACATATCAGAATAGATTTCGGTTACATCAAATAGGAGAGCTAAGTGATGTTTTTCTATATGTTGTATGCACGCTGAATGTTCACTAACCTATGGATGGTAATCGCAAGCAGACAGATTATGTAGAGGGGGAATGTGTAATCAGTTTTGACGCATCTTTTATTCACAAGCTTTTTGTTGGTTCTTCCTTCACACAAAGTTACCGACGTCCTTGAGATGAAAGAAATCAATTGAGGGGATGTTGAAGACATCAGGTAGGCCAGTAGCAAGCTATTATCTCTCCATCTTTATTCATGGCCGGGTTGATCGATCGGTGAGGCGGAGGGTTAGGGACGGCCCCTTGTGCCGGTGACCCCACACCATCGTCTGCTACTTTATATTATAATCAAATCAATGTCATTTTTTTTGAAAATATTCATTTTAAATAAAAAAATTTCTCTTATCCATAGCCAATATCTGTATGTATATTCTCCCAAATATCTATATAAATTAGACACTTCGGCCAGAAAGAGTTTTTTTTTCTCAACGATTCAACAAAAATCTTTTATTGAATGAAATAATCCCTTGAATCAATATTAAAATAGAAACATTAGGCCTCCAGGGAAAATATTTGTTAAAAATTTTCATTGGAGGCCTAATGTTTGTTTTTTTTAAATTTTAAAAATCTTTTGTCTTCGTCAGGAGAAATAAATAAAAATAAAGCATTTGGCAAGGTGTTAAAAATTATTCTGAGGTTGCAAGGGCGTTCTTACGCGATTTTTCAAATTTAGTACAACATCTAAATTTAGAGGCATTTAGAAAGTCTGTAGAGTTCTTAAACTCGAAAGCTTGCCAATTTGATTAAATTAGAAAAGAATTATTTTGCAGAGTAGTTAATTAGATAATAGAAAAACATATATTGGATTGAATAAAATATTTATTTGCCAATATTTTGGTTGGCTTAACGCCAACCTTTGTCAAGGCAATTCTTGCTAGGCGAAGCGCGTCGGTACCAAAACTGGTTAAAATCGTTTTGAGAATAGATCAATCCATATTTAAATCATTAGATAATAGAAAAGCATATATTGGATTGAATAAAAGGCCCTCCCATTAATTCTTCCATTGCAGTAAGGTCAGTAGAAATTGTTTAATTTTTGAAAAGAATCATAGGCGTCTATAATAGTTTCGAATTTTCATAACAGATGGCGCGCTAATGCATCATAATAAAAGATCTATTTGCCAATATTTCGGTTGACAGAATTAAGTATTTGAAAATCATTTTCTGTAATTTCAAACAAGATGGAATAATTAGGCTTATATTATAAATAAAAAGATAATCGTAATATCGAAGAGTTTTGAGAGATCTTCGTTATTTCGGATGGTATTTAGTACTGAGGTCAGATCTATTTGGACGACCCAGAGGTGCGTCAGCAGCGATTGATTAGCCCGGTTGGTTGGTCTGCCCACGCTAGTGATTCACGCTGTAGTTCCTGGTTAACACGGCCATCTCGGCTGACATAGGATTCGTGTCATAAAGTCTTCATTTGTTATATATAGATGGCGTGTTATTGCTTTGTATTAATTTATACCTAACTTGTCCTTAGTTTTTGCGGAAGAACATTGCTCAATGCTAATATTTATATGTAATTCTACTGTCTTAAAAGCTTATGTCTATTGTTTGCTTGAATACCATTTCTAAGATTCCACCCTTCAGTGTAACACATACAAGTACGCTTGTAGTAATTACTAAGTACATACTTGTATAGTTAGAATGATCCTATACAGTATTAGAGATCTAAAGAAGCGGTCTGGTAGATTAAAAATTGGCGAAACCTCTTGGAGGGTTCACCACTGATGAACCAATCCCTCCCAATATTTTTCATCTCAGTAAATACAGTATTGATTTATTTGTGAAAATAGACATTCGCGTCTTAATGTTTTCATTGGTTATACATAGAAACGCGTTATTTATTTGCATTAATTTATGCCTAACTTGTCCTTATTGTTTGCGGAAGAACACAGCTCAATGAAAATATTTAAATGTAATTCTACTGTTCTAAAAGCTTATGTCTATTGTTTGCTTAAATACCAGTTCTAAGATTCCACCCTTCAGTGTAGCATATATAAGCAGAATGATCCAATACAGTGTTAGAGATTTAAAGAAGCGGTCTGGTAGATTAAAAAAAAAAAAAAAAAATTGGCGAAACCGCTTGGAGGGTTCACCACTGATGAACCAAGCCTTCCCAATATTTTTTCCATTGTAGTAAAGACAATATTGATTTATTTGTGAAAAGAGACATTCGCGTCTTAATGTCTTCATCTGTCATATAGGCTCTATCACAGTAAAATAAGATGCCGTCCTACAGAGAATGCCAATGTCGGCAAGATCCTCCTCAAAGGGCCTCAGACCTCGGGGGCATTCCATCCCATTGTCCCCTTTGCCCTGAACAAAACCGGGGGTCGGATCAGCTTGCTCCCTTCTTCATAGAAAATCCATTGTATATGCTATTGAATGTATCTGTGTGTGCCAGGCTAAGTTACCCTGAATATATTCTTCATACGATACATTGTAATTTCTATCACAAGTATTATTTATACCCATGCGTAGGTGAGCCTCTGTATGTTGAACATAACATATATAACCTATTAGAAGAGAAAATTGCTATTAAGTATAAAAAAGGAATATAAACAATAACAATGCGTTTCTTTATTGGTGCAAAATACAAGTTTTCGGATCTTTATAATCCTTCCACAGGCATAGCTATAAGTTGAGAGAATGAGGATATATAATTATTCAATATTATTTACCTATATAAATATAGACACAAACAAAAAAAAAATTAAATTTACATAAACATATATAGTCTATGTATTTTGAATATAGAACATTTATTCAATATGTTGTTATATCTTGAAAAAAAGTTGGCGTTCAGCCAACTGAAATATTAGTAAATACATTATTTTTTTGATCCAATATATGCCTTTTTAATTAAAGGACATCCATTGTGTGTGTTATTGAACGTATCTGTGGGCGTTAGGCTTAGTTTTCCTGAATATATTCTCCATATGATACATTGTAATTTCTATCACAAGTATTATTTATACCCATGAGGATGTGAGCCTCTGTATTGTTGAACAAAACATATAGCTCCTATGTAGGTTGAATATAGAACTATTATACCCTTAAGTTTTGATTTTTGAATAATTAATTCCTGTAGAAATACAAACCACGGAAGATAAAATGAAAAATATTTGGAAGGGTTGGCACATCAGTCAGTGTATTAAACGTTTCCAGCGGTTTCAACATTATAATCTTTTAGGATCCGCAGTTCCACATGTAGTGGTGGTGTCTTGTCCATTCTCCATGGAAAGGGGGGGTGCCCCGTTAGTTAGCCAGTTCCCTGTAGGCTTTCACGGTTTCCGTAGCAGCTCGAGGCTCACGACACCGTTCTTCGCCCTACAGGGCAGTCCCCTTCTGGACGGGAATTCCACATGTACTTCCAGTAATGGCGGGATATTCTGCTAGCGCACTAGGGAAGATTATCATCTAGACCTCTTCGACTATTGTATTGTGCGTTCATTCTTCCTATAGTCTAATCAGTATATTTTGACAAGGTTTATAGGCTCCTTTCTATAATTGACATATATATAGACATTTTTCTGCGAGGAAATTGATCTATAAATATAGAGGTCGACTCTCCCATCAAAATAGACGCTAAAAACCAAGCGTCATCTATTTACCGTCTCCGCAAACTAGCGGACTAAGATCGATCACAAAGACACGACACCAGCTTTGACGATTTGAGAAGCGCCCATCTAGAGAGAACATGGTTTCGGGCTATTGGCCCTTTTCAGTCTAGGACGAACCTTTTTTAATGAGATCCACAAGAGATCAAATGAAATCTTCTTAATCCACTAAAGAGGTGTTTAGCTGATAGAGTGACTAGGCCAAATCTATGGCCAAAATATAGATGGGAATTTTGATGGGAGAAAATTTATCTCTATATGAACCCTTATTTGAATGATTATTTTTGCCGTCTAAAATAGAATATATAATCTGTGAACAATTATATAATAGTTGAAGCAGTCTGATATAAAAACTAAATTGATTAATTTGCAGAGGGAGAAGGTTAACAACTGATGAGCCCAAACTTCCCAATCGATAATCTATTTCGTAATTTCAGAAATTAATATTTTATGAATGAAAAATCCTCTCTCTCTATACATATTAAATTCTAGCAAACTATACTTTATGACCAAGTACATTCTATTCGAGGGTCTCAAGAAAAAGAAGAGCAGCAGACGACTACTGGTAACAAGACAGGAAACAGACATGCGAAATAATTCAAAATTTCAGAAATTAATATTTTATAAATGTAAAGCCTATATATCATATTCTATCAAACTATACTTTATGACCAAGTAGATTCTATTCTAGGAGTCTCAAGAAAAAGAAGAGCATCAGACGACTGCTGGTAACAATACAGGAAACAGACATGCGGAATAATTCGTAATTTCAGAAATTAATATTTTAGCAAAGTATTTATTATTTTTTATTAACAGAGTATCATTTCTGATGTTTATATTTTGCTACTCTGTAAACTTCCCTCATTGTTTATCTATTTTTTTTTTATCAATTCATATAATTTATTCTTGCCTTAAATAAATTGCTGTGCCATCCAAAGTTTGATTTTCCTAATTTTCCACGTGGCAATATTTTATGAATGAAAAGCCTATATATATATCAAATTCTAGCAAACAACACTTTATGACCAAGTACATTCTATTCTAAGGTCTCTCAAGAAAGAGTAGAGCAGCAGACGACTGCTGGTAACAAGACATGAAGCAGACATGCGGAATAATTCGAAATTTCAGAAATTTTATGAATGAAAAAGCCTATATATATATATCAAATTCTAGCAAACTATACTTTGTGACCAAGTACCTTCTATTCTAGGAGTCTAAAGAAAGAGTAGCGCAGCAGACGACTGCTGGTAACAAGACAGGAAGCAGACATGCGGAATAAATGAGGAAGATTACTCTTCGCGTTAAACAGAAATAACTTGGGAGAG
Organism: Cordylochernes scorpioides; assembly: GCA_030710605.1. Classification (NCBI taxonomy): domain Eukaryota; kingdom Metazoa; phylum Arthropoda; class Arachnida; order Pseudoscorpiones; family Chernetidae; genus Cordylochernes; species Cordylochernes scorpioides. The sequence goes on from CP092884.1 coordinate 11,295,244, forward strand.
AGCCACGGCCTTCGTGGAAGTAGTTCGAGTTATGGAATTGGAGTAGTGGGCTATTATATATTTTCTTTTTTACAATACTGCTCTGTTGATGAAATGATAAATATTCTGTTTCAATATATGGTTAAACACAAGATAGTGCTAATTATATATATTAGATAATAAAAAGGCATTAATTAGATTTAATAAAATATTTATTTGCCAATATTTCGGTTGGCTGAACGCCAAACCTTTATCAAGGCATTACATTTTCGGTCACAAAAGTGTAATGCCTTGATAAAGGTTTGGCGTTCAGCCAACCGAAATATTGATAAGTAAATCTTTTATTAAATAAGAAATATGCCTTTTATTATCTAATGAATTAAATATGGATTGCTCTATTTTCAAAACAATATATATTTATAAATTTAATTGCCATATATCGATAAAATTTGTAACAATTGTTTATTTCGGCAATGTGTTTATTTACACATATATCATCAAATATATCTACAGACCTTACTGCAATGGTAAAAGTTGTTGAACTAGTTAACTGCTCAACAACTTTAATCATTGCAGACAGGTATGTCGAGATATTTGATGATATATATGAAAAGAAACACATTGCCAAAAATGTTATAAATTATATATATATAATACTAGCGGGTGTACCCGGCTCCGCCCGGGTTTTACCCGAGTGAAAGTTTGCCTAACGAATATTATATATTATGAAGTATAATAAACAATGTTAAAGATTAGTTTTAATTATTAATCAAGATTGTGTGTGAATATGTGAGAAAGATGTAATATCGTTGTTGTTTTCTTGGCCGACTGTTTTACATATGGTGTTATCTTAAAATTGCTTGTTTTGAATATTTTTTTAGATTGAGTTGAATGAATTGCTGAATTCTTTTTTTGTATTTATATATAAATAAAATTAACTCTGTTGATTTTTTTAGTATTTAATCGATAACAGCGAAGTTACGCATGTTAAAACTAGGAAAAATATTTTGATGTTAAGCAAAACCTGCTCCATCTCGTTTTACATAAATGTTGAAAATTTGGTCGAAATTGATGCATTGTAACGAAAGTTTTTAGCGAACAACACTTATGAAATTTGCATTTTATTAATATAGATAATATATAATTTATATAATATATATATTAGATAATAAAAAGGCATATATTGGATTGAATAAAATATTTATTTGCCAATATTTCGGTTGGCTGAACGCCAAACCTTTATCAAGGCATTATATTTTTGTATAAACTTATATAACTTGATATAGATTTGGCGTTCAGCCAACCGAATAATTGGCAAATAAATCTTTTATTCAATCCAATATATGCCTTTTTATTATCTAATAATTTAATTATGGATTGCTCTATTAAAATATATATACAGTATATATATATATATCATATGTTTAACCATATATAATAAGCACGGACTTGAATTAAACATGAATAACACTAAATGGATGTGTATTACAGGAAGAGATATATCACAACAACAAGCTATTTTGGTAAATGAACTTGTCATCAAACAAACATCGTCATACATACACTTAGGTACAAGAATAACAGCTATGGAAGACTAGACACGGAAATAAAATGCCGAATTGCAATGGCAAAACAAGCCTTTTGGAACAACAAATATATAAAGGGGCACTACCAATATAATGATGAAACAAAGACTGATAAAGACACTAACCTGGCCTATACTAACATATGGCTGTGAGTCGTGAACATTACTAAATCTTCAATCAAACGAATAGAAACCTTCGAGATATACCTTTACAGAAAAGCTCTCAAAATTTATTGGACAGATATGGCAACAAAAAATCGTCCTCGATCGAATGGGTATATAACGCCGGATAATAAAGTTCATAAAACAACGAAAACTGACGTTTTCTAGATATGTGATGCGCGGATCAGCAGGAGAGACATTGCTGACAGTGTTGGAGGGAAAGCTCCGGGGGAATAGATCGAGGGGAAGGAGACGACGGAGATACACAGACGATCTAAAACAATGGACTGGACGACACACCTACGAGGAGATGAAGAGGATGGCAGGGGGAATAGGAGAGACCATGTGGCTCACCCTCAGTAAAGGAAGGCATTTAAGCAGGGAGATAGTGAGAGACCATGTGGCCAGCCACCCTCAGTGTGTCCCTCAGTATAGGAAAGCATTGAAAGAGAAGGAGAAGGAATTATAAATATATATATATATATATATATATCTTTGTAACGCCTGGATAGGAGAAATACTTTGGTATATGTATGACAAAAACGTTAGGAACTGCTTTTAGGAACAAGTTTTAAAAATACAGAATTTGTAACAAATAAATTTACTGGAATGTGTGTTTCTTTCAACAATTGCATTAACTATTATCTCTACAGACCTTGATGCTATTCTTGAAAAGAAACACATTGCCAGTTAATGTATTTGTTACAAATTTTATCGATAAATGGCAATTGCATTTATAAAATATAATATATAATGAACACATCACCAAAACATATTGCATATTATTATAATATGGAACATATTCATACGTCAATAGAAATAGAATGCTACCTAACCGATGATTTCCCATTACCATTCAAACAATGTATAGCTCAATCGAAAATACTATTTACAGGCTTAAAAAAAAAAAATGTTCTGACGTTTGAAGCCAAAAACTTAATGTGTACACTGTGTGACAAGGAAATTACTGAAGAACTTCCCCAATCTTGCTTATTGTACAGCGCTTGATGCAGAGTGGAAGGCCCTATATAAACAAATTAAATGTACCAACACTTCACCTTACGTATTGCTTTCAAAAATTTCAGCAAACAAATCGAATGCAATAGCTTATTATACATTTTTTATATCATCATTATGTAAGGACCAGTCAACAAGTGAATGACTTTGAGATGAAGAGTAAAGACAGTTCAATTTCTATTTCACTACCTATGTAAATAACATAAGATGATTATTATTTTACCCAAATGGGAGAATCTGTATGGGGCATGTCCCTAATAAAGGCTTTTGTGTGTGTGTGTATAATGTGGAACTTATAAGAATTTTATAAAAACATAAAAAACCTTTTTCAAATAATATATCAATGGCAGGAAGTCTAGCGCAGGAAATAAAGAGTTTTGGTTTCAACTATGACTAGGTATTAATATAGCACTGAATTTGAATCAGTTTTTTTCTTGAGAGATGTCATTTATAAAATTGGACAATAAAAGATGAAATATTATAGGTATACATTGTATATTGTAGCAAAAATATAAATAGCTATATATCCAGAAGATATAAACCTTTTGTTAAATTAGGAGTGAGAGCTAAAGTTTCTTCATTTTAGAATATAGCGATACACCTTTAGTGTATGTGACCCCAGTCTCACTAATACCTTGTTGAACAGCATTGAATAGGTTAGTATCAATTTGTACACCTATCTGTTGTGTTTAAATTGGAGATCATGTACAGCAAAGTGTATTTTAGTATATACTATTACACCTTTGGTATATACGATCTTACAATATAATACACTGCGGCTTGTGATTGCAAAACAACACTTGAAGTTACACCGCATGAGTTTCTTTTCAATGAAAAATCAAAATTTATTTCAAGGTGAAATATTGACTATTTCTAACCTTTTTGGATGAGGTATTAAATTAAACTTTATTAACATCATGAAACGCGATATCCCAAACTCAGGGATATTTGCGATAATACCATTCACTGCATTACAGCAATTCGGCTATATACAATCCTGTTCAATTCATTATTTTACATAAATTAACTAAAGAAAATAGTCCAAAGAGAAAAACAAACAACAAAGCAAAACACACAGAGCAAGCATCGCAGTTCTTTTATTTTTCTAAGATTCCTTCTCTTTTTTTCCAATTCAAGAGAAAGTTGTATATGTATTTACATAATTGATCAAAATTTTTATACTTTTCTTTTTTGTCTACAAATTCATCAAGCTGTCCAATACGACCAAATCTATTTTCCCTAAAATCCCGGATGAGGTATGAAAGGGTGAATTATGAAGAGTAATGATGGACGGAAAAATAAAAGTGTCCAAGGATGGGAATCGAACCCACAATGTTCCGCTTACCGGGCAGATGCCATGTCCACTAGGCTTTTTATATACGATCTTAGTTTCAATAATACCTTGTTGAACAGAATTGAATAGCTAGGCTTTGAATAGCTAGGCACCAATATTGTACCTATCTGTTGTGTTGGAATTGTAGATCACGTACAGTAAGGTTTATTTTGGTATATACTGATACACCTTTGGTATATACGATCTTAGTTTCTATCATACCTTGTTGAACAGAATTGAATAGCTAGGCACCAATATTGTACCTATCTGTTGTGTTGAAATTGTAGATCACGTACAGTAAGGTTTATTTTAGTATATACTGATACACCTTTGGTATATACGATCTTAGTTTCTATCATACCTTGTTCGACAGAATTGAAAAGCTAGGTAACAATATTGCCACATGGAAAATTAGGAAAGACAAACTTCAGGATGACAGGGCAATTTATTTGAAGCAAGAACAAACTATGAATGATAAAAAAGATAAACAATGAAGGAGGTTTACAGAATAGCAAAATATAAATACCAAAAATGATTATACTCTGTCAATAAAATAATAAATACTTTGCTACAATATGTATACTTATCTATTGTTTTTAAAGTTAGAGTTCATGTGCAGTAAGGTTTTTTATTTCAATTTATACTGATACACCTTTAGCGTATGTGATCCCAGTTTCAATCATACCTTATTGGACAACATTGAATAGCTGGGTACCAACATTGTGCCTATCTGTTCTGTTGAAATTGTATATCACGTACAGTAAAGCTTATTTATTTTAGTATATAACTCTAACCTATGTAATCTTCAGGGGCTCGTCTTATACATTCATGGACAAAGCTTAAAGAAGTTTCGTATTTTAAGCATAGGCCCCTCTTTATTTTTTATATAACGGTAGATTTTTCCCATACATGTAAATTCGAACATTCTCCTTTCCAAAAAATAATTAAAAATATATAATAAAATATAATAATGATAATAAAAATATACATGCTAAAAGGTACAACTTACTTATGTTTGTCTAAGAGTGTACTCCGTCTTCTTGTACCAAATTGTACATTCTTGTACAAGATGTCTGAAAAAGAGCCATATAGCTCAAAATCTTACGTTGATATATGGTATGTTTTAGGTAAAAAAATATTTTCTATAAGTAATCCACGTTTTTAACAATATTTTATTTTGAGCAGTTATTTATATATATTAAATATATCTACCCCCGTGTAAAATAAACTGCAATGAACATGGGTTGTGGATATTTTCATAGGTTCCTATGAAAGGTTTAAGAGAGACTCAAAGCACTATAGTCCCATAGGGAATGTATTTATCTTGGAACGACTTCAAGATAAACAAGAAGCACTTTCCACAGCTCTCCTCCCAAAAAAGAGCTCGCACACAGAATAAACCTCTAAAAATATTGCTGTATTGACTTAGGAGCAGAATTTTTGGGCCAATTCTATTTTAGAACTTAACCGAGCAAAGCTTCGAATTTCATGATAGAATTTGAGAGGATTATCTTCAAGAGTAAAATTGTCATAATATAGAAAAATATAAATTAAACAGAGAACAAATATGATACATATATTGTATATTGTGATAATATTTTAAACAGATAATATTGAATATAGAGGATCTTAGGCACATTTACTCTATAAATAATCTGTGTTAAAATGTTTGATATGAATTATATGATTGAAGCGAAAATAAGATATTAAAGAGAAGCAGATCTCTTTAGAAAGGAGCGTATTGAAAGTTCCATCAGAGAACGGTCTTGGCTAACGGCAGACTCGCGCACCCACCTGCTGGCTCGGTTGGCTTCCAACTCCGGCAGCGGCGCTGGCTGTGAGCGACCTTGTCAGCGGCGGACACCTGGGGTGGGGCGTCGGTAACTTCATTGGAGCATTGGACAGCTCCGTTGTTACATCGCTGTGCCGTTAGACAACTCCGTTGTTACTATAACTGTGCCGTTAGACAACTCCGTTGTTACGATAACTGTGCCGTTAGAAAACTCCGTTGTTACGATAACTGTGCCGTTAGACAACTCCGTTGTTACGATAACTGTGCCGTTAGACAACTCCGATGTTACGATAACTGTGCCGTTAGACAACTCCGTTGTTACTATAACTGTGCCGTTAGACAACTCCGTTGTTACGATGACTGTGCCGTTAGACAACTCCGTTGTTACGATAACTGTGCCGTTAGACAACTCCGATGTTACGATAACTGTGCCGTTAGACAACTCCGTTGTTACTGTGCCGTTAAACAACTCCGTTGTTACGATAACTGTGCCGTTAGACAACCCCGTTGTTACGATAACTGTGCCGTTAGAAAACTCCGTTGTTACGATAACTGTGCCGTTAGACAACTCCGATGTTACGATAACTGTGCCGTTAGACAACTCCGTTGTTACTGTGCCGTTAAACAACTCCGTTGTTACGATAACTGTGCCGTTAGACAACCCCGTTGTTACGATAACTGTGCCGTTAAACAACTCCGATGTAACTGTGTTATTAGACAACTCCGTTGTTACGATAACTGTGCCGTTTGACAACCCCGTTGTTACCATAACTGTGCCGTTACACAACTCCGATGTAACTGTGTTATTAGACAACTCCGTTGTTACGATAACTGTGCCGTTAGACAACCCCGTTGTTACGATAACTGTGCCGTTACACAACTCCGATGTAACTGTGTTATTAGACAACTCCGTTGTTACCATAACTGTGCCGTTAGACAACTCCGTTGTTACCATAACTGTACCGTTAGACAACTCCGTTGTTACGATAACTGTGCCGTTAGACAACTCCGTTGTTACTATAACTGTGCCGTTAGAAAACTCCGTTGTTACGATAACTGTGCCGTTAGACAACTCCGTTGTTACTATAACTGTGCCGTTAGACAACTCCGATGTTACGATAACTGTGCCGTTAGACAACTCCGTTGTTACTATAACTGTGCCGTTAGAAAACTCCGTTGTTACGATAACTGTGCCGTTAGACAACTCCGTTGTTACTATAACTGTGCCGTTAGAAAACTCCGTTGTTACGATAACTGTGCCGTTAGACAACTCCGTTGTTACTATAACTGTGCCGTTAGACAACTCCGTTGTTACTATAACTGTGCCGTTAGACAACTCCGATGTTACGATAACTGTGCCGTTAGACAACTCCGTTGTTACTGTGCCGTTAGACAACTCCGTTGTTACTATAACTGTGCCGTTAGACAACTCCGATGTTACGATAACTGTGCCGTTAGACAACTCCGTTGTTACTGTGCCGTTAGACAACTCCGATGTTACGATAACTGTGCCGTTAGACAACTCCGTTGTTACTGTGCCGTTAGACAACTCCGTTGTTACGATAACTGTGCCGTTAGACAACTCCGTTGTTACTATAACTGTGCCGTTAGACAACTCCGATGTTACGATAACTGTGCCGTTAGACAACTCCGTTGTTACTATAACTGTGCCGTTAGAAAACTCCGTTGTTACTATAACTGTACCGTTAGACAACTCCGTTGTTACGATAACTGTGCCGTTAGACAACTCCGTTGTTACGATAACTGTGCCGTTAGACAACCCCGTTGTTACCATAACTGTGCCGTTAGACAACTCCGTTGTTACGATGACTGTGCCGTTACACAATTTCGTTGTAACTATGCCGCTAGACAACTCCGTTGTTACGATAATTGTGCCGTTAGAAAACTCCGTTGTTACTATAACTGTGCCGTTAGACAACTCTGTTGTTACTATAACTGTGCCGTTAGACAACTCCGTTGTTACGATAACTGTGCCGTTAGAAACTCCGTTGTTGAATTTGAAAAAAAAAAATGGGTGAAGATCAATCTTACCCAGATTGAAAATAGAGATTCACCAGTTGTGTTTACACAAGTTGTGGAAATGCAATTTAACAAAAATGGCATAAATATATGTCATAATTTGTATATAATTGTATGCACCCCCGACCCACTATGCATGTACAATGTATGATTTTCAAAGATTTAATAAAGAATAAGGTAACTGGAGGAAAGAAAGTAACAAAAAGACATAGGAAGTAGATCTAGAAGAGAACATAATTATTAATAACGTCACAGTTAACCTTCTGACCCCGGAAACCCTGCGAGCTAAGTTTAAACCAATATTTCCGGACAAGACAGGACGTATCTGGTGACCAGAAGTTATAAAAGTTTGAGAGACGCCCAATTTCCGGAACAAGACCGGACGTATTTGATAACGCGGAAGTAAATAGAGTCGAACTAACACCCGACACTTCCTATCAGGCCGGGCATATCTTTCACCAAAGAAAGCCGCCGGTCCAATTAGGAAGGAATAACTAAATAGGTCAACCAATAGAAAAACGGGCACGTTCCATCCTTCGACCAATGGGAAAGAAGACAACTCGTGGTGTTAAATCGAAAGACAAGAATTGTCAGTAGCGACTTGGCTCCCACCGAGTTCGGATCAGCCTTCGACTTGCTCCCACCAAGGTAACATCTGTTCTAGAGATCTCTCTCTCAGCTCAGCTCATAGCTAAGTCAATCACCACCATGTGATCAGATAAGGAACAATCAAAACCCGCTCCGCTCTTCTCAAGCTTTCTTCCCTCCAACCCAGTTGCCTTTTATTTTCAAACCCCATCACGTGTCCTGATTATTCCTAACTGTGTGCTTCACTTGCCACTCAACGACTGCGTTTCAACCAATCCTCACCATTCAAATCGAACAACAAGAAATTCCGCAACGATATTGTCACAGAACGGTTAAGTCGGCAGGATTCTACAACAGTGTAATACATCAAATATTGCAGTGTAGTAACATTGCATATATTACATAGAGTCGACAGGATTCTACAACAGTGTAATACATCAAATATTGCAGTGAAATAACTTTGGATTATATTACATATATATTTTATTTTGCTTATCCAAAATGACTGGTCATCAAAATAAAAATAAAAAAATAGATAAAAAGGGTGTAATATCAAATTGGCCAAAAGGTTAGATATATTCAAAATTAGAATAAACAAGTGATATCAAATAAATATACATACAAACAAATAATTTAGAGAGCAAAATAACTAGGGTTGGAAAGGCAAAATCTTTTTCAAACAAAGTTGAAAAATACTTATCTAAGCTCTCTTCTGTTTATAAAAACAAATCTTGTTTTCAATTCTGTCGATAAATCCGATCATGAGTTATTGTAGAATTCTTCACTTGAGATAATTATCCGCTTCAATTCTTCTGTTCCATAACAGGAAAACTATATCGCAACCCACTTAATTGGTGCGCAATTCTATAACGACGCTCTTCTCGTTATCTTCCTTGTTTCTTCAACACGTGGCTACTCATTCCTTCTGAGGCAGGGAGCTCATATTTCCCCGAGCCCATACACCAGTGCTGCCGGTTGTCCTTTCTTCTTTTTTCTCCCTGTCACCGCGTATAGGTGCTCGCAGGTGCTCGTGCATGGGATGGGGGGCGATGTCTTGTTTGTTTACAAATTTTGCTCCTTCCATTCTTTATTCCTTTCCACCCATTATGAGAAAGAGGCAACAAAAATAAAATATATATATGCATAATAATAATATGGGAAAATCTATAAAACATACAATTATAAATTATCTATTTTTAACATCCGTTGTTACGGTGACTGTACTCTCAGATAACGCCAACAGTTCGATAAATGTGATGTTAAGAAGTCTCATTTTCCCCTGAACTGAGTTTTTGGTCACTTATTTGCTATGATTACTTTCCTGTTAGGCAACCATTTGATTGTGATAACTCCAGATTTTAGTTGTCTAGATAACATCACTATAAAACCATTTTATGATATAAACCCACTATTATCAAATCAATTTCTATTTAAATCTATATTAATAAAATGCAAATTTCATAAGTGTTGTTCGCTAAAAACTTTCGTTACAATGCATCAATTTCGACCAAATTTTCAACATTTATGTAAAACGAGATGGAGCAGGTTTTGCTTAACATCAAAATATTTTTCCTAACTTTAACATGCGTAACTTCGCTGTTATCGATTAAATACTAAAAAAATCAACAGAGTTAATTTTATTTATATATAAATACAAAAAAAAATCAGCAATTCATTCAACTCAATCTAAAAAAAATATTCAAAACAAGCAATTTTAAGATAACACCATATGTAAAACAGTCGGCCAAGAAAACAACAACGATATTACATCTTTCTCACATATTCACACACAATCTTGATTAATAATTAAAACTAATCTTTAACATTGTTTATTATACTTCATAATATATAATATTCGTTAGGCAAACTTTCACTCGGGTAAAACCCGGGCGGAGCCGGGTACACCCGCTAGTATAGTAATAAATAGCTTTTATAATATATTTTTTGCTAAAACTATCTTAGACCTCTCCTGATATTCTTTTTGATGACAAATTGGGGATCACTAACCAATTCTTCTATCAACAAAAACATCAAACACATTACCTTTTTTGACATGTACCTTTTTTCATTTAAAATATATTTATTACATCACTATCTCTTGACAGATTCTAAATTGAGTTCGGTATAATATTTCCATATTAGGCTGTGTCAACACCAAATATATATTTCTATCTAAACCTCTTTATAGAAATAAATTACCGCAAAAATTAAAAGTCAAGTAATAAGTGATCCAAAATGGCGTCTAATAAAATTAACACCTGGAATAAAAAAGGCGGTACACTGAAAGGTCGTAGACAGGTCGTTAACATTGTCCAAAAAGCTCAGGCAGAATGTAAAATTTTGGCCATACAAGTCCTTGATTGGACACAAACGCCCAAAAATATCAGCCCACTTTGAAGTCACCATTGGCATATAAGCTGGGTTGTTTTGTGGGCCCAGAAGCAAAAGTAATCAGGAACAGTGACAAGAGGACAAGTTAGTAGCTGAAAATGGTCGCCACACTACTCGATTGACCAGGAATTCCAGGACTCCCCCTTAGTCCGTCTCACCTTACCAGGTGCCGCAACCATTTTCTTCTTCTTCTTTCTTATCTCCACGAATCATATCAGGGTATCAAGCTTGTAAAGCTTGAGACTTTTGATGGTGTCTGCCGGGGAAGAATAGAGCTCATCAATGGATGAATCAATACAGTCAATTATGTGCTTTGGGGTTGCAGGTTGAGAATAGCACTTGGTACATAGTGGGAAAACCTTGCAACCATTGCCGCAACCCTAAACCAAAGTAACCATGATCCTATGCGTATGGTCTCTTTTTATTTACAAGCTAGTGTGCTCCCACTCTGACCCTTGACTGCAAGTTGGATGAAGACCTACAACGACGTTTTCCGTTCCATATTTTACAACATATATATGTTTGCATCTATATTTTGGCCATATATTTGGCCTAGTCACTCTATGAGCTAAACACCTATTTAGCATATTGTGAATATTTCATTTGATCCCTTGTGGATCTCATGAAATAAAGTTTGCCGTAGACTGACGAAGGCCATTAACTCAAAATTAAGGTCTCCAAGTGAACGCTTCCCAGTTTCAACAGCTTGTGTAGTGGCTTGGTTACTGACCCGAGTCTGCTACTTTGCAGAGACGGTCAATAGATGGAATTTAGATTTAGCAACTATTTTGTCGGGAGAGGCGAAGAATCTCGGATTTCGCGCCGCGGTAGGCAGCACAGATGTCGGGGCCATCCCACCTGATGACAAGTGTCGCGCTTGACTTGGCAAACACAATCGGAGGCGGTCTGCCCCGGGGGATGGTAGTTAGTTGACATCTCGCTCTGTATTCTCCTGTGTGGATCTGTTTTACTTCGAGTGTGTAGATATAGGAGAAGAAAGCTCACCTATCGTCAAAATGGTCCCTAACACTATGCATCATCTATAAACCATTTCTGAATACTTGAAAAAAAAAAGGAGTCGATAACAAATCCATATCAGCTTTGGCATATTCAGAACGTCCATTTTTTTTGCAGATTTCGAAGATTTCATGAAACATTTGTGGTTCTCACGAAATCAAATCCCGTTGCCGAAACCAGGAAAGGATTTCTTAATTTACCATAGCTGCTGTTGTGCTTTTATCGCAAATCCAGTTTTCTATTTTGCAGAGACGGTTAATAGATGAGATATTATAGGTATTATAAACCCTTATACAGGAGTATATGACAAAATGAATCTTAATATATAACTATTATTTATATCTTGCATTATATATATTTTTAATATTTTAAAATTGTCTATCGAAACTATTTAGCTATTTTTTTTTTTGGATAAACATCCGTCCGGAAAAATATCCCCCCATTTATTTGTAGAACTCTAGTAGCCCACTGGTAACGGATTCAAAACGATTTTTGAATATAACTTTATATTTGAATAAGGAAAACTAAGGCAAAGTGTTTCTTTATTTTGAGGTGTCACAAGCTTTCTAGAAAACCTTGCTCTTCAGCGAGCAAATCCAGAAACAAATGAAGATAGAGGTTATCGTGCGTGAATCAGATTATATTACAGTTAAATATCTTTTCCCTAGTTTTGCTTATTCAAATATTTCTGGATAACCTTTTCTCGAATAGCTCTATATTTATTGAAATATACAAATACATAAAAACTTTAATAATTAATTATAGACGCTCGCTTTGTTGGAAACTCGGAAATAAAAAAAAAATCGACTTAATGACTTCACGTAATTGTTTATCGATGCTTTATGATTGAGAGCGAATGATGGAATAGAAGTTAACCAATCCTAGACTGAATTCGCCAAATGGTTTAATTTTAACAGATATGTGATCATCCAACTCTGAAAATGATTCTGTGAAATTGAAATAAATTCCTTGAAATCACCAGGGGAGGGCCGAAAAAGATTGACCACAACCTAAGAAGACCATTTTCCAATTCTGACTGCTAAGCGCCATAAAGGGACAGATTCCCATCTCCCCAAATGAAATCTTACAAGCTTACGAAACGGCAATCTAAACAAAACTGTTTATCGAATAATTCAGGAGGGTGATCTTTGTGGAAGTAAGAGAGAGTAAGTTTAAAGGAAAGACAATCAACCAATGAACCAATTTTTATTTGATTTTCTGTGCATCTCTGTTTTAAAAATAAATGTATATTTTGACCAGAGGGATGTCTTATAGACGAATAACAGGGGGCGTAAATACTCTTTGATATTCTGTAAAAGATGAAAGGTAATGTTTGAAAAAAGTGACAGAAACATGAGACTATATATATATATAAGTGGTAAGGTTATCCTGTTTACTGATTGTCCATCTATTGACCGTCGCCGCAACTAGCGGCCTCGGGTCGGTGACAAAGCCACAACACCAGCTTTGGCAAACTGAGAAGCGTCCACCTAGAGACCATGGTTTCGGGTAATGGTCCTCGTCAGTCTAGGGCGGACTTTATTCCATGAGATCCAAACGGGATTTAATGGAATCTTCACAATCTACCAAAGAGGTGTTTTGCTGGCAAAGTGCTGGGATCAATTTCCTCCCGGCAATTTTTCCATATATATATCTTATATAAAAATTGTATTTAATTTAAAAATTATAATTTATAGAACAAACTACTCTGTTAAGTCCACCGCCAGAGGTCGCCGCTTTTCCTATATAAACCTATTGTTGTTGTTTCTCGTTGGCTGGCTCAAACCTTTTGTAATTATGTAAATAAGCCTTTTGTTTTCCTAATTCTACTCGCCTTAAGTCAGGCAGTATCTCAAATTATGAATTCTTCATTAGCACAATTAAAGCAAATTGTAATTCAACATTTATTTTATTAATATTCTGCTCCACGACTGCGTACCAATACCACAATATTTATGTATACCAAATTTTTATTTTCACTTCATTTTAAACTAATTAATATAGCGAATTATCTTGAGAGGGGGAGAAACATTCAGGTATTACATTGAAGAATTACAACACCTCAATAATATTCTAAAATCAACAGATATATATTTAATAATATATATATAATTTCAGAATTGCAACCAATATGTTTATGCCAACTTTCAGAGAATATTTCTGCCTGTATAACATCTGAGATTACACGTGGGCGGAACTTCAGCGTTTACTCGTGAAATTTGACTTCCGCTTTTAATTTCTGTGTTTCAGGGGTTGGCTGAAGTTGGTATACAGGGTTGGGGTTTTTGACAACCATATCATCATCGTCAGCATCATTTTAAGATTTCAAAATATTCAAATGATTTCAATTTTCAAATTTATATTTCGAAAATTTCTATATCAGAGTGATAACGATATACCCTCAAGAACAAAACTTAAGGAATTTTTACCTTTTGGCATGCATATCAGGATTCAGACAATAACTCTGAAAGATATTACAGTAACCTTTATTGAATACACACGATATATATATATATAACCAAGTGTGAACAAATATACCTATCTTTCATTAAAAAAACAAACAAAGAAAAAACAGACAACCGGAGAGTCTTCCTTAAATTTTGTCCATGTGTGAATTTAATTATGCTAAATAAAATTTGTTACAGGGATATTCATTTCGTAAACAGTCACTCGTAAAGAATCAGGGTTATTCGTCTACTAGTTTAATATATTTAATTTTGTATTTTTAAAATAAAATAAAAATAAAAAACTATATTACACTGGATATAACAAGACGATAAAGAGCCTGCCTGAAATCTTCTGTGTTATTTAAATAAAAAAAAGTAGCGGAGTATTACCTTTTACTCTTTTGAATATAAAAGGTTAATAAATCTCTTCAAATGTTGCATATAAATAAGTGATCAGCTTTAATAGGAAATTCTACTACTAGCTTAGATGAACGTGCATTAAGCGTAGAAAGACTCTACTCTATAACGAATAATATAGCTGATATATAACTCTCTCTGTAGACAACTTAATAAATTGTTACTTTATAAAATATTTCTTTAAAAAATGAATATTCGTATTGCCGACTAGTACTTCAAGAGATCTATTCTTCCTATTCTTAGAGAGTGTTGGATGGAGAGATAGATTACAAGGAGCTATTCTGTCCTGGTGGGGAACAGAGGGTGTTCATCCTGGGTGAAATTCCATCTCAGCCTAATGGCCCATAGCTTTGAGGGGTGACGATAAGTGAATCCCTCAAGTTTCTTTCAAGCTAGTTCTCTATCGGAAATATACGTACGCATAAATAATGGATTTTTTTAAAATGTCGAGTACTACATCTTGCACCGTATCTATGCGTAAGCAGTCCTAGCTCTTTCCGATTGGTCTCGAGGATCACGCCATCACCAACTCCTCAGCGGCGAAGCACGCGATCTACGTATTCTTCGTAGATCGCAAAATGCGTAGTGTTTCTGAAGACCCGCTGGTGATTCTCCACCAAATCTGAAGCGGTGGCAGAGGTGCCATTTACATATTCATTGTATATAGTTGTATATATCTAATTATTATTTTAATATAATGCAAACTGTCCCCTTTTGTGTGTATTGACAAGAAGTTAATAAATTCATGTTAATTTTTCAATTATCTAAACGCTATTAAACAACTCGAACTATTTCACTCTAAAATGGTGTAGAGTGGATACACACTCAACAGTGGAGTTTCACTTGTGAAATCATCCGTGTTGAAACAATTTCTTATAAATATTTTTTCAAACTGCTCCAATATCCTATCCCGATCATGGATTTCAACCAGTTAGTCGCTATGTACTTAAAAATAATTGTAGGATTCCCATCACGTAGATGTAGAAATAAAGGGTACCTCAGACGCCTGTTACGCCTAGGAGGAATCTGAATAAAGGCCATGTCCGGAAACTATGGTCTACACGCGGCCTTTCAGGCTTTGTCGTAAAGGCGAGTGGTAAAATTTCTTCATGACCGTTATATAGAGGTCACGGTTCTTAAGGTCAAGGACGCGTGTTTTGGTCGCTCGGTGAACGAGCGTGTATCAGTTCCAACTAACTGGAAAGTTGGTGGGTGAGGGTATAGTTAGTTGGAAGTCATACTTATAGTTTTCCTATTGAAGGACATGTTAGCCCGAGAGCTGGAGAAATGAAAAAAGTAAAAGATACTTAACCCTGAAATGCTTTGTTGATTTTATTAAATTATAAAGTTAGAGATAAACGTGTATAATAAAAAAACTTTGTTTATTCTTGCTAAAAAACGTTAGAGCTTGACCTTTCCTTTCAGTCTGATACCAAGTATAGCAGTATCAGCGCCGTGTCAGAAAAAGTACCGTTGTCCTGGAGATAAACTTCGTACTTTGTCTGTCTGTAGTGTTTGCTTGGTTTGATGCTGGTTGGTGGATTCTCTTATAGGATCACAAATCTTCCAACTTCACATCTTTTCAATCATACCTATTTAATTATTATAAAATAAATAAAACTTCCAGGGTTAAGTTTCTTGTCCAACTTTTTATTTTCAAGCTTTCGGACTTCTCAGTCCTTCAACAGGATTATCACGATAATAAATACTATTTTTATATACAAAAATTATTATTTACATATTTTAAATATTTATGATATTGAAAGGGAGAGAAAAATATACAGTAGAACTTGGATAATTCGAACTTCTTTAATTCGAAAACCTCTTTAATTTGAATATTTATCTTGGTCCCTAGAATTTCCTATATATATAATTTCCGTTTTTAATTCGAATTTTTGGATAATTCGAATTTTTTTATGGTCCCTTGGGGTTCGAATTATCCAAGTTCGACTGTATTACATACTTTGTGTTTTGAAAATAGAGCAATCCATAGATAAATCTTTAATTAAAAAGGCATATATTGGATCAAAATATCATTTATTTTACCAATATTTCAGTTGGCTGAACGCCAACCTTTATCAAGGTGTTATAACATTTTAACACCTTGATAAAGGTTGGCGTTCAGCCAACTGAAATATTGGTAAAATAAATGATATTTTGATCCAAAATATATGCCTTTTTAATTAAATACTTTGTGTGTTAAAAACAAATTTTTGAAAATATACGTGCATGGTGGATGATACGTGCTGGTTGACCGATATTTCGTGATTTAAAACTTTATCTATTTAATCTTTACAGGTCTGGCTCTTATTTATATACCTTTTTGTTTATCCAGTTCCAATTAAAAAATAACTCTACTAGATGCCGCTAAAAAAGAGCAACCTAGATTATAATATTCGCAATGAATAATATGTACAGATTCTTCACATTTACAGTGCATTCATATTTTTGCATTTGATTGTAAAGAATATCTGGTTCGTTACCCCAGTTTCCTTTTCTTTTTTTGGACAAGCTAATGACGTGTCAAAGCCGATTTATATGCTTGGTTCCGTTGTTAATTATTGATGTTAAAAAATTTAAATATTTATTAATACATTGATAATAATTATCTCAAAAGCAATATTTTAAACTTATCTTACTCATTATATTTCTCTTTTTTCTTTATTATTTTTCAGTTATATATATATTATGCTTAGAAAATAAAAAGGCATATATAGGATTTAATAAAATATTTATTTCGCCAATATTTCGCTTGGCTGAACGCCAAACCTTAATCAAGGCATTAAATTTTTGTATACACAAACTCAGCGCCGCATAGTGTTATAATATCACAGTTGAAATAATTTTAAAAATACAAAGTAGGTGGGGGAAATTGTGCAAGCAAATAAATTGTAACTTTTAAAATATTTTTTTTTGCTTGCACAATTTCCCCCACCTACTTTGTATTTTTAAAATTATTTCAACTGTGATATTATAACACTATGCGGCGCTGAGTTTGTGTATACAAAAATGTAATGCCTTGATAAAGGTTTGGCGTTCAGCCAACCGAAATATTCGCAAAATAAATCTTTTATTATATCCAATATATGTCTTTTTATTATCTAATGAATTAAATATGGATTGCTCTATTTTCAAAACAAATATATTATGCTATTACCGAAAAAATGACGTTCATGAGGATCATTTGTGATTGAGGAGGGAGATGAATCTAATTCCCTATGATTACCTGGGCCAAGAAAAGCGTCTGTAGCCAGAGAAACTAACCTGTAATGGACCCAAGCTTGAATATCACACCAGACGACACCGGATCTAAGTTTGTCTGATGGCGTCACTCTTCTTCTTCAAACGCTGTAAACATTCTAACTTCGATATTTCCTCCAAAATAGGCCTTGATGTAATTCTTACCTTATAAACCTGACAAATATTTTTTGATATAAATATATTCAGAAAATGAGCAATCCATATATCTAAATCTTTATTTAAAAAAATGCATATATTGGATTGAATACTAAAACATATATTGACAATATATGCCTTTTTATTATCTAAAGTTATACTGTAGAACCTCCCTTTAGCGGACACCTCTCTACAGAGGAGAGTTTTCATTTGCAAAATTACAATTTTTACTATTTAGCAACTCTCCAGTAAGAGGACACCGCTCCCTAAAGAACAATTTGGCTCTGCAATTAGGTGTCCTTTACAGGAAGGTTCTGCTGTATATGTTTTTGAATATATGCATTAGGGAACTACGGCACTTTATGAACGTGCTTCTATTCTATATTTTGATTTCTAAGTTCCCGAAAACTGCTTATTATTATATAGTGAGGACTCATATTTTAAATTTAGAAAATTCTGTAAATATATCTATGATTTTCTCTCTTGGTTAAAAAAAACGTAATTGCCAAACTAGGTATATTTATTTGTGTTTGTTTCATTTGTTGGTTGTAAATTAAAGCATGATTTTAGTGTTCTTTCCTTTATTTTCTTCTTTAAACTCTACTCAAACCTTGTAATTATTCAATTGTTTATGTAATATAGTATCTAAGTTTAATGTTGTTTCTTGACGTAAGCATCCCTTGTTGGGATATCGCGTCTGATTTGATAGTAAATAAATATCGTTTAGAAATTTAACATTTTTGACAATTAATGGTAACTTCTATGTCACTCATTCTTTTGTGATAGCAACACATAGTCGTTTAGATTGCCTTATGAAGGAGATCAATTGGATAATTGGAAACTGGCCAATCTCAAGCTGAATGACGAGATAGCTAACTGGGACAAGACAAATTGTTTTAAACCTCTGGAGGCAATTTCAAGATACAAGTACAGTTGCTCTAAGATATAGTCAAGATATAAAAATAAGGATAACGGTCAAAGAAGATAGCTTCATGACATTTCCAGTCTAGCCCCATGACAGCTATCCAAATGAGTACGAAACAAGCATCTGCATCAATAATCTATGTTTCAAGAATTCGAAACTATTATAGACGCGTATGATTCTTTTAAAAATTACCAATTTTCTACTGCCCTTACTGCAATGAAAAATTAATGGGGCAGTAGAAAATTGTTTAATTTATAAAAGAATAAAAAATATACGCGTCTATAATAGTTTCAAATTCTCATGACAGGTGGCGCGCTAATGTATCATATTATAATCTATGTTTATATGTATGGGGATGAGAGAGAGAGAAAGACGAACGAGAAGTGCTCCTCGGTGAAATAGGCCTTGAGGGACTCTCTTTGGAGCTCCTGTTGAATGAGGTGGTGAGAAACAGAGCTGGAGCTTTTGCGTTGTTCAAATTCTGGAAGACGGCTGAAGAGAAGAGGAGGCTATATACATAATCTAATTGATGTAAATAATTATATGCAAATAATCTATGTCAGGATTAAAATGACGAATCCTGTATGGGACTTTGATTCCAGTAAAAGGCTTGTTGCCGCTGTTGTATATAGTCACAGTGTAGAAAATACTATACTATACCTACTACATATAGGTTTCTCTCTGTATTCTTAGTTATCTTCTCTTCAATTACTCTGTAAACTGGCGAATCCTATATAGGACGAGAGGTCCTCAATAAAGGCTTTTTGTTGTGTTGTTGTAATCTATGTTTATGGGGAAAATGTATCGATGCGACTAAAGGAAGGAGGGATATATGTAAGAAAGTCAAAGAATTGTATTCAGCACAGAGTTCGTCATAGGAGGACTCGTTTGAAATGATTAACGAACACCTCATGTAGACTGATGGTCAAATGCCCAGTGTTATTTTCAATGATGAGCCACGTTCCAATCTTGAATCCCGACATGTTCTGATCGGGAAAGAACGTGGGACAAGAAATCAACCGGCCAACATAAAGTGACCCTCGTGGAAAGTCCAGTCTTATGTCTGGAGTGACATTAAGCTGGACAGCTGAAAGCCCCTACATGTGGAAGAACGATAAACCTTGACTTGATGACAGGCATTGGGCTGATATCTGGGAATTTATGTCAAGCCATTCCGTAATGTATTTAATCCTTATTATATTTTAATGGACGATAATGATAGGACAAAAAGGACTGTTCATGATAACGATTACTTTGAAGGTGATACGACTTATCGGATGGAGTAACAAGCAAGATCATCCGATCTGAATCACATTGAGCATGTGTATATGTTTTAGGAAGACAAATTGCGAGACACTTCTCACATCCTAGAACTCTCCAGGAAGTAAATTTGTTCTTTAGGAAAAGGGAACTTTTTGCAATATTCAATTTACAAATGGCTCCACAAGGTCATGTTCGTTTACCTGCTCTCACAGATATCCAAAGGTATTAAAAGAACTATGATAATATATTTTAATTTTTTTGAAGATCATTTGTTAGTTGGAAATTTGTTTGGAGAAATATATGGCTACATCACCCAGTTTCAATGTCTCGCTGTCACTTCCGTGAAATCATCCCCCGGAGGAAAGTGACAGAAAGTCACTGAAACACCAGGGATTAAATATAAAAACTGGTTAATACCGCCATATATATTTTCCAACATTTTGATATAGTACAAATAAGTTTTGATTAATGTGTACACGAAAACAAATATTCTATTTACGCTTTAAAATATCTCTAGAGTAAAATATGAAACACAAGGTTGATGACAATTTTGTGGTATACGTATATCGTAGTTCAAACATAAAAATGCATGCTGAAGTAGAATCTGCCTTGAGCGTCCGCCTGAAACATGGGTATTCCTAGACTTGCGTGTAAGTCTTTACTCATTGAGGGTTGGATCAGTCCTGGATAAGTTGTTTCTGCTTTCACAAAAACGGCAACGATGGCGATGGGTGTTTTTTGTTATATTTTATAACTTTCTGTCATAACTTGTAATCACACCTCCACCTTTGTCGGTATCAATCCCGAATAAAAAAGGAGGAGGGGAGCAGTAAAAAACTTGGGCTCAGCTGGCCCTGCTGATAGTACCCTGTAAAGGCTCCTGATCCAGGGATACAGCATGTCTGTACTCTATTATGTTAGAAGCAGCTGCACATGGTATCTGTTCCTCATGTCAGAAGCTGCCATTTTATATTGGAGCTAAGTCGGCCTGCTATTGAGTAGCGCTCCCAGTCTCAATGACAAAAGCAGACGCATTCTACTTCACCCAATCATGTCAAATCTCCTTTAATGAGATCTACTTATCATCAGCAAACACCATCTCAAGCTCTATAGGCTTGATATTCTAATATGATTCTTGAGTGAAGATAAGAAAGAAGATGAAGACTTGTAATCAACCTACACGCTACCATTGCTGCTGCTATTTAGGCGAAGTTTAGAAGTTGAGTGAGAGGTCTGAAAAGGATAAATATCTCTCTAAAGACGTCTTTATTTAGTTGAGGTGCATCCAGAATTGCAACTCTTGGCGAAATACACTCCACACACCTCGAGATTAGACAATAATTAAATAAAATTATCGGCCACACTCAAAAAACCCAAATACGAAGGGAAGTAGCTGAGATAAATGTCAAAGGCCAAGCTATCATATCAACACACCAATTGATGATAGATAAGAAATGGCTCTTTAGTCTTATCTTACGAGGTACGTTACTTTTGATTACTGATTTCGACACCTTTAAGATAGTTTCCATTTAGCGAACTCTCAAGAAATTCTATAATAAAGACAGAGGTTATATTCAAAAATGTTCCCGGAATTGTATCGAATAAAACGAAATTATCCTTAAATATTATCTTACCAAATTCAAAATCAAAAGCATTCTTTCACACATATATGTAATTATAGTAATTAATTCTTGAAAATTGTTTTATACAAGTCAAAATTTAAGAGGTGGATGAGATGATCCTCATGAATTTTTAACTTAATATGAAAACATCTGTTAAGCAAGTTTTAGCATGTTTCACTGAATATTTTACCTCTTCCTTCAATATACGATGATCGGCGCTTTTATTTCGACTCATATAACTCTAATTGTTAAATAGTGGTAGTTGAAATATTTATATTCTCCTTTTTAATACATTATAATAAAATATTTTTATGAAATTTTAACAAATAATTCATTATTTATTCAATTTTTAGTAATTTGAGAATGAATTCTAAATCAAATGCTGCCAATCTAGCGTCTATTCTTGGATTAGTAGAAGGGGGTATGCACGTGTTATCCTCAGAAAATCACTCTCTTGTCACAATTTCATGGCAGTACAATACTGTCTGGAAATATATTAAAATTAATCTCAAAATATTGTGTGAAGGAAATATAGTGATTAGTTCTTTTCCGACCAACACCCGACCACATTTTTGAAGAACGCCAGCCTCTCAATACGCCAGAAAAGCGGCTAGGTTCGTTTGAAGTGCAATATATACTCTATTCCATTGTCTATTATCACGGCCACCTAGAAGTCTGAAATTTGTAAAAATTGAAATGTTAATAGGATTAAACTAGTCTATTATATGCACTATAATTCTATGAGTGTTGGTCAGTATATTAAAGGTCTTGTATATTAAAAATTGATCACTAATTTGAAAGAGAATAAAGAAAAATAGACCATTTTCGACTATCCAGAAGTCTTAAAATTTGTCAAATTCTAATGTCATATGGTTTAAATTGGTGTTTAAAATAATACAACAAATTCCTGGAGATGGGTTTCTTTGTATTAATGTAACCTCACAAGCTCTCGGACATCCCTGCCCTTCTACAGGAATACATGAAACGAATCTCAGCTCCAGAAATCTGTTTCATTATTATAATCTATATTTAGGAGATTTAAAAATAAAGTAAATTTGAATTGGTGTACCAAATTTCACAGAAATTGAGAGAATATTTTATTTCAACACACAAAACACGATATCCCGGCTAGGGATAATTGCGTCGATTAAATTTTTTTTTTAAACAGAAACAGTTATAAACATATTATACAAGAAAAGGTAATCAAAAATAAAAAAGAGAAACAATAATATATATTAGGAAACTGAACCTTTCAGGTTAGAAAGATAATCATAAATATATTTACAAAATATAGTTAAATTTATGATAATTCTCTCTGCTATTTACAAATTGATATAGATCTACAAGATTATTTATTGTCTGTTGTCTAGCGGTGAAGAAATTGAGAGATATTAAGTATATTAAAAATTTATCACAAAATTTGAAAGAAAGAGTTTATTATCAACCACCGCGAACACCCAGAATTCGGATATATGGTCAACTTACAAGGCCTATGGGTTTGAAAAAGTGTATCAAATTTTAGAATTCTAGATGCTCTGTAAGTATGTTAGAATATATCACAATATTAGAAAGAAAAATAGAAATTAGTCCATTCCTGATCACCTTGATCAGCCTTGTCTTTAATTTTGTTAAATTGCATCGTCATCTGGATTAAGCAAGTATACCAAATTTCAGTCTTTTTGTTGTTTTCGGTAAGAATGTTAGAAATTTATTATAAGATTTGTAGACAGACATGTAAGCATGATAAATGAAATCTTTTAAAAATAATGGTACATTAAAGTCTAGTAAACGAAACTAGAACTAGTAAAAGGAAACCATTGACCAGTGACTGGTCATCACTGAATGATAGGAATGCAGGAAAAGTAAAGTCTTTCTAGGTTCCACGTAGATAATGTGTCCAAGGGTTCCACCTACATAGCGTCTCTCTAGGTTCCACGTAGATGAATGGCCATCGAAATTTAAAAGGAATGAGTGGTGGGAGTTAAGGGTCAGCCAATGACATGCTATGAGGGGAGTGGGAGACAAAGAAAGAATGATGAGCCAGCCCCTCATCACGGCGATGAGTAAGCCGTGACTAACGGCGGTCAGGCACCTACCTCTACAGGTGAAGCAGTTTTCTGCCGCAGTGGGATAAGATAACACCGCAATGAACTCTCATCTTATCGCGGTCTGCGATAACTTTTTACTTGGCAGCTCTCTTACAGGCAATGTTACCTCTTATTGTTCTCGTATCAGCTAAGTTTTGGTCTAAACTCGAAGAAACACATAAAATTACAGAATAGATGGCGTTACTACTATCTTCTATTAAAAGGAATTACAGAAGCTTTCCGACTTGCTCTTTACCATCTAAATATAAGAATGCATATACGGAATACGTTAATTAATTTGGCTAAAGAAAGGTATACTCGAAAGATTCTGTATTTCATTTTGATATATTCTATTCGTATCATTGCTTATGTTTGTATCATGGTTTCACTTGGATTCAGCAAGTTGAGATTCACTCATCAACAAAAGTAAGTTGTACTTTTCAAAGTTTTTATCGGGATTCAAGACAATAACTCTGAAATATATTTGATACTCTGTGACCTTTATTGAAGACACACGAGATAACCAAGTGTGAACAAAATTGCCTCTGTCTCAAAAAATAAAAAACAAAAACAGACGACATTAAGACTTCCTTAAACTTTATCGTAAAGATAGAGGCTGCCTGGCTGACATTCATAGTTCTTAGAATTAAAGATGCTTCGGCCAGTATATATTTTTATTGCCTCGACGTTTTAACAAAAATCCTTTGCCCTCGTCAGGAGCAAACAAAAATTAAAACATTTGGCAAGGCGTTAATCATAGTCTTTGTAAGTTAAATATTTGTTTTTTGTCTCGTTCTTTAGATGTTGTAAAAAAATTGAAATATCGCGTGAGAACACCCTTGCAGCCTTAGAATAATTTCTAACGCCTTGCTAAATGTTTCAATTTTTGTTTGTTTCTGACGAGGACAAAAGATATTTGTCGAAACGTCGAGGTAATTCTTAGGTCGAAGTATTCTTAAGCTTTGTTCATGTCTGTAAAGCATAAACATACACATTGAAATATCAGAAACATACGAAACAATATGGACAAATACTATTCCATAGATATAGGCACTCTTCTATATATAACACAATAGTTCACGAATTTATTAAATTTAATTTGAAGTCTCGAGATATCATTCAACCAGTATCATCCACCATTCACGTATATTTTCAAAAAAATTTGTTTTTCAAACTGAAATAATGTAATATATTTTTCTCAATATATAATAACTATTTAAAATATGTGTATATAATAATATATATATGTATATAAAAATTGTCCTCATTATTAAGTAGTTAACGTGATAATCCTGTTGAAGGACTGACAAGTCCGAAATCTTGAAAATAAAAGGTTGTACAAGAAACTTAACCCTGAAAGCTTCATTTATTTTATAATATCAATTTTTCCATACACTACCAGTCACCATGACACTTTCTGACTTAATTTTGATTTAAAAATGTGTATAGAAACTAGATCGAGGTACAAACCATACACTGCGCATAGCCTGTTGTCATAAACGATATCTCGTCGGAAACTGGCAATACATATTCACTGAAGAAATCTCACAGACTATATTTAAACTTCCTTTCACAGGAAGCGGATCTAGACGTTAAACTATACGTAAAAAGGAAATGACTAATTTTATTGATGTCACTACATTTCTGTGGTCTTATACTTCTCTAAGAGTAATTGACGTGCAGCCATATATACAGATTAACACATATTTTAACAGTCAATGGCTCTCCATAAATGTTTATAGAGAAAGTACTCAATATAAAACTATGTTATTTTATTATATATATTTAAAAACACTGAACGTATCTTATATATATTAACAAAGTCCATACAACACTCAGATGTTTTAAATAGAAGATATACTTATAAATTAGAATTTAACAATTATTTTGATAAGTTTATATGGAATAAAATAAAGCTAAAAACACATTAATGCATATATATAAATATATACAGTTAAACCTGTCTAGAGCGCCTCCTCTAAATAGTGCCTCCCTCTCTATAGCGCCCGATTTTAAATACGTAATACGATGCGAGATTTACATTAAAAGTGACCTGTCTATAGCACCCCCTCTCTATAGCACCCTATTTTGGTGAATCCCAAGAGGGGGCGCTATAGACAAGTTTAACTGTACATACAAAACAGATATTTAAAAAATCAATAGAGGAATCGGAATTCGAAAAATCTATTAATAATAATAGAAAAATACCTAATTTAAAATTATACCTTGAAAAAAAAACTTCTGATCGTGCAACTGAATTTTGCTGTTTTTTCACAACCATCAATCTGAAGAAATTTCAACGAACTGTAGATTTTCATTTTCTATAAATTTGACTAATGCCTTTCTTAAATTTCAAGAATAGGACAACTACGTACACATTTCGGGCAGTTGGCCCTTGTCAGAGTGGTGCATCTGTACGTTGAAGACCTACCAAGGGAATCTTCATAGTATATATACTTCTTTCTGGAAAATAAGAAGCCATGAGAGTCGGTTGATATACACTCATGGACAAAACTTAAATAATTTGTTCCTTTTAACATATATATAGGGATTCAGACAATAACTATGAAAGATATTCGATACACAGTGACCTTTATTAAAGACACACGAGATAACCAAGTATGAACAAAATTGCCTCTGTCTCCACAAAAAAAAAAAAAAAAAAAAAACATGGACAGAACTTAAGGAAGTAAAAATGTCTTTGATGTCCTTTTTTTTAAGGAAACAGAGGCAATTTTGTTTACATTTGTTTATCTTGTGTTTCTTTAATAAAGGTCATTGCGTATAAAATATATTTCAGAGTTATTAATCTGAATACCGATATACATGCCAAAAGGTACAACTTCCCAAGTTTTGTGCTTGAGTGTATTTTAGATTGATCGTAGGGGTCCATCAGCATCATTCAGTTGTATGGTCAGGAGATGCCCTTACATTGTATTATATCACCCTGATATCTTTCTTCACAACTTCTAAACACTTACAGTCGTTTTTATCGTGCCTTCGCTCTTTGATTTCACTTCTTTAAGAGGTGAAAAGAAACTGTGAAGATATCCTAAAGAGGCCATCGTTGACAACTTACCTCCTGAATCGGATGTCTTTATTCCGGCCTTGTTGATCTTCAATACTGACCAATGTCTGGCTCTGTATTGTATCGGCCGGTACCTAGCCAGTGGCCATCTGGGTCTGGCCTACGGATGTGACATCACCTTTTGAGGACGAGTTCTCAATTTTAATCAAATTGAACTTACAAGGGAATCAATATCTCACGTGCTGTTGCTGATGATATAAGAAAGAGTCAAAGAAGGATTCGATGTAAACATCTTCATTGTTATCCTGAAGATAGAGGTTGCCTTCATATTTCTATGATAAATAGACACTTCGGCCAGTTAGAGTTTTTAAAAAATTTTTCAACGTTTCGACAAAAATCTTTTGTCTTCGTCAGGAGAAGTAAATAAAATAAAGCATTTGGCAAGACGTTAAACAATTTTTGACGCCTTGCCAAATGCTTTATTTTATTTACTTCTCCTGACAAAGACAAAATATTTTTGTCGAAACTTTGAGAAAAATAAAGAACTCTAACTGGCCGAAGTGTCTATTTATCATTGATATAGAAAAATCTTCATTGTTGTCAATTGGGAGTTTTCAAAGTTGAATAATAATCTGATTTTTAATCCTAGGTTATTATTAGTTTGATTGTAAATTTAGCATCTCGATTAATAAAGCCATCAAAGATATAAATATATATAGGAATTTGTGCTCCACACATGGATATATTTGCAAAGTTTAGAAAACGACATCCCCTGTTCGTGAAAATGAAAGTTTATGATGGCTTTCGCTATCTGTAGGAATAAATTTTAACTAATCATTTTTTTATTATTACAGTATATTGACCAAATACTCTTTTTCGATAAATCAATTATTCTGAAAGATGTCGAAAAACATCATAACAACTTTCAGTCTTACAATAAGAAGATTCAATTTTCTAGATAATACCACATGATACCATACAATTTATATTTATAAACTCCCATTACAATATAATAATACAGTAGAACCTCCCTGTAAAGGACACCTAATTGCAGAGCCAAAGTGTCCTTTAGGGAGAGATATCCTCTTACTGGAGAGTTGCTAAATAGCAAAATGGTAATTTTGCAAATGAAAACTGTCCTTTATAGAGAGGTGTCCTAGCGCGAGTGTCCTCTCATGGAGGTTCTACTGTACCAATAAATCATCCAGGGATACATTTATTTTGATATTATATTTCTTTTGATAATTGAAGCAAGAAAATTATTATTCTTTGAGTGTGAAAGCTTGTAAAAAATAGGAACTTACCCTCAAACATTTGTCTAATTTTTCTTTGTCGTCTGATTTGCACAAGTTGAATCTGGTTAGAACGATGTATGTAAATTAGATGATTCTTTTGTTGCCTTAAATACGAGGTAATTAACTCGTTTCTCTTTATATCTAAAAATGTTTAAAGTTTAATAAATTAATTTTATAAATTTGAGAGTTGACTTCAAAAACGATCCAACAATAGTATATTAACTTTGTTGCTTTATAAATTTTATAAAACTTATATTTAGCTGTTCTCAAATCTAACTGAATCCATCCAAGCTAAACGGAGAACTTCTAGAAAACCGTAGCTCTAACGGCTCCCGAAGCTGGCAAGGGAAGCGATCGTCAGCGCCAACTAGCGTTTTGGAGCTAAAAATATCGCTGACAACTAACTTTTTCATCTGGTGATTTGTCACCTTCACACTGACACCTTGCATCGTCTGGTGGCCCTTTTAAAACATGGCCATCGTTTGCAAGTTACTCATCGCGTTCATCCCGTTCTCC